>CM019236.1:38233798-38345126 GCA_009741485.1 Malurus cyaneus samueli
TTAAAGCCAGTAGTCCTCATCCCACTCTTGGTTGGTTACAGGTCCTAAGATTGTCTTTCATAAGAGGGCCACAGAACGTCACCTAAACTTCATATTTATTTCACATCAGCCCTTTATCTTTAAAATTAATTTTCTTTCATTCATACTCAAAATAGTGTTCAATTCAGAAGACAGGTTAAGTATTTTAAAAGATGCCATTGAAGAAGAACCATATGCACATTATGTGAAATAAAACACCTACGATTTTATCATTTTGTTAAATTTTATAATTTTTTTAAATTTGTAGCAATAAAAAAGAGCCTCAACACAAGTTAAAACCACTCCTGAATGGTCTTGACCCCTCCCATACCATTATTAGAGAAGCAAGCCAGAGAACAAAACGTACCAGCCAAGAAGAACAGCAAAACAAATGCCAGCATGAGCGTCATTTTGTTGAGATGGTTTGTGTCTCAGATTTAATGATTATTGAGACCCAGATGTCTTCAGATTCTCTCAGCTGTAAAAAAATCTGCTCCTATTAACTGTGATCAGCATTCAGGAAATAAAATTCCACTTTCTTTTTAAATTTTTATGTCTAATTAACAATTAAAATGAGTACAATTATGTTTATTTCTGCTTTATGTAAGGCAGCCATCACCACAATTCCTATGCATTTTCAAGTCTTTAGGTTGTTAAATGAATGCTTCATGGTGAACCCTGAACTCTTTTGTCACCAGTGGACATTTAAGCCAGGCATATTAAAATGCTCATTTTGTTGATCATTTCTTTAATTTTTGACCTTCCTATTAATATAATTCTGTCAGCAATATCATTCACAAAAAAAAATATTTTCCTAGCAGGAAAGCATTGCAAATTGCAGTTTAAATGCATTTTTATTTCATCCATTAGCTTACTCCTCAGTCAGGTAACATCCTGGAAGAGCCCTCCTCAAATGCCCAGAGCTTTTTAGCTCAGCATTTACATCTTGATCTACATTTACATCAAGAAGTAAATGTAACAAAAAAAAAACAAACAAAACAAAAGACAGAATGGGTTTGATAAGCCAAGAAAGAGAATGCAGTATAGAAATGTGGACATACTTCTAGCCAAGAACTTCCTCTGTAGATAGATTGTGTGCTATATTTAATGTATCTCAAATATAAACATAGAGCCATATCTAATATCAGAGTATTAGGATATTTTAGAATACTTAAAATCTAGGTCTTTCCCAAAATTTAACAGCTTGTGTTCATGTTCGTTTGGAAAGTTATACCGCTTCTTAGAAGCCCTTGTTTCTCCTTCAGACAGGGCAGACCTTACTCTGACACCAAGTAGGTTCTTCTGGATACTGGGGAGTTTCCAGGTGCTCATGCTTTTGTGCCAGTATACTTGGTAGAGCATTCACAGTTCAGTTTTGTACAAAACCAGAATGGAGTAGATCCTATAACTCTGGTTTGCCACAGCCTAAAATGAATACTGTCTGAATGCTGGTTCTTTCAAACCACAAGAAACCCTGTCAGAAAAAAACCCCCAGACAATTAAAAAGGACACTAATGCACTTTTGAATGAATAAATGAAGGCTGTAGTGAACTCTGTAGTAAACAGAAAATGGAGTCCTCAGACTCTACTGCTGATTAATGTATCAGCTGGAGTATTTTAAAGAATACGGAAGGAAAAGGTGATATATGCTAACACAGATTATATGTCATGTACACAGTCCTTCTAGTTATGTAAATAATTGGCTGTCACATCACTATGCCTCCTATTGCCTAGCTAAAACTTCCTGATACTTTAGTGCTGTAATTCTTTGTAATCTGATGC
This sequence comes from Malurus cyaneus samueli, assembly GCA_009741485.1. Classification (NCBI taxonomy): domain Eukaryota; kingdom Metazoa; phylum Chordata; class Aves; order Passeriformes; family Maluridae; genus Malurus; species Malurus cyaneus. The sequence continues at coordinate 38,235,599 of CM019236.1, forward strand.
AAATATATTTCAAACACAAATATGAGGTTAGAAGGCATTGTGGCTTACAGGGAATTTTCATATAGCACACTTCTAATGAAGCTTGCTATCCATTTCCTTTATGATTCAATCAATCTCCCCAGCCTTTGACATGGCATTCTAGTACATGGCAGCTTTTCCCTTTTACTAAATCAAAATTTGCCTATGGGTATCTTAACCATTTTGATGTGGAAACCTCATTTTCTCTCCTCCAAGGCTATAAAAAATAGTCAAATTTGAAAAGAAAAAGACTTCTCAAAATAAAGAAGGAAAACGAATATGTAAAGCTACTGTACAATCTTCACCTTTAATATGCTGTATCCCTGTCTCTGCCCTGACTCTTTACACATCCACTCTGAATTAGTTTAAATAGTCATTAACATTCCACAAAGTGTACTGTGTAATAGGGATTGCGATGCTGATTCTGCGCGAGTGGCAATGTGAACTTCAGGGGGCTGTTTAATATTCATTGTACACACTTTGTAAAAAGACAGAACATGTTTTTCAAACTTCATTGCACATCTGTGCTTAGTTGCATATGTATTGTGAGCCCTGGTGGCCACTGAGCAAGCTGGGCCAAATCTGCCATGGGTTATACTGTTAAAAATCTGGATAAATTATGTTACTTTAAAAACAGAGATGAGCTTTTACACCTCTGCTGTGGAAGGCAGATCAGGAGCCCACTGTTAGTTTTTGGCTGCAGAGATCCTTTGATGGTCTGTGTTTAATGGTATTACAGGCCTACAGTCTCAATTCAATTTGCTGTTTTTAAAGACTTGCCTGATACTCTCCATAGGAAGAAATAGAAAAAAGAATAAATGAATGCCAGTCTCTTCTGCTTTCAAAAAGGATCTTTTGGTGGAGCCTCCTGGTCTCTATCTTCTATGAGCACCTACTCCCTTCAAGAGCTTTTCTTGTCCTCCAGATTAAAGCCTTAGATACTGTCAGATTTTCTTGGCTGTTGTGCTGGGTTCAAGGTGAGGGTTTGTATGGTTCTATATCAAAGTACTTTGTCTTCGAAACTGCAAGATCACCTCTTGCTGTGTATACTCTGCTGTGTATCCTTGCTGAGCACTACAAATCAAGCTTCCTTCTCAGGTGACAGAACATACTGCTACATACAGATGTGTTACAGGTAGTCTGATCAATTGATTTTGGTTTTTATTTATCCTGACTTATGTGGTTCTGGCTACTCTTTTCTAATTTGCTTGGTTTATGCCACACAGCATCAATATGATTGTTTTTGTAGCTATGGAAATTTCAAGGTTAACTTTATACTGAGCTGCATTCAAAGGAAACTGAGGTGCACAAGAATGTTACCAGGATAAATGATTTTTGTTTGTTCCTCTATGCCTACTGTCAGCAAAAAATTATGCTAGTAAAGCATGTATGAGGTAAGATTCTCTGCTTCATGGTCCATAGTATTTAGAATCATAAAGCATTTGTGAACTGATTGTAATTACAAAGAAAACTTCTATGCCAACTGTCACTGCTAATGAGTTCACTGTATGAGTGTAATGTATGATGGTTGCAAGAGGTGCTTTGTGAATATGCCAAAGATGTATTCTTTTTAGTTACAACTCTTGGAATTAGGGAAATATATTGAATCCCCTTAATACAGTGACTGGGAGAATAACCTAAGAGATTTTTCTAACCTCTGCCACTACGTTTTTAAGAATTTATATTTTTGACACTCCATTCTGAATAACTGCTATTTTGTGACAGTATATTTATTCTTTCAGTGATGCCGGTAACAGAATTGCTCAGTTCATAATTTAGGTTGTTGATTGATCCTATCTGCCCATCCAGTCTGTGACAGGAAATCTGAACATTTTTTCCTAATTTCATTAGGTCCATCCTACTTAGTAGCACCCATTATTTAAAGAAGGTATATGAGGAAAAAAAAGTTACATGACTCCCTCCTTGGGGCAAAATGTAAAGAAAAAAACTTTAATAAAAATTCAAGTGCAAAGTACTACATCCATGAAAGTATATAATGTGAGATGCAGCTGACCAGTGCAGTATTGCAATCAGTGGGTATAGTTTTGTCTAGAAGTTTGCTGAAATTCAGATACACTCGCTGTATCAAGTATATGTAACTGCTAGCACATCATTCTGGCATCTCTGTTTATGGTTCCTATTCTTTCTACTTACATGAATGCAAAACGAAAGTGAATAAACTGTCAAAAAGAACTTACTGATTGTAGGTGGTATTAAATGTCGCCTGCAAACTCTTCTTCACAACCATTGATCAAGTACAACTTTATGGCAGTCCAAATCTTTGTTCCTTCTGCTTACTGTGCAGTGATACTGGTGTTGCTGTTTTTTCCAGTGCACTGCTGTAGAAACCTGTCAGATCTCTTCCTGACATCTCTCATTATATCATCTTGATGTCAACAGCAACCATCAGCAGCAAAGAATGACTGTTTTTATCCTTTTCACAGATGGTAGACTACAAAAAAGACCACAAACATCAGTTAATGTATTTAGTCTCTAGGCTGAGCAGTGAGCAGTGGGTGTCTTCATCTTTGCCTAACCTTGAAGGGTATCTCTGAGTGACCCCAGAGCTATCTTTCTAGGTGCAGTGGATTTATCTTTGCTCCTTTCTTCTCACAGTGGAGCCACACCTGCTTGCTCAGGCAAAGTACACTATTTGCCTGGAAATCCATTTGTTTTATTTCTATGTGGGGATGATTTTCATCCTAATTCTCGCCTTAGTCATGCTGACCACAGTGTGGCTGTCCATCAACTTCATTCTTTTGGGGGTTCAGCTTTCATCACCTTTTCAGCAAAGTATTGATTTAAGTATTATGTAATCTCTGTGAGGATAGCCTTTGTCAAAAAAAAGTGCAGAAAAACGTGGAATTTCTTGTCCTGTTCCTGTCTCCGGCACAGCTGTAGCTTACCGGCTGTCCCAGTTGATAAATTCAATAGTAATATTGCTAGAGGATGTACTGGGCTTTGTTACTTCACGGTTAAAAGGCTTTAGGGCTAGCACTAGTTAATTCAGGAGAAAAAAAAAAGAGTTTGCAGTTTGGAAGCTGTTTAATAGTGTATCAGGAGGAGAAAAAAGTCCCTTCATCTGTGAGTCGACTCTATAGACAAAAAATACAAAGAAACAAAAATTGAAGTGCAATAGCTGGAAACCACTCTGAATGAATAGAATAAACAGGGACTAAGTAGACAAAATGCCACAAAAGAATTAAGAGCCAGAAGGACTAGATTTTATTTCCTCAGTATTATGGTGATACGACTCATATTCCTGTGGTTTGCTTTATTTGGTATTGATTATTCACTCCACAAAGAACTCTCCGACTCATCTGAGCTTGTTGCTAAATATCTCATGTTTGGAAAGAAATGTCGTGTTTGGAAACTCGCCGAGCTGACAAAATTGTATGTCTGTGTCTATGAATTGCTAGTTCTTAAGTAGAAGAGCTTCATATTTTTCTCCATTGTCCCACTGTTCTTTTTCACTCCTGCCCTAAAGGATACACTGCTCTGAACACAATAAATGTTCAGTCACCTGGCTTGTTGAGTGTGGTCTTAAATGCGGAACAGAGCACTTTAGCAGTTATGTCCTTCTCGTAAAATGGAAGAGACAAGTGAATTTATTTGTTTTACTTCTGATTTGAAGCAGGGCTTTAAGAGTGAAAGGTTTTTTGTCTTACTTCCCTGCTAAGATATTCCAACAGGGATTCAGCGGGCCTGAATTGTAACATTCTATTTGGCATCGCAGCCTGGCTGTAAGAATCTCTGCTGCTTATGCATCTTAGAAAACTCTTCTTATGTTAAACATCAATGCCAGCTCCGAAGGCAGTGGGTCTCTAGTAAAGCAAACCTTCAGGTCTCTGTCGCCGAGGGCTCCACAAGATGGCAATGTGGATCCAGATTCTGTTTCCATCTGCTTTAGAGACACAGGCCTTCCACGTGCATCAGCAGATTTTGCTAGTGGAACAAAATATTTAAAAGTTCCGTATGACAAAACCTCGATTTAATTAAATAATCTTGATTATTTTGCTTAAATTAAAGCCATCGTGCACTGTTTTAATGTCACTAGATTAATGAGCAAAAGTAGAATTGTATTGTAAAATACATGTTTTCTTTCCCTGACATATTCCATATAATAAAATTTATCTTTAGTCAGACAGTATTATTTTATTGAGACAAATTATTCTGTATAGCAAATACAAGTAATTATGTCCATTTATAATTCAAGTAATACCCTTTTTTAGAGAGGAAGTAATTGCAAATTAATTTTTCCTGTCTTTATATCACTTTCTCTGCTCAACTTAGTTGAAGATTGTTTTTGAGAACATCCTGACCCATACGTGTAAATTGCAAACCACCACTCAGTCTCCTACAGATTAGGGATGTCTTTGTTGGGCAGAGGTTAGCAGGAAAGAAGGTCTCTTGTCAAAAGAGGTAGGCAGAGAATGCTTTGGTGGTGGTGAAAGGCAGGAAAAACTCCCTTTCAGCCTGCCTAGAAGGTAATCCTTGCTCCTTTATTACTGCTGGGCTCTAGTGCCTTGCTTCTTTGCATGCAGTAATGGATAAGCAGAGGCTGTTGTTCCCAGGGGCTGGGTGCAGTAATAGATGGGGAGCAGAAGGGCTCAGAGGCTGCATTTCACTACAGAAGCAAAGTAGAATCAGGGTGATACTGAGAGAGGCTGTTTTAGCAGATTTTTAACAGTTTGTCACAGACACACAGAAAAATGAAGCTCATTTGTGAGACGATGAAAGAAGAGGGAGCAGGACTGTGAGAAAGAGACGGAGAGAAAAACAGTTCCCCCAGAAACCACCATGCTATTAAGACCTGGTTCCCAGTGGATGACTGTGCGTTATGGGGACTAATAGGTATGAACTCCAATCTAATCTTGGCTGGCAGTTGGAATATTCAGAGACTGCTGGGGAACACCAAGTTTCTCTTTCTGGGGGTATCTCAGGTGATTAATAATGTCAGAATGCATGCCTTAGCCTCTCCATCTTTGGGTTGCTAATGTGGCCTCTCTCCTTTCCTTGCCTGCCTATTTCCAAGAAACTTCCTTTGAGACCCCTTTGTCTTTTTTGGCTGAAATTGAACATAAAGTTCAAATATTGCCAAAGGGAAAGAGACTGGCAGAAACAGACTGAGATATGGGCACATAGCAAGGGTATGTAAAAGCAAGTTTTCATCCTTCATGGTGGTGGTAGTAAAAGCAGTGTTAAAAAATGCAATTTCTGTTCCTTAGCTTAAACTTTTGAGGACACACAAGGTCAGTACTGAGCAAATGAGGCTGAACTGTATCTTCTGTCACACATGAAATTATACGTATTTTGGCAATGATGCAACTGTTTTGGGAGATGGATATTTACCTGGATTGGATTCCTCAGGATATATGGAAATGCGTTATATCTGCTGGTGGGCTGACTGTCTCTCCTTTTACCCTCCTGCTCTCCTGAACTGACAAGAGCTGCTAATTTTCTAGAGCATCTGCGCAGTTCTTACTGTACATGGTCACAGGTTTTCCTGTAATAAAGGCAGATGTGTAGAAATGCACATAGCTGAGGAAATACAAAATACTTCTGTGTAACTTAACTTGTGAGCTGTAAGCATGCATCTTTAAAGATTTCATTCTGGCATGTTGTTGAACTTGTTTTAATTACTTTAGTCAAGTAAGAAACGCTTCACACAGTGTTGCTGCCCTGCCTCACTGTAGTTTGTCTCTAGAAAATACCTGGGAATTTTGCAGTATATTGAAACATGTCAATTTCCAATTTGCTGAAAACATTCAGCACTTTCTCAACATCATTTCCAAAATACATCTTTTGGTAGCATGAATGTGTAAGGTACCACATGGGCTTGCGGAGTTATCTGAGACAACAATGGAAAATGCCTATTTATCCATGCTTCTATCTGACTGGTAGCACAACTGATTTGCATATTGTTATGAGACTGGCAATATGATTCTCATTTCCTGACACTCTTTGGCTCATGCAAGCCTAAAGTGACCTTTTTTTATTCTTTCTTTATAAATAGAAGTTGAAATTTTGACTTCAGTGAAGTTAAAACAATATTGTTACCTACCTCAACAGAAACTCAATAGTATGGTTTCAGTTGTACAATGTGAAAAACTTGTTCTGAAGGACTTGGGACTAAATAGGCAAAAGGAGCTTGGGTTGGTTTTTTTTTTTTTTTTTTTTGTTTGTTGTTTTTTCTTTGTTTGGGTTTTGTTTGGTATTTTCAGCCTGGGCCGGGTAACTGAGATACAAGGAAGCTAAGTGGGACTTTTTGGAAAATGGAGTAGCACCTGGGACAATCAGAAATGCCTGCATGTAACACTTGTTTAACATCTTTGTCAGTGTCAGTGGGATTGAGTGCATCCCCAGCAATTTTGCTAAAGACACCAGGCTGTGGTGCAGTCTCCTGATGCTGGAGGGAAGGAATGGCATCCAGAGGGATCTGACTGAGATTGTGCAAACCTCATGAATCAACAGGACAAGTGTTGTGATAGGTCCCAAGATCTCCTGAGGTTTAACAAGACCAGTGCAAAGAGCTGCACCTGGGTCAGGGCAATCCCCAGTGTCCCCGGTGGGGATGGAGGCAGCCCTGGGGAGAAGATTTGGGGGTGCTGTGGGTGAGAGGCTGGACATGACCCGCCATGGGCACTGCCAGCCCAGAGAGCCAAACGTGTCCTGGGCTGCACTCCAAAGCAGCGTGGGCAGCAGGGGAGGGAGGGATTGTGCCCCTCTGCTCTGCTCTGTCTGCTGAGACCCACCTGGAACACTGCACCCAGCTTGGGGGCCCAGCACCGGGGACATGGAGCTGTTGGAGAGAGTCCAGAGGAGGCCCATGAAGATGGTCCAAAGACTGAACACCCCTCCTTTGCACAAATATCAACCCAAAACTGAAAGCCTTTTTTTTTTTAAATTGGAGGTGAGGTAGATGACAGCATCAGCAACATATGTCGCATCGTGTATGAATAAATCAAGACCCATCGATGGCTAATGAAAGGCTTTTCGATATGCTTAACACTAAATTACTTTTGATTAAAAAGCTTACTGGAGAGACAAATGTAAACTATAGCTAGGTGCGCTCACGTTAGACAGTTATGTGCTGAATCTAATTTGAAATGGATAAGTGCTAACACATTTAATTTCCTGCATACTCAGAGAGACAATGTTCGCATTTTTTTAAAACAGTAATTTCAAATGAATCTTTCAAAGTGCTTGAGTCAGCACCACCGCAAGAGTGTTTGGAAAGATGATCATGCAAATGGAACTTCAAGTGATTTAATATGCTCACCATTACAGGTAGATAGCTTGATCTATGGCATACTTAGAATGATGGAACAAGCTGTGTGCATCAGTGGTATATTTCAAGCTGTTAGTATTCTCAGCAAATAATGTTTAATATGGGTTTATCTTTAGTCTGGAAAACTTACCAGAAAGTGTGATGAATAACAAAATTATGGAAGCAACAAAATAAATGAGAGTGGGTATCTGGATGTAATAGCAGAGGGGAGAGAGAAAATAAACTGTATTGCGCCGTAACTGGTTTTGAGCTCCTTATGCTAAATCGTGTCAGAACTGTGATTTCTTATGATTATTCTCAGACTGGAAACTTGAAATCTAAGACAAGTAGCATGTGTGGCACTAACATTACGGGAAGGAAAGCATATAGCTATGTGTGAAAGGATGCAACACTGAGTTCAGGGTCAGTCAAAGAGGAGAAGCAAGTACCTCACTAATAGGTGAGGTAATGGAAGTTCTCGAAATAGGCAACGTTGCTCTAGAGAAGGGTGTTTTTCTGAAGGAAAAAGCCCTGAGGTGAAGGAAAGAAATGTACACTGATAAAAGCTTTTTAAAAAGGTAGAGTCTGTAATAATTTTTAAAAATACAGCCGATTCTCCTTGGGATTGTTTTTGCTCAAGAGTTGCATTCTAAACAGGTACTGCATTCTAAACAAATTAATAGGCAAGTATCTTGTCCTAGCATCCTTCTAAAACTCCCAGAAAGCAATGAATATGCTCACTCTTTACTCAGTGGCACTCCCACAATAGATATTGCTCTCTTGAGCAATTGGTATAAAAAGTGCTTTTTGAAAATGAAATGGGTGCCTATTGGAAAAAAGATGTAGTCCTTACAGCTCTGAAAGTCTGAATAGATAGATATTATTTTTTGCACTTTTGGAGGCACTCAAAGTGATTTTGTAACATACTGATATTGCTAAATTTTTCAATGCAAATTTGTAGCTTGAGCATAACTGATATTCTTATTTCTGTTCTGACCAGACTTTGGGCACAATGTCTGTGATGGAAGCAGTCTGCAGTCTGGTTTGGTGTCTGGCTCACAGCAGAAAAAGGAGCCTGTGGTGAGGCAGGGTAGCAGCTGAGTAGGCACAGGTTCTATGCTGAACTGAGCAGGAATAATTCATCTCAGCAGCTCCAAACTCACTGGTCTACTGTGGTTTATTTATTTTCCCTGAAATTTCTACCTCGCGTAACTATTTTTGGTAGCAATTCTTCTTTTGTTCCAAACTGTTTGCAAGGAAATTAAAAATTTAGTAAGTATGTTGCATTCCCTATTATAGAAATTATAGAGAAGTTCACATTGAAAGGTTCCCTTGGAAATCACCTTGACCAACTTTCTGTTGAAAACAAGACCCTGGGTTAGATTGCGTAGGGCTGTGTCAACCTGAGTCTTCAGTGCCTCCAGCAAGAGAGATTCCACCACTTCTGTGATTTAGTTGACACAGAATCAAAGAACAGTTGAGGCAAGATGGAACTTCTGGAGGTCATCTGGCCCAGCCCCCTTGCTCAAACAGGTTGCCCAGAGCCGTGTCCTCATGTGAAGTACTGCTTTTCCTATATCCAGATGGAATTTCCCCCGAAGCAATTCGTTGTCCTGTGGCTTCTGGCATCTGTGCATTCCTGCGTGGAGAGCGACTCCACCTTCTGTGCATCTGCCTGTTAGTGATTGGAATACTCTCATGAGGTCTCTGCTGAACTGTCCCTTCTCTAGGCTGAACAAATCACAGTTCTTCAACAATTATTTTTGTATCTCATGTTCACCAGTCCTCTAATTAACTTGGTGGACCTTTGTAGAGCCCTTCCCTGTTCCTCAACATACTTCTTGAGCTGATAAACAGGATGAAGTATGCCAGGTGTGGCCTGACAAGAGCAAAGAGGAATAATGGCAACCCTCCAACAGTTGAGTTACCTCTGACAGACACTGTCCAGGACTCTGCTGGCCTTGTTACTGTCAGGGCGCTCTGCTCACTCGAGCTTGCTGTCCCACAGGGACTTTCCTAGCAAGGCATTAAGTGTCCCCAGCTGAGCAGTCAGGTATGTCACCAGGCTCATCTGTCTGTCTGATCTTCTCTCAGGATATCTTCCCAGGCTCCCTCCCTTACTCTTTACTGCCTGGGTGTGGATCTCATGTGAGAAAGATTTTAACTGTGAGTTAGATGGTTGAATTTCCCTAGTCCAAGGACAATAAATATACACATCTCCCGCTAAGGGTTAGAAAAAGGGGTAGGTGTGTTATATCATGATGTAGTAAGATTTCTGTCACAGAAAAGATGCCCCAGGCTTAAATTGTACTTGAGCCTGGCCATTGGTGAGGAGTCAGCCTGAATACTCAATCATCCCATGTTTGAGGAAGAGATGTTCAGTTAATTATTTAATTGAAGATAGATACGTGCATTTAATCTCCCATTTACCTAACTGCTGGCATTTTTTTTCATAATTTTAAGCACAAAAGAAGAGAGTCAAATACAAAAGAGATGAAACAGAAAGTGCAAAAGAGATACAACTAGCTCTCTAACTCAAGTGTCAGCCTCTACGTTGATTCCATTTTACTTTATCTGGCTGAAAAATCCCAGTCCCTCATGCCAAAATTGATTACATCATACATCTTCTGTTTCTGCTATTCATGTAGGCTCCTTAGCCTACTGGGACAAATGTCTGTTTTTCATTGTTTAATCACCTTTGCTGTACCTCTGGAAAAATGTGTACTCTTACAGTGCTGAACCCAACTTGGTATTAAAAAGTGCTATCCTGTTTAAATTCCGTATGGTGGGATAATAAGAACTGGACATATTAATCTTCTTTTAGTAAATCTTAGATTAATGCATTCACATTTGCTTTCAACTGCCCTCTATGTTTCCTGTAACTGAGAGGAGAACACCTTGTTATCAGGATAATGCAAATAGAAGTGGAAGAAGCTATAGACAGTACTCCATTTGCAAAAACCTTTAAAAATCTGAACTCCTTACTTAATAGAAATACAAGACTAAAGTTAACATTTCAAAAGGAAAAAGTAAATGTAAGACATATTACATGGACGTATTATAGTTGTATAAGTAATCTGAAATCAAGTGCTTTAGAAGAAGACATGAATTGAGTTTGTAACAAAGACTGATGTCTATCAGATCATCCTCTTTTCTGTAGTTGTGTATGAATGCTCAGATAGATGCATAGTTTTTTAAAGACAAGGCAAGATTCAGTGAAGCATCACTGGGTACCTCAAGAAACGGGACGTGGGAATCAGAAAAGAGTTTTTCACACAGGGCAGTGTAGCATGGCTTTAGAATTTCATCTATCCACAGCACTTTGGTTTCCCACTTCTCACCGCCATGGAATGGGGAATGCAAGGCCCTCTGCACCACACGAAGCTCTCACCAGTCATTTATTTATCTTCTGCAGTAGTGCTTGCTCCGCTTCCTGCTTGGTTTGCAGTAATCAGTGTCTTACGGCGGGGGTCTTACAGGCTCATTTCAAACCTTTTCACATGCAGTTACACCAGCAGTGGTACCCTTCACCTTCGCTTCTTTGGTACAGCTCAGATTATGAGACTAAACAGCACAGGATTGGTGCAGAGAGATACCCTGGGAAACTGCGATTGTGGAGCCCTGTAAGAGAACGGTGTCAAGACTGACACAAGATGAAGAGCTGAGATACAGATTAGCAGCCTTGTTACCATAGTGATGAAGAGAAGTGTATCTTGAATGTGAGTGTCCTTTTCAGCACTTGACATAATAGGTACCTTTTCTAAAATAACAATATAATTTGCAAAAGCAAAAGCAACAATAAAAAGGCAAATGTGTAAACTGTGTTTGCTGCTTTCTGTCATATGGGTATTTATTTCAAAAACTGCACCAGTAAAAAGCACCAACAGATCTGGTAACAGAAAAAAACCCCTTGTAAATAGTATAAGTGAGCTGTTACATCAATCAACTACTTGTTAACACTAATGCTTTCATGTAAATTGTTTGGTTACCTGGCAATCTGTGGAACGGAATCTGATCAGTAATAATCCTGTTCTTAAAATCACCTCCTGATTTCTGTTTCATTTGTAAACACCTACAGCCCCCTTTGTGATACAGCTCCCACAGAGTGCATAAAGAACTGTGTTATCAATTAATTTGCATGGCTTCTTTTCCCAGCTGTATGTCAGTGTCAAGCTATGCATTGAAATGTCTGTCTTCATAGCTTTTCCAGTAGGAAATAAAATCAAAATTATACTTTTGGAGTCTAACTGAGAACCAATAATATAGATATGTAGTATTTTCACTACTGCAAAGAGAAAACTCACATTTCATATTGATAAAAATCCCTTCTGTTTAAAATTACAAACACTCTCCCTGGTAATATTTTCCTTTCAGATTTCTGTTTCTGAGTCCTTCAGTGTTCTCTACTACCATGCATGTGTAATATTATTATTTAATTATTTTTTAGTCTTGGATTAAAGACTATCCAAAGAAAGCTATTTGTTCTCATAACAGTATTTTCCTCATAAAAATAATTTTATTTCATATAATTATTGCATGTTTTAACCTCTCTTCATCATGACACTGTTTATTCTCCTTTTCAAAAGATTTATCACAGGTCTGAATCCTTGGCAGAGATATCATTACTTGAAGACCTACCATCATGTGTGGAACATTAATGAAGGTGGTAAAAGCTGATCTATCTAATGGGTTAAATCTGCATGAAGGAAGAGTTTGCAGAGAGTATTGCAGTGCTGACTCTAAGGAGCTAGAGGTGGCTGGTGGAGAAATTCCAAAGGTCCTCCTCCAAGGTGGTGCCCTGCATGTCCGCGCTCCGTTTCCTGGCTTGGGAGACTGACTTCTGCGAAGTGAAAGCTCGCGAACGAGCAACGCTCATTTAATCTTTGGCTGACTTGCTGATACTGCTGACAGAAGGGCAAGCTTGAGCCATCTGCAGTGGTCACGTTCTGGTGGACAACTTTGCTGCAGGATCTGATCTGAGATGGCCAACTCATTTCACACAGATTACCCAACAGCCTCCAGACACTGCAGCGCTGGTTGTTATGGAACTGGGCTGGATTCAAGCTGGCAGTGAAAGCATGAAAGGCTCCATATGCCAGTGTGTCCCCTGAGCCATTAGGTGACATATGGTTTCATTCTCAGAAAAATGATGCTAAGCTGATCTGAAATTATGTATGCAAAGGTTAAAGGCGTCTTTTGCCATACCTCACGGGAGCTTTTTACAGATATTTATATCACAGGGGAGAGATCCATAGTGTGGAAATTATAAATCCCCTCATTCATTCAGTATGCGTGTTCATGCTAAATTGAATGAGCAGTGGTATCCTCAAAGGGCTGAAGAAGCCTTTAGGCCTCACAGTATTTTTTATTCTTAGGTTTTTTGATGTGTGGGGGTGTATGTTGTGTTTGTATTTTGTTTGGAGCTTTGGGTTTTCGTGTTTTTTTTTTTTTTTTTTTTTTTTTTTTTTTAAGGCTCATGAGAGCAAAGATGTTGCATGAGTATTTGTTGTTTTCATTTGACTATTTAATTGTTTATGAAAATATGTCATTAGTTCAGTTTCTATCTACAGTTGCCATGTCACCTGTACAGAGCCCTTGTATACCCTAGCCAACAGACTAAATCTACCTTTGCTGCTCCTAGTTGATAGGTACAACTGAACTCTTGTTTTGTACTACTCCAAACACATTCAGAAAAATTTCTGAGAAAATATTTAGAGGTGGTTGGAATATGTTAGCTACAATTGAAGACATGTTGAAATTGTAATTTCTTCCAGACTATGGATAAATTTAAAATATTCAATTTTCTTTCCCCATTTGTCTGAATCCTGGTATCTGAAGAACACACGGAGTTCAGCTTCACCTAACTTACATTTCATACAGTCCAGCAGAAAGAAAATCAGCAGACTCTTTTCCCGTCCCCCACCAAATATTTTAGAAATCTACTAAAGTTGGGCTTTAAGTATATGCATGTTTAGAATAATGTGACCTCATGGTTAGGTCTTTACTGCCAGTCTGAAAGACGTAAAGTGGGGAAACAAGCTCAGGTTCATCTACACCTATGACTACATTTTCAAAGAAAAAAATCTGTTAGAAGGAAGTAGAAGACTGGAGGAGCCTGGTTTCTGTACTCACAAAAATCTGATCACAGATAAGAATTCCAAGATTTTGGTAGTACCAGAGAATTGCTGCTGTGCTTAGCCTTACTAGTTTTCACCCAAAATGCTTATGGCATAGTCATTTGAGCTGGAAATGTGACATAAAACCTGAAGCAGGGCTGGTGATCTGACTGAGAGTTTTGCTGTGTTTTTATTCTCCTCACATTTCCTTCTTAGTAGGCAATGTAAGCACAGATACTACAGTGGGCATAAGAGACATGTCATTATTATCAGATGTGAGGCTACAGCTGTTGCACCAAAGAAATGTTACTTCTGATGCCCCTAAACTTTGGTTGTAAATATGTCCCCAGAAGAATAAAATAAGATTGTTAAAGGAAAGAAGCTACACATGAGGGCATGCCTCAAGAGGAAGCAGAGAACGATTGAAGTTTCAAGAGAAAGCTATAGGAGAAAAAGTATTTTATAAACCACAGAGAAGCCTGGAGCATACTCGGTGGGATTTGGAGGAAGAGATAAAACCAAGGAATAAAAACGTGTTCACTCATAGAATGATGTAAGCTAGCAGGAAAAGAAGAAGTGGTTGTAAAAATGAAAATGTGTATCAGACATCTGTTACAAATGAAGGTGAGACAGACTAGGAACGGATTTTGAAAGTGATCCTGTCACTATCTAAATTGGTTTACAAGCCGCACGAATGGAAAAGGTGTTTTTAGTCTTTACTGCAAATAAGAGTAAAGAGCATATATTTTGGCAATTCATTTCCATATACCATTTTTATAAACACATTGTGAAATACTACTTAGTCCAAAATTTGAGTTGAAGATTTTAGGCCGCGAGGGACAACTAAATAAACTGAAAGTCTGGCTGCTGGAATAATTCTGAGGACAGAATATATGAAATAGCCCACACTCAGTGTATTTTGCTTTATTTTGTTTCTGCGTTGAGCCACTTTTTATTTCTTTTTCTACTCTATGCTAACGGGTATAATTAACTGCAGTTTGTTCTGTTTTGGTTTTTTTTCCTAGAGCAATCTACAAACGCTCTCACTCTGTGTTTATGTAGCTCTCTTCATCATAATCATGAAAAGAGCTGCTAAAGAAGCTGTCCTGAGATGGTGAGGGGTCAGTACTAATTAACAGAAGGACTTGTAAGAGGAATAGTGTGACTCTGAGATCAAGGCTGGGATGTTTGGACAGAAAAGAGCTGGGCAACACTTTGCTTCTTTTAGTGTGAGGGCTCATAATGACACGGAGGAGGAAGCTGCAATAGTAGAGATGAGGAAATGGCACAGATGTTTTAGGATTTCAGTAGTGATGCTCTTCAGGCAATGGCCCTCCCCGTTTGCTGCTTGCTGAGTGATATGGAAGGAGTGAGGGCAGACAGCTCAAGGATCAAGGTCATGGTTCAAAAGTGGTTTCAATTTTTCAATTGCTTGCTGTATTTGAATAGTTTCTTTCTATTTTAAATGTAAATCAGCACACTTCCACTTGATAGAAAAGCTGAGGAATGTAGCTGGGAAAGCAGTGAGGAAGACCCCACAAATTTATCTGTTTATGGGAGACAGAGGAGAGGAGTCGTTTATGCCACTGTCTGAGCGTCTTGTGAACAGAAATGAAGGCTGAAGTTAATTTTATTGAAACTGATTGTACTGTCCCAGGCTGATTTCTAAGTTTTCCATGGGAGATCAGGGCAATTTTATTCCCAGGTAACAGTTTTCCATAAGGAAAATGAATAATTGCACCCAGTGTCTAAAACACAGCTGAACTGTGTGAGCCTAAAGATTACATATATCTCTGCAGGGTGAAAACGAGGATCTGGCATGAAGCTATTTTCACCAGCCATGGATAAACAACTTAGTAAAGTGAGTCAGGTTTTAAGCAGGTGAATATTCTAGCAGATCTGCTATGATATTTGCTATTTTATAGTCCAGGGCTATAAATCTTTGCCACTTTCTGGTGTTTTACTCCTTAGAGAGGCTCATTCATTTTTGACATTCCAAGCTGATCTAAAAGTTTAACCATAATTATGAATGGAACAAGAATGATAATTTTAAAGCCTCTTAACTTGACACAGTTAAACCAACATTTGGGTAATAAATATTTTATGCAGTTAACCAAGGTCTTTTTCAACTGTACATCTATTTCCAATAGGTGGCACTCCAACAATTTCTGTAAATGTTATGCTGTGTAAGTCTGAACTCTTGCAAAAGCCAAAGGTCTGTGCAAATAACGAAAAATTGATATGTATTTATTTTGTTTTAGATATTATACAATTTTCTGTGCTTTATAATTTATATTCAAGGGTTGCTAAACTAAGGATGAATAGCAGAGGAGGAAGAGAAAGAAATTTCTGAGAT
Organism: Malurus cyaneus samueli; assembly: GCA_009741485.1. NCBI lineage: Eukaryota > Metazoa > Chordata > Aves > Passeriformes > Maluridae > Malurus > Malurus cyaneus. The sequence goes on from CM019236.1 coordinate 38,251,359, forward strand.
TGTTTGAAAGAAATTTCTGAGATTTGTTGATAGAATTCTGTGAAATGTGGTATGGCAGTTTTATTTTGTATACTCCAATTATGTCCCAAAACTACTACACGGCTTTCCCAGGATGTCTGGAATGCCTGGTGTGGAGACAGCTCAGTCACCTGTGATACTCTGGAGTTTAATTCCACAAAGGAACAATTCTTCTGTACCTCAGAAGAGCTACTGCCAGTGAGAGAAAAAGGAAAAGAATAGAGTAGAAACAGATCAGTTTATGGGGGTATATAGGCAGTAATGATGAGTCTGGAGTTACCTGAATTCACAATAATGATAAGATATTCTGAGCATGATGATGTGGTTGCCCCTAAAGCTGAGCTGACTCCAGTTCCCTGCCATTCTGTGGCTGATTAATAAAGCTGTGGAGAAATCCTGGCAACACTGAACACAATGGCAAAGCTCCATCAAATTGGCAGAAGATGAGATTTTACCTGATAGCACTTATCTTCCATCCATCCATTGTCATCTCTTGTGATACAAAGAATAGCAGGGCTTTGGGAAAAACCATAACTTGTTCTGAATGCCCTCTAAATCTAGTTTAACTAAGAAAATAAGTGCACATCCTTCACTTCACATGAAGCAAGTTTGGTGGTCACTCCATGTGCCGAGCAGAGGAACTCACAGTTCCAAAGACTGGGACATTTCATTTCAGAAAACTTGATCTGCTGAGCAGCAGTATGTTATGAATGGAAGCTTGTTGTACTGCTGGTATTATATGTGTTTCTCATGGATCTTTAGTTTTAGTCAGGATAGTCAATCTTGCACAGCAAACCTTTGGTGAGCAAAAATAATGTCTTGGTGATTTCTTAGTTAATGGGCGCTATTTTAAAGGTTCTGCCTGTCATTCTCGGCAACAGCTCATCCTTCATTCTCCCCAAAATATGTAAATTTGAAAGTAAAATATGTTTATTAGTTAACTTACTGTGTAGTAGCAAACATCTAGCTCCATTTCCTAAGGGAGTTAAGCATGGTTAATGGATATTGCAACCAAAATTCCTGAAAGGTAAAAGTGGTAGGATTTTTTAGCCAAACTTGCTGATATCTGGCAAGACAAAACAAGTGGTAATATTAATTTTAAAGTTTTGTCATTGTGTAGAGTTAGTTTCATGTTTGCCGTAAATGGCACAGAACTTACCTTCACTAAAAATTTATCTGGAACACAGAGAGCTCTGCCCTATATTCAATGAATATTTTTTTGGTTTTATGTGATGTGGGAACATCAGTATGAAACCAAATACATAAATATGCATTGTCTTATTATGAACTATGTTTATAAGCACATAATAAGGAACTTTTCTGAACATTAACTGCAGTGTAGAATGACTTAAAGACTAACCTTTTTGTCAGCTGCTCCTTTAGGATGCCTTCAAATCATGTTTCATCAGAAAATCTCAATGCCTTTTTGTGCTGTCTGTATTTTTTTGATGAACCTGTCGAAACAAGTGACAACAACATTACAGCTGGATTGTGCAATTACTTTTAGGTTTCTGTAGAAGGTATATGTCCCATGTAAGAGCTATGGAGGAATCCTAATTGTAAATTAAACCACATAATTTTCTCCATCCCAAATTAACAATGTAAGGTAAAACAGATTAGATTTCAAGTGCTGTGACACTCTTCCCTCTGTTCCAGTTTACTTGTCCTTGATTCATCTGGAGACAAAACAAATGTGTTAAAAGGCAGTATGAAGCAGACAGCTTCCATGAGCAAACAAGCATCTTTCAGCATCAGGAAGGTTTGAAAAGTCCAGCTATTTATCATGTTACTTATTAGCTCATCGCCTGTTTTATTTTCACTTGCCTTAATAAACCTGAAAAGTGGCTGATTGGACTGCATAGACTAATCCCGATTTTTCCTTGGTTCTGACCAAAGTGGTTTGCACAGGCTGGCTCTCTGTACAGCTTCAGCTGAGGATTGAGGGCTCCAACAGATCAGCAATGTCAGTCAGATTTAGCTACAGGAGTTTTGGACATTCCCACCCTCACCTGCCCAGTTCTCCTTACCAGCTCCAGGTTGCTGCATTTCCTAGCCAGGATGACAGAATGGAAATTACCTCTCTACTTCAGTTCCACCAGGTCAAGGAATCACATTTCAGTGCAAAATCTCCATTCTTGGTTTAGTCTAGTTCACCAAATTATATCTATATGCTTAGATGGGCTGGGAGCCTAGGACCCAGAAAAGTGGTGCCAACAATTAGATTTTGCAATACAAAAACTGCCAAAACATCTCTGTGGGAACCCTGGAAAATACCTAAATTGAAACTTCTACCTTGTGTTGCACCAATAGAGCAGTTTACAAGCCAAAGAGCAGTTATTTGTAAGTCCTTAAAAATAAAAAAAAATCCAGTCTATACAGGAATTCTGACTCTTTTGTCCTTTCTTCTATTTAGAACTCATGAAAATCCACCTGTATTTAGCTTTTAATTTGACTATGAATAGTTGTGTGAAATCTTAAGTGGGCAAAATCTATATGCATACAAAATATTTTGTATTTAATATTTATATTTGGCACATTTTCAATATATTGAATACACAGATATTTGGTACATTATTGCTCAGTATTTTACTTTCTTCACATGCATTTGTGTTCTTTATGACAGCTGATGTCTCAAAAAAGGTTATTTTTAGCAGAAAGGTGTTTTTAAAGATACACAGTTTTCACAGGTACAATTTGACATGAAATTTTAGGAACTCTTTTGGATTTCCTAAAAAAAATAATGTGTGCTCTGGGAGTTCTGTATCATGATATAGCAAAATCTTTCTTCAGGGAGCAGGTGAAATAATGTCAGTATATTCCCTGGCAGCTGGGAAAAGATGCCAATTAAAGCATGAATTTTGTTACCTGTGCTTATTAGCCTATGCCTAACTAACAAGGCAACAAGCTTTTGAGCTTTGGGAACTGAACTATATTGTGTTTAACTCTGTTATCCTGTGAGAATTGCAGAGCTGCATCTTTTAATGATGCCTCTTCTCTTTGGAGACAAATAAATGTAAATGTTGTCAGTACTCTCCTTCACAGTTTCTCTTTTAGCTCTGTCGGAATAGCTAGCTGCTTTTACTTATTACCTTGATGGAAATTTTATTGAAATCTCAATTCCTTGTAAATTTGTTCTCAAACTATCTTTTGAATTTTAACCAGAAGAAACATATGGCTACTGAGAATGATGGTTCCTATTTCTCTTTTTGTGCATTCTCAGTTACTCCATAGACGATGAATTATTTTACTTATTTTTGTGGTACCTCTGCTCTTCTAGCTGACAGAGATATTTATCTCTTATAGTGTGACTTGGAGGTCATTAATGCTGGGCTCTCAGAATCTGCCAATGAGCAGGGAAATTTTTTAAGTCCTTGCAAGTCCTGCTGATTTGATGGAGAACTTAATCACTGGAGACTCATTATGAATTCTGTGGATTTCCTTTGCTGCTAGAGGTAGCCAGAGCAAGACTCAGAGGCTTGAATCCCTAGAAATCAAGGTGTTCCCAGTCAAAGCCTTGCCAGGATTACAGGCAGAAAAGGTGGCTGCTCATCCTCAGATCGTGTGACTCATTGAAAGAAGGAGGAAGGGAGGCAACATGTCGTGGCTGCATGTGCACATCTAGCAGCATAAAGCTGGAAGGAGGGAGCTCTATGTTTTGTGCCTGAATTTATGATACATGCAGTGAAATTGCTCGGTGTGGGTGCAGCAGACTGCCCCTGGTGAGGGGTGGCATTAGCCAATCTGAATGTGAAGGTCAGCACAAACCTCTTCTCCCCTGCAGTTCCACTCCCAATTTAACTCGTGTAATGTTTCACTCTGCACACCCAAGGGTACTTGTCCTTGGTAGGCCAGGTCTCCTCAACCCAGCACAAGTCTCACCACAAAAACTCTGGCTACAGATCCAAAGTGCCAGACGATTGCATTGGCATCATGTTTGCAGTTAATATCTTGACTATTTTCCTTAAAATTAGCACTGAAATATCTTAACCACGACTTCAGTTTCCATCTTCCATTTCTTTGTTGCTTAGATGTTCTTCTTTGTTATGGAGCTGCTTGGGAGCATTGAGGAGATACACTCCCTCGTGTGCACTGACCAGGGTTTGTCCTGTGACTGTCCTGCTGGCTGCTCTCATGTCAGATCCAAATTCAACCATCTGCAGTTGAGTTGCCAGCAACTCTCAAGCAACTTCAGTATAATGCCCATTTCAGAGTGATGGAGAAGAGAAAATTGAAGTGCCTCTAAATTCCAATCCTCAGGGCCCTTTCTGGTGTTGCTTGTCAGAAACCCAGTGGGCTGTTGCTGCTGCTCTCAATTACAGAAGGGCAGCTTCAAGTAGCTGGGGAATGCTATGAAAAGTAGGGCCAGGAGGTGGCTTTGTCTCCTAGCCCTGCTAGCAAGAGTGTCAGCTGCTGAGGTACCTGCCTGTGTGGCCTTCCATCTCACGTGGCCTTCTTGCGTGGATCTTTAACATTTGGAGAAAATGATGGAGCACACCCTGCTCCACTCCCATCACCCTCAGTGACACAGAATAGAGGGGCAAAACAGGTCCTGTAGGAAAAAGCAGAATTGTTTCCAGACTGAAGGAACAGAAGCTCAGAAGCTCAGCTTGACAGGGATTTGAAGATCCCTTATTTGTCTTTACTATTCTGACAGACCCCTGTATCCTGCATACCTCCAATAAAAAAAAAAAATCAAACAAAAAAACCAAAAGAAAACAAAACAAAACTCCCCCAAGAAACCAAGCCCAACCCCTGCCCAAAACACCAAAAGAATTAAAATCTGTTGCTCTGGAAGCACCTTTATTTTGTGTTTAGAGCATCCTAGAACCTGTGTGTCTGACGTTGCTGGGGATATGCTGAATTGGTGTTTTAAATTCCCTGGCATGGTTTTGCTCTCTGATGTATTCCTCCTATAGTGGGGAAGCAGCCAGGTGAAATTGCTCAGAACACCAAATGTTAAGAAACCAGGAGACAGAGTACTCTCACTGTGTTGCCTCCAGATTGGAAACGGATCATTACAAACCGACATTTTCCTAAAACTGAGATTGGAATTGCTGAAGCATTTAAGATAGTATGTCTGCATGAACTTCTCTTTGGAACCAAAAACCTTATCTTTAATTGTAATTCCAGTCCCTTATGTGGAAGGCTTTCCTTGTTTCAGTTGTAACTGATTTAAGGCTGCTGCTGGAAAAAACTATGTTTCCTGCAGGCAAAATTCACATGTATATGTTTAACTTGGTTTACATTTTAATCAACATGTTAATCTGGAGTGATTTGAGGTATCTAAAAGCATTAGTGACTGCTTTTATTTCTATTTGTTTCCAGTGGCTGAAAGTTAATTTTCTGAGACAAGTCTTCCAAGTAGAATTTTCTTATGAGGAAATACATACCTGTGCAAGTCAGGAATTGCTCTGCAGCTTAGGAGATCCAGTTTGGCGATCAGGGACAGGTAGCAATTACACACCAGATCAGAACAAAGCTCCTGAAGCCTTTCTAGAATTCAATAGAACTGACCAGAATTCATGCTAGAAGGCTGTATTTTTCCCAATTCAAATTTTGTTTTTGTTTCTTGACAACAATAAAAAACCCAGATCCTCTGTTCCAAAGTCCTGCAGCCTTACCTGTGACCTCTTGTTGTCCACTTGCCAGCAGAAAGATGAGATTTCTTAAGGCTACTTGAGGATTGTCAGACAGAAAAACTTGCTGGATGGGAGCCTTCAAAAGTGAAGTGCCAGCGATTCCAAATAAGAGAATACCTCAAAGAAAACATGTCACAGATGGAACTAGACAATGTAGCTGCTCAAATTCTCTGGCTTTTGTTGAAAATGATAGCTCAGATTTAGCAGTATTTGGGCTAATCAGTATTACATTTTTTAAAACTAGCTTGCTGGGAGAAATGCTAGTCTTATGGCTGTGTTCCCTGGTGATTCCAGGGTATGTAAAAGCAGTGCTCAAGTTAAACTATAAATATACCAGCTAACATAGTTCAAGGTATACTTATTTTCTGCATCCTTAATCTTTGTAGTGATACATAAACGGAGTGCTGTCAAAATCTCTGCAGTAAAGCTGTAAGATATGTCTGAACCTACTTTGAGATGTTCTTCAAAGGTGCCCCAGAATTAAAACCCATCCCCTCCCCTGTTTTGGTTTTGAGATAAAGGGAATATTTTAGCTGCATCCAACAATTAAACAATTAAATTGTTTTAATTAAACAATTAAAGCAATAAAACTTCCCATGGGACATTTATATTCATATACATATTCAGTATTTTGCCTGAATATAGGGAAGTGTTACATATTGATTACTTCAGTGTAGTGCTCCTCATTATCTTTAGTAGCCAAAGGTAACCAAACTAAAAATAAACAAAGCATGTACAGGAATTGTCTTGACCAAACACATGCTACAGAGTTTTGAAATGGCTCCAAAGGGGCTTTTTATAGGTTAGAAGCACTGAAATTTGCCTGTGAATTAAGCATAAAACTTTTTAAACATGTGTGCATTCTGTTAGTTTGTTGATAGACTCACTCCATAGTCCTCTAGTACATGTAATAGAGGGATCATTAGTTGTGGGAAAATGGAGTATTTTTCATCACTGTAGCAGAAAGTGTGTACATATCATAAATGGAGCCTGAAGGGATTTAGTTCCAGGTTATTAAATGTTCATTTGAGATGGTGGATAATAACTGCTGTTTCCGATATTTTAGATTAGAGGGCCCTTATTGCTTCTAGGGCTTATTTTCAGTGACTGTTTGTCATATTATTACAAATACATATTTAATGACTGAGGCAGTATTGACAAAATCAGTAAATTCATGTGCTATCCAAAAGCTGAAAAGTATTGATTCATTAGTTAACACTTTATCATGAACTGAACTCTAACAAGAACTCTGCTGCAATGATATCCAGTAATTAATGAGACAACATTGTTATTTGAAACTTTTTACATGCAAAAATGAAAAAATTGTGTTGATTTGTTAACTTATTAAGATACATAAAAGCACTAGCAAAAATCTTATAGAGCAATTTTCTCTAAGAAAAGCAGCAGTAGGGTCATTATCACCCTGGAAAAAAAAAATTAAGACATCAGGGCAAAGATAGGTAATTTTTCAAAAGGTTTTTCTGACATAACACTGTTGACCACTCTAGTAGTGCCTAATTAGATTCATAGCCTGTAGTGTAACCTCAAACCTTTAACAATAATGATGCAGTTGTTAAATAGAATAGCACATTAGAGGGAGAAAAATGTCATTAATTAGAGCAAAATCTATTTGAAAACGTAATTTTCTACTGCCTATTTGTGAAGAGACAATACAGACTGAGCTTGATATACCAGTATTTTGCAGATACAATTCCTTTGATTTAGTATTAAATCTAATAGAATAAGGATTTTTTTCATATTAATTCAACTTTTTGAACTGTTGCCTATGGCTGAATCACCAACATACATTGTGAAGATACAGTTCAGATCAAATGGCACCAATATTTATGTTGGTTATGCAGTGCAATCATAGTGGAAATCTACCAAACAGACTATTTTTTAAAGAATTGGCCAAATAGCTAAACCAAATGTTATCTTTCAGATTTGTTACTGTTTTGTTATTTTTTTCCTGCCCCTTTGATTCTTGTCAGATTATTGTTTTAATTAATACTGTAACTCTCCTTGCTGCTGCTGGTGTTTGCTGTGGAAAAAGCAGTGACCCTGGTTGTGAGCCACTGAAGTCATATTGTTGAGTTTGAACACTGGCTCTGGTTACTGGGTAAGGCCAATAGTCTCTCACATTCCATTAGACACTCGCAGGATAGTTCATCTAAATTTCGTTAGTTCATTTAAGGAATGAGCTTGAGACAAGCATGGCTAATTAAGGAGATAACACGTGATGACCTACTGTTAAATTTGGCTTCCCTGGTAGTTTAATTCTTTTTCAGTCTGTTTGTCAGCCTGACATTTCTGGAGCTTGAATTTTCCCTGCTTCGTAGGGGAAGTCCTCTCCTTTGCAGCTTGAAATATGTTTAAAACACTGACCACTAAATAACACACAGATAAAAACACACAGCTGGAAGAGCTGGGAATAACAAGTAAGTTTTTGAATTGTTTGTCCTGACTACTGAGGTTTTTGTCTTCAGTTTTATCTTATATGAATAACCCTGTGGATAGATCCCGTTCTTGATGAGAAATAATGTAGTGATGCTTAATTCATGAATAGAAACGTTCTCAGGAAGTAGAAGATTTTCTAGAGCTACTCTTTTGTTAATTTTGTTTATCTACAGATGCCTTTTTCAATTCAGAAGTTCTTTTATGTGATTTACCATTCCTTATTCATACTGTGGTGCAGTTTATTAGGTGAGGTAGAGAACAGTCTCCCTCAGGATGCAGGAAGTTAGTAATTAGTAGGAACATTTGGTCTAGAAAATTGGTAATTATCCTCATACTCCTATCATTTAACTGTAGAAATGAACCATGCATAGCTGTTTGGTGATATCAGAAGCAAGATCTATTCTGTCTGGGGAGGTTCTGCTCCAGCACATGCAGCTGCAGTGGGTGAGTTGACCAAGCTGTGCTTAGCTGTGCGTACTAGCATATCTGCATGTCTGTCTAATTAAATTATCATTCCTGAGCTCAGCTGAGCTCCGCCTTTAGAACTACATGAAATGTACGTGCTCTGATTGCATCTATATTGTTTTGGTTGGGTTATACTCATCTACATTAGAAAGTGACTCAGCACTTTACCCAGCAGCTCAGCAGATCAAAGTGACTGCTGGTGACGTCCCCACACCAGACCATGAACAGTTCAGGGGTTGCATCAGACTCAAACTGATGTCATTGCTTGGGCTGAATGTCCCCATTATGCAGGTGTCACAAAACTGTCTGAAGAGTTGGTGCTTTGTCTCAGATCCTTAGAGGGTAAGGTTCTCTCGTGTGCACTTGGAACATGGCTTTTGGTCTGCTTTTGGTTTCTCTGAAAGACATCTGGTTTGCATGCATTAAATTGGCTCCAAACCAGTGTGTGGTGTGTGCAGATAGTCAAGGGTTTAGCTTAAAAAATGTCTCTGCTGCTCTGAATTTGAGTGCAAATTCAAGTAGAGCAGCTGAGAGGTGTTGAGTTGCTGCATGCTGCCTATAACTGATTTTGTGAGTGCTTTACCATGGTGTCCAAATGAAGTCAGACTGCAGATTAATGTGGTTTATAGTCACCCTTTAGACTGCCTTGATTTAAGCAAGCCAGGCTCCAGCAGCTGGCCACGGCTCAGAGTTAGTTTAAGAAAGCAAACTGCTGTTTCTCAGGCATTAGTCACCGCGCTGTGGATCAGAGAGCACTCAAGGAGCAGCAGCGTGAACGGGCATAGATTGTGCTCACCACGTCTGTCATGAACATAAATCTGGGCATGCTAAGTGGGTGCTCCACAGCTGACATCAGTGTGCCAGCTTAAGTGCATGATCCACACCTATTGCATCATATATCATAAAGTTAAAGTCCCATGACCAAAATGTTAGTCACTGACCTATCCTGTACAATTTTAGTTGTTTACTGACTTAGCCAAGTGCCAGCTAGGCTGTTTTATATGCTGATGTAAGACATGATAATGTCTTGCTAGTGCAGGGTCAGGGTGGTACTGAATATGAAGAATATTATTGAATTAATTTGATTAGATTCAATATTCACTCAGTTCATTTTCTATTTGGCAAAGTAATAAACCTTAAGGAAAGAAAAATCTAGGTAATTAGTTTCCCTTCCCAAATTACTAGTCCAACTTTCTTAATATAGTTACTGTAATCTAAATTTAATTTGATTTAATCTGATTTCTTTTCCCATTGGAAAGATGGAGAAACTGGGGACACAGGAGGAAAAGAATGCTGTATGTGACAGAGTTGCTACTCTGCCAACAGCTTATGCTCACTGAATATCCTTTTTTCCATGGCAGCCATGTATATGAATGAGACAGTTTTTTAAAACATAACAACTCAACTTGAACTGACTTTTGTTTAGTTGGGATTTTTTTTTTTAAGAGCCAAGGTTAACATTTTCAGTTATGTATGAAATGCCTAAGTTCAGACCGGAATGCCACCATTTCAGTGAATAAAGCAAAATGACAAAACATTATCTGCCACCTTCCTGTCTACCTTCAGCTTTGCAATTTGCCAGCAGAGTAAGTATCTGGCTCATCTGACTGCTAGACTTTATTATTTCTGCTAGCTGATACCTGTCTCAGTCTGATTGGATGTGAAATAGCAGTGAAAATTGATGAACACCTTCATTTGGGAACAGAAACCCCTGATGTTCAATACCAGGGAGGTGTCAGGTTACTGCTGTCATGTAAAATGTGCACTAGAATAGGTAACCATGAACAATGCATATGCAGTTGAGCACCTCACAAAGAGATGTTTTTAGTTAAGTGTGGGAGCATTCTGGGTTTTCACACTTATGGTTTGCACATTCTTGGCTGCAGTGGATGCATCAGAAATCCTTTCACAACTGAAATAGGTTTCACACACTTGTGAAGGTAAACTACCTTAAGCAGTTTTTGGGGGAGTTCTGAAAATTGCTCTGTGTGAATTGCACATCTAGTTGTACAGCCTTTTCCCTGTGTCTTACCCTGTATAAGCTCATGAACAATCAGAAAGAGTGTCCTGGCATAAGTGTTCCTAATAATTGAAAACATTGACATTAAATGTAAAAGAATAAATGCTTATTGAGCCAGCTTTTCTTGGATCTTCTCCTGTCACATGGACATGGAGCTGGGGTAAGCTTCACTGCTGTGGGTGGCATAACCCACATAATCATAAATCAGTGGTTAAAGTCACAAATCTAATAGATCTGGCTTTCTATAAGATGGGAATCTGGCATTTTTCCATTTCAATAGCCCTTCTCTATATCCTTTAACTACAGCTACAGTAACGTAAACTAGTATTTTATATTAAATTAGATTTTGTAAGTAGCAGCTAGCTCAGGCTGTGTTCGATCTACCTCACCAAAGAGAACATTTTCCTTGGGATCATAGTTTAGGAATGGTATTCCTCAATTTAGTACTCCCATTAAAAAGAAAATCACAAACCTCTGGTGAGACATGAATCAAGGCAGAGATTAGGACTAGAGATAAGAAGATTTTATCACAAACAGTAATGAGATTAAAAAAAAAAAACAACTAATAACAAAAGTGCTCAAAGAGAGGGTGATTTACATGAAAAAAGTTTCTGACCAATGCATGTGACCCCAAGGCAATTAAAAATGGCCATAGAGTTCCCCAACCCCAAGCCACCCGAGGCCCCCAAGCTGCTCTCTGCTTCTTTGGAGAAATGAGAATCCCTGTACTTCCAGCCCTTGAGATGATTCCACCACCCAGAGATGACTTGAGGTGGTATAAAATAACACACAGTCACAACCACAGAGCTCCAGGCTCTGATCCCTCACTGCAAAGAATTAACTCTGTCCTGGCCCAAACCAGGACACTTGGTTACAGAAAAGAACTTTTTAGAGAATAGTGGAAAATAAGTGGATGCATAAGAGGAAGACCAGCCTTGCAGGACAAAAGCAGCTACAGCTTTATTATTTTTCAGCAATGCTTTTCTAATGTAAAATAACCACTGAAACAATTGCATGTTTTTTCGGTCAGTTTTTATGAAAAGAAACTGATAATGCAATCCCTTGAGTTTTCACTATCAGAAAAACATTTTATAAATTTTTAATTGCTTTAATCCTTCATGGAATAACAACATTTATGTGATAGCTTTTTCTTTTTCTGTGGGAGAATATCACTTTGAAAAGGTGAGAACATTCAGTAAAACTTTGTGTTTTAATTAAATATTGTTTTAGAAGGACAAAAGAAAAAATTCTGAGAGGTTAAAGTGGTTTTTGTTCTGTTTTGAAATTTATCAAATGTATTCCTATCTACTTCTTTAGTATGAGCAAGGAGTCAAAGTAAATTTCTATCTGGCATAATACTGTTAGAGACAAACTGCTGTTTAGACTTATGAATTTTCTCTTGCATATCAAAGATTAATTGAAGAGATAACAAATAAATGGCTTAATCCAAAAGATTGGTATTTAGATGCATGGACGTACAGGTAATCAGGGAACATTGTTATTACCCTGTGCTTAGTTTTTCCTGCCTCTGCTTCGCCTAACCCAGAAGAAGATGCAGCAATTTTTAGGATTAGTACACCCCAGGCATAGCAAGTGAAACTTTGCATTGTATTTCTGTGCTGTTTTGATGATCTGATTTTGCTGCCTTCCATTTCAAACTCTCACACTGACTTTCTCTTGCTTCCCTCCATTTCAAACTCTCACACTGACTTGCACTTACTACTCTAATATTTGTCAAACTGGCTCATAAACTCAGTAGTCTTTTTTTCACCTACTCCAAGAAAGCCAAAGTCATCTCCTCTGTTCATTTAATTATTAAGATCTGTAAGTGTTCTTACATATTGATCAGAAAAGTTCTTTCCCCTCCATTCCGTTAAAGAGTCTATTTCTCCTCCTGGACAGCTGATCAGGCTAATCCTTAACTCCTTCCGCTGTGGCTCATCAAGAGACAGAAAATCTTATGTCTGCATTAAGCCAGACTCTGTGATCTGAGTAAATGGAAATATGCAACTTTGCATGCAGCTATCTGAAGATATTATTCCTATTAAACAAGACACCCCGTTTCTTAGCAGTATATTGGTGTCACTTGAAAATGCAGTTATATAAGAATCCTGATACAACATAGTAACAATATATCATGGAAAATTAGAATTGTCTGCTTCTCATCTCTTCCTTTGTGCTCTTTTTCCTGTGGCATTTTTCTTGCACTGAATTTCAACAGGATTTTAATAGTAGCTCTAGAAAATAGTTTGGAAAAGGGACAGAATCTGACCTTTTGGTTGTTCAGCAGTGTAATTGCTGGTTTACATGTGCATACAGAAAGTCAGAATCAGGCCCAACGCTTGCTGAGTTTGCACAGCAACTTTAAGCAACAGTTTTATCTGGTGAGGGAAGAGCCTCGATAGAGAGTGACGTCATTTGTCTATCCTGTGTTTTCATGTGTGCCTGGACCTGCCTCACTCGACCTTCCAGCCGCAAAGTCCATTCGTGGCGAAGTCTGTAAAGAGAGGACAAGTGCTTAGCAATTATTGAGCCAAATCCTTCAAATATATCCAGGGCTTTTCAGCAGGGTTGAAGCTTTCCTCTCTTTCATCACCAGAGCACTTGTCCTGTATTTATTTACCAATTACACATCCCTCTAGCTTGCTAGATTGGGAATGCAGGGGAGAAAGGGATAGTGCTGATGCTATCAGTGGTTGACATTGCTGGATTCCGAATGAGTCAAACAACTGCTGAAATACTGTCACTGTGAAGAACTCTGTTTTTCCCTCTGGGGTATTCTCAAAGCCACACAGAAGTACTGCCTATGCAGTAAGGTCATTCAATGTGTAAATTTAAAAAGATAGTTTCTCCCTCATCCCCTCAAGTTCTACTGTAAAATATTGTGGAGAAGAGCAGGCAGAACTTACAATGTTATAAGATTAGATATTGTATGGTAATGCTAAATGCAGCACAGAATATATGGGTTTTTATATTACCCTTGTTGTGGTGAAAAGAATAGCAGCCAATTATTTCATTGGAGAATAACTCAGCAGTAGTTCAGTGTTTCACATGGGTGTTTGTATTAACTTGGCTTCTGAGTTTGGTTTTACATTGTGTTTTAAATTACCTAGTCTTCAATAATCTTTTCTGCATATAGTTAAGCCTCAAAAAAATAGGTGCAGTGAGTTAGGAGAAACTTGCTATTGAGAACCCTGGTGTTTCTTATCAATCAGTGTCCTACATGCCACAAAGGGAGCACTTGCCTTTATGCAAAACCACATCATTCTCCCAAGTGCCTCTTTCCTGAGGTAGTGGACAGGTATGTTTTGCAGTGAAAGTGTTTATTACATCCTGGGAGCATCTTATTTTTTTTTTTTTTTTTCAATTAGAGAATGCTTTGTGAACAATCTGGACTTTGCTTGGGCAAGTGACTTTGAAGGAACTTGTTTGGGTCTATTTCTGCTGTGATGGGTCAGTTAGGACATACTGAACATGTACATTAACACATATTAAAGGTTCTTTCACTGCATTTCATTTCTTCTTTTCAGAGAAGATCTTTTAGCATTTTCAGTTTTGTGAAGTCAAAAATGTTGTGCAACCACAAATTGCACTTTGTTTGCACTGTCTTCTCATTGTAGTCTTTTGTGATCCAGTGTGATAAATGTTTCCAGTCAGGCTGAACGCCTTCCTGGATTTTATCACACGTATTTTTTTCTCCAGCAATTTTGTTACTGGGATTTGGGAATGCTAGTGACTATCTGGAGTAGGATACTGAAAGCAAGATTGTCTACATCTGACTTTTTTGAGTCACAAGGCCTGCCCAGATCTTGATTTTAAAGACTTTAATGATGACAGTAGTTTCCTCCTTGGGCACTAACATCAAAGTACCCAGAATCCTTTCTCAAGAAACTGCCTTTAGCAGCACTTTCCAATTTATTCACATCAAACTGAGTGCGAGTGTCCCATTTTTCAAAGAAGTTTATATGGGAAAACCTTTGTTAATTTCAGGAGGAAAGCACAAACAGGAAGCCATATAAGACATGGTATTTCTTGCCCTTTGTCCATTAGTAGTCAGGGGATTCACTTAGTGTAGGAGACCCTGGTTCAAACTTCTGAGTTGCAACAAGTTGAACAAAATTTTGAACCAGTCCACCACACTTGTGCAGAGTATCTATACCACAAGTATCTGTACAGCCTTCTCTAGGCAATCCCTGTTGTTTCTTACTGCTTTGTAAAGAAACTTCCCACAAACGAAACAAACAAACAAACCCCCAAAAGAAAAACTGACACATTTTTTCCATTGAATGAGAAAATCTTATTGTGCCACTTTTATCTTTGGGCTTATATGATGTGAAGGGCTGTTAATACGGCAAAGATGCCACAGGTTTTTTATTCTACAGATTAAGTGGGTGGTTGTCCCTTTAATGTAATACTATTTTATTTATTTGTGTAGCTCCACCAGTTCCAGGTAAAATTCCTGCTATTTTCTGGCTGTCACAAGTCATAATTCCAAAGTGCTTTATTTTTTCATGGCTGTGCTCCAAGGCCTTTGAAGAATGCTCATGAGGTTTAAAGGCTGAGGGGTGTCTGAGTTTCCATGCAGAAGAGCCATGGTAATATGAGACAAGCAGCTGTGAGAGGAAAGGTGCCAAAGACCCAGAACACAATCTGAGCTATGAATAAAGCAGTACAATAACAGGTTACCTTATTTTAAAACACGTGATGACATGCTTTGCTGTCTTGTGGTGAAGATAAAATACCACTTACTTGTTCAGGGCACTTTTGCTTAACCTGGACTCTTCAGCTTCTTGTTGCTTCGTTTGCTCTTGGATGACCTTTTCCCAGAAGTTCTTCAGCTCTTCCGCATCATGACCACCCATCCTGTGGCGTTTAACGTTCGTATGCTTGCTCATTTTCTGAAAAGCAATTTGGAGGTCAGAGCAGTCAAAAGCTTAACCTGAGGCAGACACTGTGTTCCTTAGCCCCTTGAAATTTCATTCTCACCAAGTGCTATTAAAATAAAGTATGTCACCTGAAAAGAATAGGTAACTGGTGCTTAGTCTGACTTGAACCAAAATATAAGGCATTGAAACAGGCCTTGGGTGACAGCTGAATGGCATAACTATATTTTTGTTACTGAGTAATGACTGAGCGGGGCACAGTTCACTGAAATATTGTGGATGCCTCAGTATGTGTGAAATTTTAAGTAATTTTAGAAGAACTTGTGAAAAATGCTTTCAAGTATAGTGCCATTGTCACTGAAGTTCAGATTAGATGTGAAGATCTTTCCTATTTTCTATCTTCCATATTCTTATGTCATGAATAGCTTTATATCAGGGAAATAACATTGCTCCTAAATGATTCCTTTTGCTACTCTGAGTGATGTTGTGCACAAAATATGCAAGGGAATTACAAATTTGAAGTTGAAGCACACAGAGTGCAAAGCCCCGAGGAGTTGTTATGATTTTGTTTATTTTATTAAAATTCAGTCTTAAATACTATTAAAAATAGAGCTTATAAAAATACAGGGATCAATTCCAATGTATGGCAAAAAGAGCAGAAAACAGGTGAATTTGTCTTTGCTGAATGCTTGCTATTTAAAAATTAAAACTGTCATCATGTCTGATGGCCTTGCAGATATTACAAACAATTACCAATCATAATGGTACTTTGAAAAGTTAAGTTCTGTTGATTTCCTGAATCAGTCTCCTCCATTAAGCCTCTAGCACGGGGTGGGAGGATACAAGAAAAAATCTCAAAAACGTAAATTCCAGAGTTTTCTATTACTAGATCAGGACTTAATTTGAGGGTTGCTATGAAATCCCTTTGCTTCCTCATGTTCGTCTGTGTTCTGCTATCATTGAATTCTTTTGCCAATGTTCTACTCTCCAATGAGGATGAATTAATGCCTCACAGACCCTGATAAATACTTGTGAATCTTCTTCCTAGATGATTCATACCTTTGGAGCTATCCTTGATAAATACAATAAAGACAGTGCTATCGTAGAGCAGTGGGAGGAAACATTTGCTTTGCACAATGCTGTAAAGTGGAAAATCATAGTAATAGAAAAGGACTGTCAGATGTAACACAATTAAGGCAGATTTCTGTAAGGTCTTACTCTCAAATACAGTATTTGAAACTTCTGGCACCTTTTGAACATAAGTAAGTTCTGGGCATCTCCCTATATTGCATATTTCAGATTTGTCATATAGATTTTCACAAATCTGTTTTTAAAAATATCAATAATAATTGATCCAACAAATGATTTTGCCAAATTTGGTGTGAACCCTGGCTGGAAGGAAACTGCTTAACAAAAAGAAAAATCTCTTTGAGATGCATTAGTTTTCCTCTGAGAAATCCAGTTGCCTGAAGACCAGCACAGCCCAAATGGAGCAATAAGCATGAACTGGTAAATGTGATGTTAGGTCATGTAATATGACCTCCTGTGTGATGGAGAATTTTGAGTGGTTCAGATACTGGTCCCCTTCACAATAAGGTGAGCAAGAGCTGCAGTAGCACCAAAACAACCAGGTGCTTTTCTCTGAGGCAAACCGCATTTTTCTGGTATTTCCCGTGCTGTGGACTGGGGATGCTGTAGATGTAGCACAGTGTAACACAGGAGGAATTGTTACACTGGTGTGGGAACAGCAATTCCACTCACACACCTTGCTAAACGTGTTGTGTTTGTCAATGAATGTGGTCTAAATGGGAATATGAGCAATCTTAATAATATTTTGTCTCACTCTGAGGCTCCAAAATAACAGTATTGTTTAAACTTCCATCTTGCAAAAAAATACGCGCATCACAGATGCACTGGAACATGCCCTATCGGTATCTTAGTTCTATAGGCCTTGAGCAGTGTTAAAATAAATGCTCTGGTAATAGCTTGTTACAGCGAGTGATGGAATCTGATTATTTCATCGTTCCTGGATCAGCAGGTCACACGGGTCTCTGTACCATTTAGAGGCTCTTCTATCACCAGCAGCTGCCCACTTGACACTCTGCAGATGATTATCCCATTGCCTCAGAAGCCAAGTGCAAGTTGCTGACAAACGGAGTCCGTTTGCCCTCCAAACCCTATTATACTTTGCCTCATATAAGAATCTGCCATAACACATTAACCTTTCATTAGAGATTAAATTTTTATGATTATTAAACTTCTAGTCGATGTTCTCCAAATGGTACAAAGAGGGTCCCCAGTCTTTATGTGAGGTTTAAACTGATTAGATTTTGAGGGGATGCATGCGGGTTTTGGCTGCCTTAAGTCTTGGCTGCTCCAGTCATAAGAAAAAGCTGTGATCAAACAGGTGCCCAGAAGATGGAAGTATTTCTGCAACTTTTATTCTGCTGTGTCTGTGGGTCTTTTTGCAACATTTGGTAATGGATCCTAGGAACGTCAGTGACGGTGAACATTTCACGTGGTGTTGCCATGGTCCTTGTTAAGACAGATCCTTGGTGTGAAACTTTTCAAGACAGTGCTGTCTGCATTACTGGCCAGCATCTTTCATGGCATACCATGAGTGAAACCATGATTTATTTGTATTAAAAACAAACAAACAAACAAACCAACAAAACAAACCCATCTTTATTATTGCTCTAGGTAATATGTTTTGTTGCTGTGTGATATTTTTTCTTTGTTTTTAGAATTTCCCAATAAGAGAAAATGGCCTTAGACAAATGGACTTAATGTCATTAAACTTGTTCTTGATTCCTTCACTCTAATAACTCAGAGCTCAGTAACTAGCAGAACAGTTAGATTTTCCCTGTAAGTAAAAACACACTTTCTTACAGACACTTGACCATTTTTCTCTGGGTGGAAAGTGAGCAAGGAAAATAGGTTCATCATTCCAGAGACATTAAAGGGAAATGAGGGAGGTGCCTTTCTGACTCCTAATGACAGTTCTTTTAATATGTTTGTCTGCTGGTATGAATGTAAAATCAAGAACAAGCTCTTCTATTCAGAAGACCTCAAATATAGTAAATAGGACTTAAGAACTAAAAAATTATGTTATAAAACTTTCTGCAATATATTTTCTATGAAGTGTTACCAGAATGTGCATAACACAGGTGCAAGACAGAGTCCCTTATTAAAGCTTCAACTAAGATGGTAAAGGCGGAGCTATTCTTATATAGGTTTTACAATCCTTTAGAAAGCTGACTACTTTTTTAGAGAGCCAATAAATAAAGGAGCATTTAAATAAGTGTGAAATTAGATCTTGGTTAATGTGTCTTGTGCATTTGGTAGCTTAAAACTCAACTGTCAAAAACATGTGTAAGTGTGTACAAAAGAGTTTTTGCAGAACTCTTCATTTATAGGAATTATGCTAACATATTATTAATTTATGGAGAATGTCCGCAAGAAGAAGTAATTGTAAAAACAAAATTAATGGCACCATAAAAGAAAAATCTCCCACATTTATAATCAAACTATAAATCTGAGGGCCATGCAGCAATCTGTAAGACAGCCAATCACTCATGAAACTCAGAAAACACCTACATATAGTACATTGTTTTAAACTCATAAGATCATGGATTCACAGAATAAGCTGAGATGGAAGGGTCCCATCATTGAGTGCAACTCCTGGCCCTGCCCAGCACCATCCTCAAGTCTCACTCTGTCCCTGAGAGCATTGTCCAAACACTTCCTGAGCTCTGTCAGGCTGCGCTGTGACCACTGCCCTGGGGAGCCTGTTCCAGTGCCCTCTGGGTGAAGAAACTTTTCTTGATATCCAACCTAAACCTCCCTGACACAACTTCATTAAGTTTTTTTGAGTCGTCTCACTGGTCACAAGATTGAAGAGGTCAATATCTGCCCCTCTGCTTTTCCTTGGGAGCTCATGCCCCAGGGCCAGTTTAGAGGAGGTTTGAAGTGAGAATGAGAAGCTCTTCTTCTACAGATCTGTCTCATGCAAGAGAAAGGAAATTTAACTTCTAGCTATGTTACATGCACAACTATTCACTGGAACAAAACCAATGTGGACACAGCCAGTGGCACATCCTTCTCTCATTTAATCTGATCTTCATTTGAATGCACTTTGGACAGGTGTTAAATTAGTAGGTTTCCAAATGCTCTAGTCTTAGCCCTGGTTGGGTCTGCATATTTCGAATTATTGGAACCTCAGACTACTTCTGCTGAGGTACAAAAAGGAGTTTTAAAAAATATCTGATGCAAGTGATTTCTCTTTCGCACACTTTGTAATTTCTACTTTGGACCCTTTCTGGAGAAATTTTGATAAATGACTCTTGATATTTTGAACAAAATTGCTCTTTTGAATTACCTTTATATGGAACAAACAAGCAGCAGAAGAAAATATTTTCTAAAGTCACAGGAGGCATTTTTTACCCTTTTTCAATCTTCCTATTTAATATGCTTCTTGAGTTAGCTATGGTCTCAAACATTCAATATTTAACAGAGACAGATTTTACGCACAACATTTGTGCTTTTACTTTTTAGTGAGAAGTATTTTAATGCATTAAGTAAAACTGCTAGCTGAACATATTTGAAGAAAAATATCAACATAATTTTTAGTCTAAATTACTTGTAATTTAAAGTTTAACTAGTTTGGCTAAAAGAAAACCACCTTTTTTTTTTCCTAATTGGAAAATATTTTACCCAGCATTGTAAAAAATTTTGAATATTTTATTTCAATATTTTTCCTGAAAGACAAAGTCTTTAACAAGAACGGTTTTATTATATATATCTTAAAAAATTTCCTCTCAAAAATTTGGATATAAGTCTAATTTTAACTCTTTCAATGAATTTTATGACTCAGATAATTTTAATGTGGAACATGAGCATGTTCCTGGAAGAATTTCCACAGTCACTTCAGAGGTTTTTAGGTCACCATTGTAAACAATGGAAAGATTATCTTTGACTTTAACTAGACTCATTCCCTTGGGTCATATCATGACCATGAGCTGGTTTATCTTTGTGAGGACACTAATTAATATCCTATTCCTTTTGCCCTTCACCAGGGTTTGTTTGTCTAAGCTTGGAATGTTTTCCAGCATTGTATATCTATTACAGTACAGTTTAAACCCTGTTTATGGTGCTCTCTCTAAAAAAAAAAAGGAAAACAAAAGTTCAATTCTAAAAAGTTTTAAATTACACATATAGAATGCAACATTTTGATGAGTATCCCCTTGTATGTTCCTTTTATGGAGGTTTTCCTTTCAGTTGAAGAGTGTGTAATACAGAAATTCTAGTAATACCAAAAAATACAGTAACAAATAATAGCTTAATAACTGGAGTTACGATTAGAGTAATACAAAACAGTAGCAGGATACCTCTTATCTTTTATAAATCACACAGGATCAGAATAATTTCCACAAAAGTATACTGAAATATACAGAACTCCCTGTTATGGAGGGAACAAGAAGAAAGCTTAGTTCAAATTTGCATGTTTTAACAAAATATAAAATAAATATATACCCATGTATGTCTAGGCATGTTTAATAATCAAGATAGAAAGAGAAAATCTTATTTTGGCAAAATACAAGAATATAAATGCTTACTTTGATTGTATAGTAGCTTCCTCTTCTGTCAAAGTATGATTTTCTCGAGTGATTACTGATTCATGTCAGTTTTACCCCTGGGTTCCCTTTTTTAAGAGAACTCCAACTGCCAGGAATAACTGATGAAATCTATTCACCCGTCACTCATTTTTATTTGGGAATGACGACACCTGCTATTATGAATTGGCCTAATGGCAGGGGGGAAAAACCCAAACCCACAATCTCATTTTGTGAAGTCTGCAACACACCACGAGGAATGGCCAGACAGTTACAGGGCATAAACTCTGGATGCCACGTTTGATCTGTGCTATAAATTTTGGCAGGTGCCACTGATGTCATAGCTTGGCTCTGGAGAAATCGTTACTCTTTGACAAGTGTGGCTCACTGAAACATAGCTTCCCTATGACTTGCAAGAATTCAGCACCGTCCTCTCCAAGAAAAAGGATAGATCTGAAAAGAACATGTTGAATAACACAGCTGGTCTCACGTTTGTGCTACTGAGTGACTGACAGATAAATAGATTTCTTTTTCACCCCTTTTGAAGTGTCGGTGTGTCAAAGCACCTGGTAGGTTACATGACAGGATTCCAGCTAAGCTGTTAATGCACTCAATAGTGCAGGAATCTGACCAGCTGCAAGCTGAAACATGGCATATATAATTTGTTACAGAACTTAGCACTTCCACTTTTTGGACACATTTTTCCTCCCTCGACAGTTTCTCCTGGGTGAACAGAAAAAGACAGGCCGATAAGGTGACACTTACTGTGACAAAGGGAGAGCAGACAGTGACAGATCTTTGCTCTCAGCTTTCACTGGCAACCTGACTTCATAACCCTTAGGTAGTTTGTCACATTCCTCCTTGAAGTTAATTATGTTTCTTACTCCACATATTTCCAGTTGCTTCAGAATTTTCTGTGCTGAGTACTGTAAGTTTTCTCTTAATCTACAACCTGAATACATTTAAGTCACTCTTCCCTTGTCTCCAAGGTATGTAGAGCAGAAATCACCTCCCCTCTCCTTCTTTGTTTTGATATTAGATGGTTTAAGTCCTTTGGACTCTTCTCATACTCCTTCTCTTGGTAGGAAATCTCATGACCCTTCTCTGGGATCTCACTGAACACAGGCATGAGAACTGTATGTCGAATTCCAGCTGAGCATTTGTTCCTGTACACTTCCTTATTTTCTTAGGATGATATAATTGGAATCTGGAATCACTTTTATCTTTTCCAGAGAAGAACATTGTTCTTTACAACTTTTAATCAATTCATGCACCCACCTGGTTCTCCTAGTATTTTTTCCAACTTATAAGCTTCAACTTTTGAGAGAAATTTTAATTAGATCCTAAGTTCACAACCTGTCTTTTGTGCCACTGTCTCAATTCCAATCCTTCAGATCAGTTATTTCTTTTGAAATTCAGTCCCCTATACTTATGACAACCTTCGTGCTCTCCAGAAAATTTCTTTAACTCATTGTTTTGTTTTATGCAAAATGGCTGCCTACTCAAAAAGTTATAACTTTTTTTTTTCTAAGACAGCTCTGGGTTAATTCCTTTTTTAAATTTCTTCCTGTTAGGGAGTTTCCACTAAAAGATGTTAGCTGATTTTAACCACTTCTAAGTTTAAATAGATAAACTTTGGTGAGATCAATAGAGATAAAAGCTGGCTTCTCTGTAGGGAAGAGAAGATAGTAAAGAAGAGGCAATGAAGCCCACCTTATCTCCTAACATAAAAAATAACAGATTTGAATATTGTCTCTGGATGTGGTTAGTAGATGGTGAGAAAGTAAGAGAGAGAGGATGATGGTAATTATCATTAAGTATCCTTGCAGAGTCCATAATTAGTTCAGATGAACAGCAAAATTAATTTTTCCACTAATCAATCAGTAAAACATCAGCATTGCTACTGTTAGTGGAAGGTAGCCAGTGAATGTTGGTCAATCTCTGCTCCAGGACAAGCTGCTCTGACTGACAGCTGGTTGTGGATCCCAGACAAATGCCCAAATTGCTGATGATGGTGTCAGACTCTTACAGTTTCTCTTCTTGGAGCTGTTCCTCTTCATATAAATAATGCAGGACTCTGGGCTTGAGAGGCAGTGCTAACAGCATGCTTGTTTGATCTCCTGTCTGTCTCAGAGATGTGTTTTTGCGCTTTTCCTCCAGATTATTGAATATATTGCTCACATTTTCGCTACTAATATCCAAAGGAATACCTTTACATGGCAAGCAAATTAGTTGGAATTTGTTTAGAAAAATCTGAATCACTGCAGCCCAGAGAAAAGAAAAACAGATTGAAATCCTGCTTGTGTTCTTGCGCTGAAGGTGCCCAAATTCAACATGCCTGAGAGTTCACCCACAGTTCCACTGCTCAGTGTCAGTGACTGGAAAGAATAAAAAACTCTAGACAGAGCACAAGGCTATAACAAGAAGTAATCAGAGCTTTTTGATCTTTGTAAATACAGAGACTTGGGAAGCAAGACCGATTGCTGTGGTATCAGCCTGATACTGCCCAGAGATGAACAGCACAGACTGCTCCAGCCTTCTGGTAATACAGAGTCGATTGCAACAATGTTATGTGGCTTTACAACTAGCACAGATTTTCTCTATAGACTTGTCAGACAAATCAATAGTTTGAGCAAATTATTCCAACTCTATAAAGCACATAGACACCAATATATATTTGAAGTTTTACGGCCTAACTTGACAGTTTCCCCTAAGAATTTGACAACTCTACAGCGTACCTCTAGCACTAAGGCTCTCACAGTTGCTTCAGCTCATTTGTAATGATTTACTTCTGTAGGTCTCAGATAATGTTGTCTTGTGCTGACATTGGATTTCTTATAAACGATTGTGTTTTGGATGTTGTATTACAGTAATTCACTTTGCTGCCCTTTCACCACCTTGTATTTCTTTTGCCAGTTGTGCAGATACTGCCATTTATATGGAGCTTTTTTTTTTTGCTTTATGTGAGCAATTACAGAATGCGGCCTTGAACTGTGGTGCTTATAAACAACCACTGTATTTTAGAATGTTTCCTTATGGCATCACTGCAGGGCTTCAACAGATCCACAGAGACCTTCCCCATCTTTCCTGGGACCCACATCTCTACCCAAGCTCCCCATTTTAGTTTAGGCGCAGAAATCTGTCTCCTTAGCTTAGTCCATCAAATTCATGTACTCAGCCCTCTCTCTCCCTCTGTGCTGTGGTCACACTTGGCCCCCAGACTGTTCCTCTGCCATAGGGATGCCTCGATTTTTTTTTTTAACAGTCAGCATGGATTCACTCCATGGGTGGTAGAAATATAGGCATATAAAACATGATAGAATATCATAATTAAAACCGGGCTAGAGTATGGAAGAAAAGACAAACTTGACTACAGTCGAGGTATCACCAATCTTTGTAGAATTTTGTGAAGAAAATGCTCATAAATATGAGTGTAGCAGCACTGCAGGCTGTGTCATTGATTCTGGGTCTTCACTGTTAGTAGCTACAGTCAGTAAAGGACTGGAACACCTTTTATTACTGTCAAACACATCAAGGTGAAGGACAGCTGGACACAAAATATTGCCCTAGCAGTATGTGTGTTCTGGTGTTGTATGTGGTCAGCTGCCTTTATCTACACTGGCATCTAAAGAAGATTCCCAAAGCTGAGGGAATTTCCTTGTTCTGTTCATGTTCACAAGAGCACATGGAACGTGTTCCATTGCCAGAGAGGGCAGACCTTGGGGCAGGGAGGAGAGCATGTGGAGATTGCTCCGTGGCTGATTTGATGCAACACATGATGCCACAGAGCATGAAGGTGCCAGTTACCCTGCCTACTGTAGTGGCAGCAATGACTCTTGGAAAATTGTTGCCATGATTGGAAAACAATAATGGATGGGATGATTCAGGAAGTATTTTAATAACTATAAGTTTCTGTGCCTTAACTTTTTCCTGTGTTATTTCTAATGACACTTAATTGTTTATTACAGCTAGACTCCTCTTGTTATGTTGATGCTGTCAATAAAATGCTTGTTTGTTTTAGGTAACCAAAACTTATCCTTATTAAAGGGAAGAGAATTAATTTCTCAGAGTACATTGAAGATCTCAGCGGGCACTTAACCACAGTGACTTCCATGTTGTCTAACAGGCTAAAAACATGTATTTCTTTCCCTTATTTTGCTTGGTCATATACACTTAACTGCCAGAAAAGGAGAAGGCCAAGCCTCAGATTTTTGTCTGACTTCCATTTACTTATCAGGACTTTTAATATTTTGTCTACTGCACATTATTTTCAAGCATGAGGAGAAGCAGACTTCAAAGGGAATGAAGGCTAAATTGTGCTGCTGCAGCTGGTTCCTGATTTTCACTGATACAAAGCTACTGCCAGCTTGCAGGGCCTGAGGTACCTGGTGTAGGCTCCCTCATGGAAGGGCTGGTTATGGCTGCAAGCTGCATGAAACAGGACAATGTGGGAGATCATGAAATGTAGACAGTATTCAGGTCTTGTATGCTCTAGGAAAGTGTTCTCTCTGTCTCAACATTTTTCTTCAACCTTTTCTGCTCAGCAAGTGTGGCCACCAACTACGTATTCAGGAATTTTTTTCTCTGTAGTGCTCACTTGTTGAATCATGTCTTCCACACTTTCACCTGTGCTGATTTGTCTTTAATTGTCTCTAACCAGTCTTCTGAGTCTTCTGGACCTTAACCAGAAGGGTCAAGCTTCCTTCAGCTTCAAAATCAGGATGATCTTTACCTAGACAGATAAACAGCCCACAGAGGTTTAAGGATCCTTATTAGCTTCTTTCCTTCTGTGTCTGGGGATAATGCTGCTCTTGGTAGGGTCTCTGAATGCTCTCTGTGTGTACCAGAAAGGGAGACATAGCATGGCAAGTTTGCAGAACATGAAAGAAACACTGCAAAAGTGGAGGGTCAAGGTGAAAACATCACAGTTGGCCCTGAGAAGGATATCTCTAAGCTCTAAACAGACATCATGCTGCATGATGTGATGCTATTTCAGCTGTATCACTCCAAGCTGACAAGTATTTATCTCTAATGAAGTCAGTTGCATTACATCACAGGTCCTGCAGAAGGCTGAAGAAATGTGGAATTATTGTACGAGAAAAGCAATCGGAGATGCCTGGTATCTTGAAAACTAGGAGTGTACGGTGCAATAGTACCTCTATCTACAGCTTAAAGAAAGGCATGGCTGAGAAATATGCAGCAGAAGTTTAGCAACAAAAACCTCCAGAACAGAAGACAACACAGGGACCCTATGTGTGGGAAGTTTGAGTGTCCACAGGGGAAGGAAAAAGATGTAATACCATAAAATAAATATTTGCAACAAGACTAATTGAAATTTGGCATGAAAAAACATCAGGGGACCAACATAACATCTATTTTGGGTAGGAAATTAACCTGTCAAAATCTTTTGAATTAGTCTGATTTTGTAATCTGAGTTTACTGCTGGTGAGGGTTATGCACTGTGGAATTGAAACTGGAACTGAAAAGCTGACTTCACTGTCTTAAGGAAAAAGAGTATGATAATAATGCTTTGTCTAAGAGGCTGTACCAGGGTACCCTGTTTGTTCAAGATACACTCTTAATAACTCTCCAAACCAGAGAAGCAAGTTATTATATCCATAAAATCTGGAAAAATAGCTGGTGTATTTCAGCTGGCAGTGAGAAACGATTTGTATAAGAACTGCAGGTTAATGTTTTATTCATATTAATGTGTTCAGATGTACTAATTATGTTGTGACTTACTAAGGAAGTAGTGCAGTGTTTTCCTTGTATTTTTAATTAATTAGTTCATAAAAAAAAATCTGTTAACACTCTGTGGAACTATATTCCAACATTGCTTCATGGTATTTGCAACCTTTTAATGTTCTGATGGCATGATAGTCACTTTATGGATTTGAACATTTAAATTTTTAATACTTTTTAATAAATGAGTGAGGTATTCCCAACTCCACATGACTTATTGTACTGAGCTGTTACTCTCAATTGTTACTTTAATGATTTATCATATCCTACCAGTATTATCAGGGCACCAACTTGTTCAGGACACAAACCATCTTTTAAATCAGATAATGTAACAAAACCAGTCCTTAGGCCTAATAAGCTGCTTGGTACTTCACAGCGTAATCCAAATAAGCAGTATTTCTGTTCAAATACTTTATTTCCTTTAAATAGTACTTAGATATTAACCTGGTTCTAAATCTTTTAACTGTTGTCTAGGAATATCTAAGAGTTTAAATATACTGACAAATCTCCCATGGTCTCTGTCAAGTTTGTCTACTTGCTGTTTCAGTCTGGTGCAAAAATGAGGAGCCACAATGTTGCTTAATGAGCAAAAGGCAGCCTTAGTAAATTTTGCTGAAAATATGCATAATTAAAAAAAAAAAAAAAAAAACCAGCATTAAGAGAAAACAATTGATGGTGAGACCCTGAAGTTCAGGTTGTGCATTTCAGGGTCTTTAACAGGCTTATTTCTCTGCTACAGTCAGGTTCTACTCTGGGCTGAAATTCTCATGTTTGTTTGATGCGTACTGGGTGCACTCTTACAGCACATATTTTATTTACTCTTACTTGAAAGGATTCTCTTCAAAAGTGCCCTTTGGTTTCAGGCACCAGTGCCAAGGTACAGGAAACCCGAGTATATTTGAATTACTGTTTGCTATGGTTTAAAGAAGTGGATTCACAGAATTAACACGAAGCAGAAGATGTACAGTCAATTGCAACCCCTAGCAGTATGTTTATGTGTATGAGGTTCTGAGACATTTTCTTCCTTTTTCTTTTCAATAGTAAACTGAGTTAACAAAAATATATAAGACCACAAATTGTGCAAGAATATAGTACTCTGGCTTACAGTTAATGCTTCTTTTTTTTCTGGGAAATATTTCTTTTCATATGGAAACCCAGGGCCAAAGCATCATTTTCTCAGACATTTGAAGTTTGACTGGGAAAAGCATCACAAAGTGCACTGAGGAATCAAGACTAAAATGGCAGAAAACTATCCAATTACCCAATCAGTCTCTTCCACTTGTCAGTTTGATGCTTCTATACCCCTACATTTGGTTGCTTTTACCTTTTATTTAATGACAGATAGGATCACGTGAGGAAAACAGAATTCATTCCAAGAGACACAAAATTCAGTAAGGGAAGGATCAGCAGTTTAAGCTTTTTGCCAGGTACAGTATTTCACAATTGGGCAGGTGTAATATACAATTTTAATTGTTTTTTATCTTGAATCTTGGTGCAAGGTTAGATGGAAGATATCTCTGACCTGAAATAATGAACATGGTAACAGTGAGGCTGAGCACAAACAAGTGAAGCTCTGAAATTGGGGTCTGGGTAAAGCTTGTTGCTTTCAAAAAGCACCCTCCTAGGTGAAGCTGCTGTACTTTCTGTAATGGTGGAGCACAGCTGTACAATTACTCTGCCAGTTGCCATAATTTGCATTCCCTCTTTGTGAGACCCAGTGAATTCTCTTTTTTTTACAAATAAAACTCATCTTTAGCAGACATTGTCTAGGTGCCAGGGTCCTAAATATTTTAAAAACAGATGCTGGCAATGTTGAAATTTCTGGTGGAAACAAAATTTATTTTCTAACCACTTGTAAGGGATGAGAACCCCTTCTTCCTCCATGGCAACACCACAAAGAGAGTCATGTCACAGTGGGGACTCTTACTTTTGGCTGCCATGTAAACATCAAAATATATCAAAATAGCTCTCTATGCCTTTCTAAATAAGCATAAGGTGCCTTGAGTTAGGGAGTATTTTACTACCAGCAGATGATTTGCTAGCTTTTGTGCCATGCCTTTGTTTTGGCTCACCTTTAAATCTTCGAATGTTTCATTCTGAAGCTTCCTCCTAACATATTCAATAGCTCCTAGGTTTCATTTTTACCGCATTGCTCTTTTCTGATTTTATTTAACATTATTCATCTGTGTCTACCTTTCACTAATGCTCTCGTTTGCTTTCTCTGGTTACACCCGTGAACTTCATGCCATGTCTCTCTATTCAAATATTTGTCTTTTGTCCTAATTTTAATTTATTTTAGAAAATGCTTAACTCCAAGAATCTGGATGAAATGGTAAAACTAAAAAGTATTTTTTAAAAGGGAAAAACAACACCTGAAGGGGGCAGAAATGAAACTATTCACATTTAGAAACAACAAATGTCCATAAGATGATGGAGGTTTCTAGATGGGGAAAAGGCTTGGAGTAGGAGCATTTACTGCTCTGGGGTTTGTGCACAGTGACCACAAAAGATGGTGAGCATCCTGTTGTCAGAGTATCTTTAGTTTAAATTAATGATAGACTGATAATAAAGATGAAATTATTCATGTAGCAGTTGGCTGTGCTTTCAAAAAGTTACAGATAATGTCTAGCAAAACATTAAAGTGTTACCATACACTGATTCTCTTTCAAGGCACAAATTGCTAGTCAGAAATCATGTCTTCATGAGTACAGGATCTAATTTAAATTAGATAATTTGGTAAGGATTTTTTTTGAGAAATAAAATATTTTGTAACTATAGAAATACAGATCAACACTGACCTTAGACTTCAGGAACTCCAGGGTCCTGGACCCCGAGCAGACAGTCTGATGAGCTGCCTTCAGTCTGCCAGTACGCGAGTAAAAATTGATTCAACTTTACCAGTCTTATGAAACTGCTCTGGGTCCTAAACCCAGTGTTTTGTTTTGGATACCAATAACTATTTAAAATAATCTGTTTCTTTAAATTTTAGTTGTGAAGGGAAAAAAAAATTGCCACGAATGAGGAGAAATAATTGTTTAGAAGAGGATTTTTTTAAAAAATATGTTTCCCGCAGAGCAGGTCATTCTAACTTTTGGTCTTTCCTTCATTCATCTTACTTTTAATCCTTCCCTAAATTTGTGGAATACAAGTGCAAGTTTGCAGACAGGGATATGGACTTCAGTGACTCCTGTTTTGCAGCATAAGGATCATCAGGTGGCATTAACGTCAGTTTTTCTAAATAATTTCAGGGGGTCAGTAATTTGTAAACTGTTCAAGAAGGGGAAGATTACAAGTATATGGAAAGCTCAGTAAGAGGAAAAAAAAAAACACATTAAAAAATTAAAGGAAAATTACATTAGAAGATATATTGGTGGAAAAGAGGAAAATAAAATGCCACACTCTAATAATGAAGTTCAATTTTGGTTGGGTAAGAAATATATTTCTGTTGAGATGTTATATCCAGGTTAATTTAAAATTAGATCTGAATCTGGTTATGTTCTGCCCAGCCTACTTTAAATGCAGTAATTGTTCTTTATAATCAAGCCATTAGAATGACATTAAAATGTAATGCTCAGAAACAACATAGTCATTTATCAAATATTGCGTTATTCTCCTTGACATTTTAATTTGCAAAGTTTTTATTATTAGTTTGGTCTCTCAGTTATTAATTGCTAAAAAAACGTGCCATTTTTCATGTCTTATATAAACAAATATGAGAAAAGGGTCAAATTTTAATCTTCATAAAACCAGCATAAATCAAAAGATAACTGCACTAAGTCAGTGAAAAGTTACCTCCGTGTATGACAGAGAGACATCTCCTCTCATATTTATGCAGACCCAAATGAAAGTTTGTTTTAAGCATTATGTAGCAAATACTTTGTTTACAAAAGAGGTATTTTTCCCTTTTCAGTTTTCAAACTTCTTCAGCAGAACTATGTAATGCGCCATGCAATTCCTCAGTAGTTGTGTTTATTTCAGTCAAGTTGTGTCTTGAAATGTTGTTGGATGTCAGTCTCTGAAGGCTATAAATAAGGAAATCTCAAGCAGAGGAAAAATGAAGTAAAATCACCTTCTGCTCCTATTGGAAAAACACTGGAGCTGTGCTTGTTTGTGAGCTGGTATTTAAGGTGCATATATTCATTTTATTGAGAAACAGTAATTTTGAGTTTTAGATGAGAAAACCTGGGGTGGACATTAATCTCATTGTCATTTTATTCCATTGTTAGGATGCTGATTACTAGACTGTTTTAATGATTTGCAAACTGAATGTGAACAAATCCACCAAAATCATCGTGTGAAACTGTCAGTGTTGAAAGAATGTTGAGCACCTATAACCGGATGACCTGGACAGCACAGCACTGTACATCAGGTCAAAACTTGCCCTTTACATTCACAACTCAAATAATAAAGCTCAAAAAAAGAGATAAGCTAACGCTGCTGAGGTGATACCAGAAGAGATCTGTTTTTGTTTTTTTTTCAGAAATTTGGAGAAAGCAAGAATGACACATCAGTAATGAAAGCATGAGGAATGATATACTTAAGTACAAAGTGTTTTACTTACAGACCTTGTAACATTTTATTTGGAATGTGTTAATGTTTTCGTTTTATAGATGGAGAGAATGAGACTTTGAGGAGTAAAGAGATTTGTTAAAAGCAGTTTTGTAGCTGATCCAGCAATCCATTTGTTAAATTGCTGTGGTGAACCTGTCTTATCCTACACTTACATTGGAGAATGAGAAAGAAACTTAGTAAGACTTATACATCTTTTTTCATCTTAATGTACTTTGTCTGAGTCACTCTTGGGCATGAACAAATACTGGGACAAAACATGTTGTGATGTTTCTGATGAAGGACAAATCAGGAAGCATTAGAAATTTTTAACATGCTGTTTTTGCCACTGAAGCTCCATAGCTCTGTAAACAAGGCTCAGGGTGGCTGTGTCACCAGTGAGTAATCACTTTTGTCTCCATTTCTTCTTTTATCTTTTTATCTCATTCAGCCAACTATTTTCTAAATTGCCATAATTAAATGTTGATAATCTGTTTTAGAGAGAACAAAACCATGGAGCCTTTCAACATAATATCTGACTGCCTTCATTACTCTCAGTGTGTATTTTAGAGAGTGGACATGCATGTTTTAAGAGCAATCTTATTCTGCTCTACTGACAAAAGTCAGGATATGGAAGAACCAATATATTATTATCACTCTTAATCTTCTACAGACATACTGTGAGAAGTTACTGGCTTCTTCTGAACTATCTCCTTAGTGTGTTCTTATTCCTCTTTCATTTTCTCTCTCTCTTATCTGTAGGCAATCCTAATGATCTTAATCCAAATAATCTAGTGAAAGACATTCCCTTAATCTGTTAAATATTCCTGATGGTATCTGACTTAATTCCAGATGAAATACGTACATTTTACATTTGTTTTGTGACAGCTTTGTTATCTGTTTGATGTCCACAAATCTGCAATTCGTCATCTGTACTTTTTTTTTTTCTTGGTTCTCATTGTAGATAAATCTCTACTAGACCTCTCCTGAGCAAACAAGGGCTTCTGAAGATCCAGACCTAAAACTCTAGAAGTAGATGGATCCATCAATATATTTTTGTAACTGTATTATTTTTTCATACAGATTCAATGACCTATGTGAACAGGTCATTTAATTTGGTCTGAATATTTTAAAATTGGAAAACTATCTCTTATGGATTTACTGGACCAGTTCCAATCCTGTCACTTCCCACCATAGGCAGGAGATACTCATCCTCTTTTTCTTTCTTTAGAAGAGAATATCTAGTTTAAAACAAAGTTTGAGAAGGATACATGCTGAAAGTATCTGAGCTTTGGGGATAGGGGAGAATGGTATACAGAGATGGAAGAAAACAAAGCTATGAAAGTGGAAAAAGTGAAGGGAGTGTTTTATTTATATACCCTGAGTAGCCCATGTGAGGCTTGGAAAGTCTACGTTCCCAGCTTCTCTGTTTTGAGTTGGGTTTTCAGGCTTGCTATAAATGACTGAACAGGCAGTTTTAATTATAGCAAAACATGACAACAGAAATGAATCCTCATGGTTAACAGGTCATAAGACTGCATTGCTGTCCTCAGGGACTGAGCCGGCAAGGACTCAAATGCTTGTAAATAGTGCAGGTGTTGAAAACCAATATGAGGTTATATAATTTCTTGACCAGAGAAATGCCAGCACATGTCTTATAGCATTGTGGTTAGTGACAGTACGTCTATGGTGGCAATTTACAGGCAGGGAAAGAGGTCTTTGATCTCACTACAGCTGGCAACCTTCACAATTTCATAGTCACTCATCACCATCTCAGAATGTGCTAATTTTCAGACAGAAATAATAACTATGAAAAAGTGGCCAACTGTCTCATCAGTTTTTTAAGAAAAGTTCAAACAGTTTATGTGAATAATTTTTAGCCCTTTATATATGAAATATTACTGTTACTAGTTTTCACTTGTTAATTATTCTCATGCAACAAAGGATCTTAGTCCCAAAACTGTTTAACTATTCCTTGATGGAATGACCAAAGCTTGACAGAAGAACAGAATAATGATTAATTACTTAAACAGTAATGGTCAAATATAATTAGTATAAAAATAGTGGCATTTCTGTGACTGAGAAGCAATCCATTGGCATATGTCCATTAAGAAAAAGCTGGGTGTCAAAAAACTGAACAGCAACATAGGTTATTACTATTTCTCTGAAGAGATTTTTGTGCTATATTTTGTGATTTCTGTCCACTGTAACTTCTTGTCCTTGCTTAAAGCTGAGCTAGTTCTCTCATCTAGGCCAACTTGATATATTATATAAGGTGATCCTCGGGACTCAGTTCAATCATAAGAAACAGCAGACTTTATGAGGTGATTGAAAATACATGCAATACTTACAGGGCAAGATTTTCAGGAAAATTGTTTTTGTTTTTCTTGTTGTTTCACTTTTCTGTAAGTACTTGTGTTTCTGTAGTGCTGCAGATATATTACTTCTATAATTGCTCACTCAAGCCTCCAAAATGTTGCAATAGTATAATTTCAAGTCAAGTGATAAGACATTTCATTTAAACCACACTGTTGCTGTAAGATGTGCTATGTTCCTCTGTAATCCAGATTTATGGCCCTCCTTATTCTCAGCAAGCATGAGCAAACATGAAATAGTTTTCTGTAATTATATAAAAAAGAAATATAAGCAGTGTTTCAAAACCTTCTATGAGATGACAAGGTCAGCCATACGCCACTGAATAATTTCCTGCGCATCTGTTCATTCTGGCTATCGCAGTGTCCAACAGTGCAGATATGGTATAAATAATAACGACAGTACCATTTATTGAGGTCTAAACCTACAACTGTATGTTCTGCAGAAGTCCTGCTGAAGGACATGAAAAGTCCTGCCGAAGGACATGGAGTTTTGAGCAGGGAAATTTTGTGAGGTTGGTCTGTGGCCTTAGACCAATCACAAAATCAGTGTCCTGCCTGACCTTCACGGCAACAGTGTGCAAGTGCAGCCTGAAATCAGTGGTGCAGATACACTAAGGAGAGAGTTAGTGTATCCTGGTACAGGGAATTAGCTGTCCTCTTCATAGATGGGCATTTTAAAATACGGGGGTTTGCAATGTGATGGCTGCAGCATTTGGCAGCTGCCAATTGCACAATAAAAATTTGATAGGAGACCTCACTTCTAAGGGTAGCTTCTCAAATAACTTTCACAGGTTGTTTTAAGTGTTCATAAAGGACATCAAAAAAACAAAGTCCTTTTAGTTTGTCACCGCTTTTCACAGACGAAAGTGAATGACTTTGTCCTGTGGTGACACAAATTTTTTTTTGTTGAAATTTCTGCTGTTATTGTTGTGTCAGTTAAGAGAGATGTCTCAATAGCTTTTCTGAGCTACAATGTATGTTCTCATACAAATCCCTATTTTTACAGCATTGTGAGGAGAGCATAAGTCAGACAGAAAGACTTGGTCCCCATTCAGGATTTTTGTGACTGCCATGCAGCCATTCCTGTGTCTGTCCAGGAGATGGACACTCTCTACACACATCAGCAGCAGACAGAGCTCGTGTACAGCTGCCAACTCTGCCTTTCTGACCGCACACTGTCTCTGATGCTGTCTCAGCAGACAGCGCTCTGAGCAGGGCTATTTGGTGTCTTTTAAAGGCTGTAATTTTACCAAGATTAATTTACTTGTGTGTCTGTTCCAGGCTCGCTGAGCAAACCAGGAGCTTTGGGGTACCTTTGTGGCCAAACATTATGATAACACTCTCCTCTAGAGAATTCAAGAGCCGGCACATGTCTGGATGGTTGGCAAGACACACACAGAGGTGTCTGTGGTCCAAACCCACATCTGAGCCTGTTATTTATCTAACCTTGTGTGGGACAACGATAAGCTGCACAGACAGAATGGTCTCTGTGCTTCTTTGAGGGGAAAGGATAGATTTCCAGCTCAGGACTCAGGACACAGGCCTTTGATTATGACTGTTGTAGTGAAATTGGCTTTTTCTCACAGCGCCATAAAGATGTACAGAGTGAAAAAATAAGAATAATAGACATCGAAAAAGACCCTTATTTCAATATAATTAACACTTAAAGTAAAGCAATTAATAGAAAAATAGGTCTCTTTTGAAAGAATAAGAAAACTGGCCTTGGTAACAGAAATATTAATAAGTACCAGTTGTAATGAGCAGATTTCAAGAAAAATGTTGAAGTACATTGTTTACTGTCTTTTTACTAATACTTCCCTACTCTTGTGGACTTCTGCTGCATCACCTTCTGTTGTCTAATAAAAACTAATGATCACTCCTGTGATAGAATACTGTATTAAGTATAGTGTGGTAATGAATTTAATTGTGACTAAGTTAAATAGCAATTTTTCTCTTTGGTAAGTCTGAGTCTCCATTTGTGATGAAAAAAAATATCAGAAACTGGACTCCATTGTACTGCTCTTCCCACATTTACACCTAATGAACAGGTGTAGAATTGGTGTTCTAGTTCCTTTCACATTTTGACTTATCTGTACAACGATAAGAAAAAATATGCATAAAATGTAACTTTTTGAGAACTTAAACCTTACTAAAAAGAATAGCAAAAAGGGGGAAAAAATGATTAATGCAACTTCCCACTATTAGAATAATTGCATGTCAATGGTTGATATCTTATAACAAGGTAAGATATGGATGGACAGCTGGGTTTTATGGGATGCCTCATAGCATGGTGGCTTTGGGGTTTTTTTGGCCTGCAGCAACCTAAATCAGATATTGGACCAGTAAGATTGTGTATATTGCTACATGTTTGTGTGGCTGGCGTTGGTGAGTGTAGAGCCAGAAACTGGTAGCAAAGTTGATTGAGAGCAACTGTATACATGGTGTCTGAAAATCTAGCTTAAAACAGAACTTGTCCTCCATAGACATAGAATTTACTTATCCTATATTAGTCTGGGTTGGAGAGGGAGGAATAAATTTCTGAATTTGTTGCCTTAATGGAGTGAAAGACAAAAAATCTTAAGCGTTATGGGGAAGCAGAAAATATTTGAAGAAAATGTTGGTTAAGGCACTTGTGACTTCATTCCTTTGCATCAGCTCCAGCATTCTCATCTAAAAAGTTTTAAAGATTCCTGCAGTCAACCTTAGGAATAAAATTAGTATTGCTGTGCTTGACAGTACTGTACCTGAATCCATTTTCCCGACTGTGGGCTGTGCCTGTGTTACTGCTGGTCTGTACAAGAACAATTATGTGGTAAAACTTCCCCATGTAGGGAAGACTTTTGGAAGAAAAACAGTGTTTATGCAGCAATCCCTCCTGAGCACGAACATGTGTTATTTTTCACACATCTCCCTCACTGACTGTGAGGCTGTCAAACCGGGAGCTCTGCTGTGTGTAGAAGTGTATTGTGAGATATTGTACTCTGTGTGGTACCTTGAACTGTGTTAAGATTGGCAAAGACATGGCATTATTCCTTTGAGTCCTTTTGGGGAAAAAAAAGTAAAATAGTCACCAAAACAACCCAAACAAAACCTGGTCTTGAGAGTAAAGAAATCAGTCACTGAGTATGTTGGGAAATTCCTGAAAAACAAGTCAGATCTCTTCTGGTATCACCTCAAGACTGTTCGCTTATCTCTTTTGAGCATTATTTAATGAAACAACCAGAACCTGATGATATTGTGTATACTCTAGATAAATACTGATACTATAAATACTACATATTATCTCTGCATCACAAGGACACATTCCTAATATTTATGGATAGATCTGGTTTTCATTCAACTGGTCCGAGTTTTAAATACATGAGGCTTGATAAAGAAATGATAATAAACTGTCATTGGGCATATATTTCAACATTTGGCTTCAATCATGTTCTAGCTCTGTTGTGGTGAGAATAGCTATTAATCCGCTCTGCAGTAAGCACAGACTCTTCTCTAGAGGAAAAACATATGAAAAGTGTAAATGTGAATTCTTCCTCCTTTTTTTTTTTTCAAAAAAAAAACTCTTTACAGGATAAAGTAAACAATTTGATCAGTTACTTAGCAGACTTGAAAAGCCTCTGAGTGTGTACAGTGAGAATAAAGACACGTTTATATTAAGGTGTTAGTACTTCTTTTCCAGCTCTGAAGAAATAAAATAAATGTTACTGAAAAGAGGCCCCAAGATGGAAGTGCTCAAGGAAAGAAATCAATAATTTTTTTTTGTTTTTGAAAGAAAGTTCTGGTAGCCCAGAATCTCTCTACTCTGAATTGCCTGGTTAAACAAGGTGAGTTTTTATATATTTCATGTTTTGAAAATGCAGATAGAAAATTCTGACAAGTACATGATGATTTGCATTCTTAAAGAAATAGAATATGCTAAATCTTAAAATTAGCTTTGAAGTAAAAATTTCTTTGCAGAATTCAAAAGTAACTAGAAACGTGAAATGCAGGCCTAAAACCCCAATAAGTATTTAAGATGCAAACTTTAAAAATCACGATTAAAAAGAAAGGTTACCCCTAAGGGAAAAAAATCAAACATTCAACCTAAAAAAAACTCCTACAAAATGAACCAATAGCCTTCAACAAAAAAAAAGCTTTACACAACGACAGTGAAAACAAGTAAAATAGATAGCAAGTACATTAAGTTTTTTTTTCTTCCACTGGGAGGGTTGTTCTTTCAATACTGAACGATATATCAGTTGTTGGATGCAGTGAGGCCATTGCAAGATGCACAGCAATGCGGGGTTTTGCACTTTCCTTTCAGTTTCCAGCCCTGCGGTCGTGCTGCCCTTCCATCAGCGTGGCTGTGGGGACCATGGACGTGGCGGAGCCCTGCAATTCCCCCACCTGAGACATAATCAGGCAGGTTTGGATCTGCCAAGTACCTGAACTCCATGGAGAAACTGTTCTGCCAGTCAGGGAGCACGGCTCTGTCTCTGCCTGTCGCTCCTTGGAGAAGCTGCCAAAGCGGGAGCGGGGCTGGCACCGCACGGAGACAGGCATTGAAGCCCGTGGTTTTTTTTGGTTTTTTTTTTTTTTTTTTTTTTTTTTTTTTTTTTTTTTATAAAATAACAAACAAAAAACCCTTCCATTTAAACAGCTTAAATTAGGCAGGAACAAGAATGGTTTGCCCGTGTTGTTTCAAGTCCTTTATTGCTCTAAACTACTTCCTTTCAGCTCTCTCGGAAAATACTTCAGCTGAACCGGGCAGTGATGGAGGGTCCTTTAAAACAGTACTCACAATCCTGAAAGAGCAGCAAACAGCAGCACTCAGAACGTTTTGGAAATGACTGATGAGATTTTATGGTGCTTAGGAGAGAAAATATCCGAGTATTCATATGTAAATCTCCGATATTCACTAGAATGTTGCATTTTAAGGACTGCCATATTTTTCTTTGCAAGTGCATATGGAGTAAGTAGCTGGGGGTAATGTTCCCTCTAGAGACTCTGAAATTTGTTTTAATGTGAAACAAAATGTCAGAGTACTAAAGCTCGCAGGCTTTTTTTCTTCCTTTGCAAGGAAAAATTCTCAAGGGGAACGTGGATAGAAAATTAATTCTAGAGAGATTAACAAAATCCAATTTAAATGGTAAAAACATTAAGTAAATTAGCAAATTTAGTAATCAGAATGTTGTTGTTTCTTTTTTGTTTGCTTAATTCTTGCACTAATAGCTTAACATGGTAAATGTTTAACAAAGAAGAGCCCTCTTTGTCACACTCAAACATAGATAAGTTCACGCATTTAGAAGATTTTTGTTTAAATTGAAGGGCCTCTGAAAGAAGCTCACCATCCTTGCTTATGATCCAATTTGCTCAACATTGCTCTGTTTGGATAAAAAAAGCCATTGTTTTTGTATTTTGATATAATGTGTGCATATACCCATTATGTACTTAAACAAATATGTGTATGTAGGGGTTTTTATTCATATTTATATGTGTTTGTATGAACACACATATATGTTCATCAGATCTCATTTTGAAATTTTTGGTAGGTCAGATCAATTAGAATTGTTCACTAATGGAAGTAGGAAGATTGAAGTGTTCTCCATTTACTTTCCAACAAAAGATAAGATTCAAACTTTGGACTAAGGTACAAACTCCTGATACAATTTATCCAAGCCTTTCAAACTTCACAGTGAACTTGATGTGAAAACACCCCACTAAAAGTCCCCCAAACCTCTACTTCTTATGAAATTGCCACAATACATAGAAGCTAAATCATCAATGTCCCGCATGTGCCTCAAATCTGGTCCATAGGGCAGAAGAGACTGCACTTATTTTTCAAAGATTCTCTCCACTGCTGTGATGGGTCAAATGTCATTATTGTACAAAAGTCCTAGCAACTGGTAAAACCTAAAGTAACTAGTGACAAGCCTGTCTTTGATGCACTGATGCTGGTTAGTAGAGACAGCCCTCCCATCCCTGAAAAATCCCTCTGCCCCGCACACACAACAGCCCCAAATGCCATCTGCCCCACTCTAACTTGCCCCAAACCACATCCACGGTTTTCTGTGGGGAGAAGTGCCACTGTTGGAGCAGTTTCCAGCATACTGGCGGTCAGTGTGGGCACCTGGGTGCGGGGGTTGGGAGCAATAGGAATTTAAATCCATTTAACACTTGGATGTGAAGGGATCTCCACTATCAGTCTGTCATTGTTTTAGGTGGGTGAATTGGCTCAGAGATACTCGGTCATGAATAACAGGAATGGACAGCTGGGTTTCTGGTTTAAGGATTTCCATCGAACACGGTGCTCTGTGTCTCTCACCACAGCCATGACTCAGACAGTGAGAAAAGCAGTAAAAAAAATCCCTTGGACACACAGGCAAATCAGGCAGCTGCCCTTGGTCCACTCCCCATGCCTCACCATGCCCCTGAACCTGAAATGTTAGGAAACAAGTGCAATAACAAAATTAATGATGATGAAATAATAAAAAGAAGGTGGAATTACTTGTCTTGAAAGCAAGC
The DNA here is from genome assembly GCA_009741485.1 of Malurus cyaneus samueli. Lineage (NCBI taxonomy): Eukaryota > Metazoa > Chordata > Aves > Passeriformes > Maluridae > Malurus > Malurus cyaneus. The sequence continues at coordinate 38,291,622 of CM019236.1, forward strand.
TTGTTATTATTTTTGAAAAAAAACCAACCAAACAACAACAACAACAACAAAAAACCAAAACAAAACAAAAAAACACTCCATATTTTGCTCACCTCATATGTTTATCATATTCCGAATATCTACCAGTAAAATACTTTGGACATGTGATAAAATTCCCCAGGAAATCCATTCCTCCATTTTGGCAGCAGTTCTTGCTTAAAACTTACAGCCAAAAATCAGAGGTTATTGCAGAAAATTTGCTGGGCAAATTAGGTACCCACTTTAGCTGCAGAGAGACAGGCCACCAATTTAAGCCTGATGCTTTGACAATTTGCTTTGGGTGTCTATTGCAAAGATTCTACACAGTTATTCTGACTTGTTAGCACATTCAAAAGGTCAAAGACTAAATTAAGCAGTGTTCTGATAAGTTTTAATTAATCTTTCAGTAGGAAATACAATTGCCTTCAGGCTTTTGTTGTTCCTGTGCTTAATCGGAGATTAAAGCTCGTAGAGGCACTCATTCAAAGGCCTGACCTTTCATATATTCTCCAAAAACATAGAAGGACTTCTCTGATCCAGTTTTCTGGCTACCAAGTCTGGAAAAGGCATGCAAACCCCGGTGTCTGAACAGATGGCTACAGCTCTCAATTAGATCCATTCTGGGCTAGTAGGAAAGCCACACCGACTCTCTTTGCTAGTGTGTTTTTTCAGAAATGTTTTGGAAGATTCTTCCAGATAGTGAAGAGAGACAAATGTCATGCGTATCTAGGGAGCAGGCACTACACATTTTTCTGCAGCTGAAGCTGGTAACACACATATTACTTTGGGGTATGAAAGTATCAACTCTTCATATTCTCCACGTCAGCTGGGGGATGCTAGGAAACATGAAAAGAAATAGCTGTCTCTGAAGCAGGAGAAGAGCTTTCAGCACTGATCTTTTCAGAGAATGGCAGAGAAAGGGTTCACCTACGGTAACTGCACTGAGAGCAGGCTGTGGGAGATATCTCTATTAGTGCCAATTTCTTTTGTCATCTGGAAAATTTAGAATAAAAAAATTAGAACTTTAGAAATTGTCTTGTCCCCATGTGAGGAGAAGAAGAGAATTTACAGGTGGTGATAACCAGTGCTGCTGGTACATGTACCAAGGGAATAGACACTGACCACGAGCTTCTGATATTTTGGGCCCTGTGTGTTTTGGGCCCTGTCTTTAGCTGCTTCTTGAATCTAAAGCTGCCCTCACATCTTAAAATAGAGGCACGAGCTGAAAAGTGTTTTTCTGATCAGGTACCACCTGGTGTTTACTTGACCATGCGACCTAAAGGTGTTGCAGGGAGGATTTGGCACAATTTGCTGAACTCACCTCTACATTTGCTCCCTGTTTTTTAAGAAAATCATCAGCCCTTTCCAACTTTCTATGTCAATTTTAAAAAATAAAGAAATTATGTTTCATTTCCGGTCTTTTCTGTAGGACCAACAGATTGCAATTAATTCGGTGGCTGTTTTAGCCGGCATTAGCGATGACATCAGGAGTGCAGAGGAGTCCTTTCTGTTGGTGAAAGGACTTGCTAACTGTGATGCCGATGGCTGCCTGCATTGTTATCAGGCTTCGCAGGATCAAGGACTCCCTGCTATTTGCTAAAGAAGCTGCACTGCGGTGTCAAAATCCTTCGCACGGGGTCTGCATGTTTTCATTAACATGTAGGGCTTTTCTTTGTTTGGCTCTGGCTAGCATAGCTATCAGTATGTACCAACGCCAATCTATCATGTCCTTCCTGCCCTTTCCTCCTTCTAGAAACATCTTCACAGTGGATGTGAAAAATCAGCTTATGTACTCACACGATGAATAATTTACCATGTGTTAATAAAATATATCTGGATTTCTTCTTTTCTTCTCAAAACAGAGGATATTTCCTTGAGATTGTTTAAAAGTGTGCTCTGATTTTCTTGGTTTGGATAATTGTTACAGTTTCCCCCTTTGCACTCTTTAAGCATATAAATTAAAAAAGGAAGCAACATTCTTGCCAACATGACACAAAATTAATGCATGAACACTCTTATGGGCAAAATAGACAACATAAAATTATTTCTGTAAAGTAATGAGCATCAAAGCTGCAATTTTAGAGAATCACAAAGAAGATAATGCCTGTTTATATATAATAATAGCTTTTTTCTTTCTGCTTCGTCAAATCAGCATCCAAACTAGCATTGTTGTATTGGTCAGAACATGGAACAGTAAAACAAAAAATATTGTAATACCTGATTTTTTTTCCTTTTTTTTTTTTTTTTTTTTTTTTTAACTTGCAAGAGAGTCACAAGGGATCAAGACCCATACTCTGGCTCTGACACAGGCAACAGATAGATGTCATAACCAGATTGTGCTCACTCTGAAACTTCATTTTGATTATCTTGCTTCCTTCTTCATGCAGGAGCCTGGCTCCCTGGAGAAGACAATGAGAGCAGCACTGGAGAAAATCTTAACCCTACAAACATGAGGGCAAGACCACTCATAAAAGTCACCCCATTCATGCAGGAAGATGTCTGAAAGTTGAGGTTATAAGACAGTAGTCCTAGATATTTAAAGAAGAGGTGGGAACAGTCTTTCATATTTCCTTCACTTGGTAGAACTACCACCTATCAAAAACAGCAACAAAAGCAACAACAAAAAAACCCCAAAACCCCTCAAAGTCAAATCAAGAAGTAAAAGTTATGTCTTACTAGTTTCAGACTGGTGCACTTATAATCATATTGGTGTATGCAAAAGAACTCTGCAACACAAAGATAAAGTTATGGGAACAATGAATTCACAAAAAATTGATTAAATTACCTTATGAAGTTAATGAAAAGTAATGATAGTTATAATTTTTGAACTTACATGGGGATGGGAAGTAAGCAATTGTCTGCTGTTCTGAAAACTGCACTTTATTATTTTAGAAAGTATTTCTTCCTAGAAGCTTCTAAATTTTCTTCTGATGATTACTCTTGAATTATTGCACTTTCTATTATCGTGTATTGCATAGCAAGAGACATATCGCATAATGCCATACAGCGTTATGTATAAGCAGAATATTGATGACTGTGTTGGTTACAGCGACACTATTGACTTCATACTTTGAGCATCGTAAGTCTCTCTGTTGATGACATTCTACATTTACTAGTAATTGTTATGTCAAGAGTGGCTGCAGTCAATCTTCAGGTATTATACAAATTCAGATAGTAATAAGACACTAGTGTGTGTACCACTCTCCACTGTTCGATTGTACCTTATTCCATTATCTCTCGCACTGCTGTCGTGCTCAGACTGTAGATTATCTTGCTAGATGGCATGCTCAGACACACGTATGCTACTCATCACCTAAAATTGTGTGTGATACATATATAACTTCACTCATGATAGCTGAAGCATTTAGGTGAAGAACCAAATCTCATAACAATGTTATATACCTCGCAGCAAATAACCCTGTGCCACTGAGCACGAAAAAATGTGTCTATTTTTTACAACATCTCCCATCACTGACCAATACTGAAAGAGCGTGTTCAAACGGGAGCTCTGCTGGTGTGGTGTAGGATTGTGTTAGTTGAGTGTGATTGATATATGCTGACTCTAGCTAGTTACAGATATTTCGGCTCTAGCCCTTCGGTAGTGTCAAGATCGTGCAATTGAGATACTGTGCCATTAGTGCTATTGAAGTCTCTATGAGTTTTTGCTTATTTTATTTAAGTGTATTTTAGTTTCTCTATTTTTACTACTCATGTCATCCTCACCAATGTACAATCTGATTGTCCTGGAGTGATACTACAGGATTCATGTCATGAGTATGTTGAGTTATTCTCGTACGGAATAAAAATGGTCGAATCGTACGTCTTAGTATCGACCTCAAGTAGCTTGATTCGTTTATATATCCTCTTTTTTTCGAGATCATATGATTTATTAGATGATGAGACAACGCGTAGAATCATTTCTGTATGATAGTTTTTGATGTGTCTATCTACTAGATTAATTATAATTTCTGATATCTTAGGGTCATATCTATATCGGTATTCATTATTTCTGAGTCATTCTATCATGTACATTTGTCTCTATTGTTTGTTTATTTATGAGTGATACGATGTGGTTTTCGTTCATACATGTTCCTGTGAGCTTTAGATAATATTGGGAGCATGAGGGCTTGATAAAGAAATGACTATATGGAGGTAGAACTGTCGTTGGAAGGAAATATATTTATTTGTCCTGGAGGTTCTAGATATTTGCCGTGTCAATACAGTGATCTTGAAAGCTATGCTGTTAGTTAGGTGAGAAGTATATGCTATTGTGAACCGACTCTATAGCCGCTTAAGCTATCATTAGTGTACTTCGTTCATAATATGCGTTGAAGCTTTTAGCATATTGTAGATGTACATAATTAGTTCTCTATTCGTTGGTTGTATGTTGTCGTAGAAAACAATCTACAGTGCAGAGTAAAGTATAATCTCCTACCAGTATATTGTGCAATGCTCCATAGTGCATGTCTTTCAAGTTACTTAGAATCTGCAAAGCCTCATGTGAGGCATGAATCTCACGTTTAATTGATTAGACCAGATCTTCCTTCTACTCTCTTACAGACTGTAGTTAGTAAGTGTCGAGGTTTTCCACTGATCTGCACAGTCATAATTAACATTTGAAATTCTTGGACTGTCATAGAGGGCACCACGTGTCGTATAATGTTGTTTTAGAGTGAGATTCTCTCTATTTTTAGAGTTATGTATGTTGTTTTGTAGGAATGATATAGTTTTTTGTAGTCTTCTCATGTATATTTTGTTTTTTAGCTTTATATCTTTTTCTTTTTCACTTTTCTGGAGATTGCTCTGTACTCATGAAAAGACCAGTTGCATTGATTTTTACCTGGTGAAGAACAGGGTGCCTTGAAGTATTTACGTGAACGCGTGTGATTTGTTGGTATGATGGTATGTTAGTGTGTTTGAAAATCGCTCAGAAAAGACAATGTCCTTGTCAACGGAAGGACATATCAATGTATTGTTCTTTACATGGAATAGGGCAATTAGTTTCTATGAATGCGTAATAACTTATAAAATTATAAGCTTATTGATACGCTATAGAAATTTCTCTTTTGTGCCGAACTGTACAAGAAGTGAACAGTGGGAACGCTTCTGGAAGTGTGCCTTAAATACCTACTGATAGTATTTATAGATGCAACTTATTAATTTACTCCCTGTAGTGAAAAGTTCAAAAGGTCCGCTAGAGAAAGAGCGAAAACTCTATAATTTAAGACCTCTAGAAAAAGAACTCCTAACATAAGAATGAACAATAGGAGCACTTACTTTGAATTCTAACTGAGGTATACTATCATCTGGCGCAAGATGTAAAATTCCTTGTTCTACTCAATAATGAGGAGTATGCTACTACGCTCCTCAACATTAGATGTGTATTCTCTCTTTTTCTTCACTCGGAATGAGCGCGTCTTGCTAATCTATCTCAACTTTCAAATAGGAAATCTCATATTTCAGTATGATACTCTGCGATGCTCTTGTATCGCTGGCCGATCTGAGTTTATAGGACGAGATCATGAGTCTCGCAAGGATTTTGCACTTTCCTATATGCTCAGTGTATATTGTCTATACGACCTGTCTCTCGATGGTTATTTGATGCCTCCTTCGTATCTGGGCGATTAGGCTTTAGTAATGTCCATGAATTGGTGATGCTCTGGACCTGCTATATCTCTCGCACAAACCTGAGCTATCATAATCAGGGCCGTCTCTCGCGCATGTCTGCGCTTACAGCACTTAGATTCTTCATTCTCCATGGAGATAGAACAGTTATAACATGTATTTAGTGCGCCAGATCAGCAGCATGCGCTGGTGATGTCTCTTCCGTTCGGTCTGTGTGAATCGCAGAAGCATTTAATAGCGGAGTAGCCGCCTGGATAATCGACTGGACCTCGTGATTCGAGATTTCCCATACTAGTTCACATTCGTCGCTTGTGTGATATTTTACTTGTGTTTCTACTTTTTTTTTCTCTTCCAATATGAATAATTTTGGCTAGTTATTGTATTGAACATGACAATAATTTAAACCTCATATTGCTTTTTAGTTTAAATATCGCTATTGAGGCGGTTACACAAAGAACATTGTGTTCGTTAGTTTCTAAATGTACTTTTTGTCATATAATATTAAATCCTTTCAGGGCTCTCGGATAATTATGCATCGATGTTAGTGCCTGCCGCGCACAAGTGCTGGCTGGTCGCGCGCTTTAACGCAGCTTATACACAATCCTGAAGAGAGCACAAACACAGACCAGAACGTTTTGAGAATGCTGGATGAGAATTTATGGTGCTTAGTGGAAGCGAAATATCGAGTTATCATAGTAATCGCTCCGACTATTCACTAGAATGTTGCATTTAAGGATGCCATATTTTCTTTGCAAGTGCAATGAGTAAGATAGTGGGGGTAATGTTCCCTCTACGAGATCCTGAAATTTGTTTTAATTGAAACAAAGTCAGAGTAGCGAGCTCGCAGGCTTTTTTCTTCTTGCATGGAAAATTCTCAAGGGAAGGTGAGATCAGAAATTGAATCTAGAGTCAAGATAACAAAATGCCAATTATAATTGAGTGAAGAATTACAAGTAAGTCTTATCTCAGCCTAATTGATAGATATCAGAATTGTTTGATTTCTTTTTCTTGTTTAGTATCTGTAATTATTCTTTACGTTTTGAATTTCTTAGACTCCTGGGGTGTATAATGTTGACAAAGAAGAGTATACTTGTGTTCGATTAGCTATTATTCTTCGCTAAAACATATCATAGAATTTCACGGATATTTATAGATGAGACTGTTTTTGAGTTAAATTAATGATTGTTCTGGGCATCTTTTGTTTTTAAAAAGAGTAACATACAACAAATGCTGCTAGACATCTCATATTGATAATGCTCTAAGTTTGGTTTTATATATTGTCTCGTGCATTATAATTCAAAGGCTCAATCATATAGGAATTCTTTCTTGTTTCTTTAATATGATGTTTAATTCTTGTGGCTGTGCAGGCAAAATGAAAGCTGTGCTTTTGGGCAGGTGCCAATAAAGCTTATTTTAAAAGAAGTGATTATTCTTCCATTATGTATTTACTTTATATATTGATTAATTGTTATGTGGTTGTGATGTCTATGTATGTGTGTGATATGGATGGTATATGTTTTGATGTCTCGCCAACTACAGTGTAATAGTTCATTAGGCTGGATTAAATCTATTTAAAATCAGGCTCAGTGAGTCACATGTGAATTGTTCGATACATGGAGTCAGAAAGATTGAAGATGTTTCTCATTTTGTCCACATCTCAAATGATGAGCACTTTCCTCTACTGTTATAGTCGACTTATGGGTTTCATACATTGGAGCCCAGCTAGTATACAATTTTGTGATCAAAGCCTTTTCTCGAACTTATCTGTGGTGATAGACTAGAACTGTTATTGTTTGAACATCACCGCTTCACTATATAATCTTCCGCCAAATAAATTTCAACTCAAGTCTTTATGCATTTATTGTTCGTTAACATCATTGTTTAGACGCTACATTCATTGAATGATCGCTGCCTTGCTCGAGCTTTTCTATCCTTGTTCATGTAGTGAGTCTTGCAGAGACGTGCTAGTTATACAATTCCTCATTGCTACGTGGATTTATCTCCACTGCGTGATGCGTGTGTGTGTGGACCGTCATCGAACTGATCTTTATTATTGCTAATCAGACCGATACTCAGTCATGCTACGAATGCTGAGACTAATAGCAGATATATCATCACAGTTCTTGCTTCTTTGAGCTCGACTATGTTTGCAGACTAATTTGCTGATAGTTCAGCTCCACTGATTCCTGTGATAATACTCTATTGACGCCTCTGACGTCTCATTCAACGCTCTCTCTACTAAATACGTCCTCATCTGCATCACGTGTACTTATGCCGCCTAAATCATCTCCTGGTTTTCTGTGGGAGAAGTTGGTGCAACATGTTAGGAACGAGGCGTTATCGGACCTCTATATTTCTCTTGCACGGTCAGCTATGGGCACTTGGTTAGCATGAGAGGTATGTCATAGACATATTGGAATTTGAATCCATTTACACTTGGAATGTGAGTGTGTTATACATGGTCTCTATATCAGATTGAATTGCGTGTTCTAGGTCGTGCCTTAGATGTGACAAAATCACTTTTCATACAATTCGGTCAGATGTATGATGTACGAGGTATAGTGGATTAGTTCTGGATGTTTTGTACTGAGTTTGTAGGTATTTCCATCGAACTGTTCTCTATGTGCTATACAAGCGACCACAGCCTTACTGATTCTCTTACACTTGTTAGAAGATTACATGGCAGTGGATGATATACTTATTCCTCCATATAGCGTGACTGACAAGTGGTTTACTGCGAGGTGCAGCTGACTCGTTTGTCCCACCCATATGCCAGTTATCTCTTGTTCTACTAGTATAGGGCTTGAAGATAGTAGATGTATACAGTTCAGTAGACACATTATTGTGATGGTGAGATACTAGAACCAGCAGTGGAATGTAGCTTAGTCTTATGTGGTATCTAAGGCATTGTCTTGTGTGTGGGTTATGTATTATATCGAAGGACCATGCAGATACTACACTACAAGCTGAACTAGAGAGAAAAATCATCTTAGAAGGCTTAAATCACAAGAAAGCAAGCTGAGATATTATATATGATCAACAACTTTACTCAATATGTGTCTCATGTATTTCCGGCTAATATTGCTCCCAGTTATTATGATGCTCACGCTATATGATTTTGATAGAGTCAAGAATTCCTCAGACAGTACCGCAATATCCTACAAACATATTTAGGCAGCATATCTTCGCTTAAACTCCTATTGAATGCGTTAGAGTGCTCTCAAAGTTATTGCTCGCAGAGAGTAAGTGTTCATAGAGACATAATGTATAGTGAAATTTATCCCACTATAAGTTCCAGATGTGACAGGTACTCCTCCTCATTGTGTGCTTCTCGGCTTTGAAATTTGTTGTCCTGGTGTGTCTATTAGCATATTATTATTCTACACAGTTTTTGACTTGATTAGCCACAGTGTGGTCAAAGTAGGTGAATACAGACAGTAGATATGTATTTAGTATTGTTGGTATACTCTAATTTCAAGATCAGTGGTGTTTTGTGAGCACACTAGCGAATATCTCGCACTTCTAGTGTTTTGTGTCCTGTTGTGCGTGTCTCATAAGGTACGCATTACTGATCTCGTAGTCGCGAATACTGCCTTCAAGTCAGAGAATGTTGACCATTTGTGCATACTCATTGTGCTCTATCATGTAACATACGCAAGGATTGCTCTGATACCTACTTCTGCTCACAGTCTCGAAGAAAACGTGCATGCACAACTTCCGTGTGTAAACTGACTCCCTCTTGCAATAACAGCTGGTATACATATGAGTATTCCTAGAATGTCTTCTGGGTCTCTTGGAATATTCGTGATTGCCTGCATGCTCGTGGCTCTCTATAATAGATCCGTGTGCTTTTATTTTTTGTGCTCTCCTCTGTTTCAGCAAGTTGTTGTTGTGATCTGTATGACTCCAGATATCATCATATTCAAGACAGTAGTAAATTTGAAAAAACTTACATAATTGTGAGTGGCTTCTCAATTAGAGACACGCCTATTTACCATTTTCGTGTCAGCTTAGTTCGCTCAAGAATAGCGAAACACATGACTCCTTAGCTGTGGAGTGTTGCAATATAGCTTCCTATCTTCATGGTATGATGAGTCTCATGCACTGTTTCGGGGATGCTAGGAACTACGTGACACACAGAGTAATAGTCGAGTAGTTCTTGAAGGTGTATGTTTACAAGCTGATCTAGAACTGTTTACGAATAGCTTTAGGGCTCAAATTATGTCTCAGTGCGACGAGAGAATGAGAGTGTGGGTATCAGAGCAATCAGCTTAAGGTTTTTGCTAACCAGATCTTGTCTAGCTTATCCAGAGAATGTCGACAGGCTCGTGAATGTGTCTTTTTGATATCTCAGTCCTTTGGTCTACTACTGCTGTTCTCTAAAACTCTCTTATTTATTATTTGTTTGCTATCTTGGAATATTTGAGAATATAAAAAGATCTATGATACTTATGATGTTTTTAGCTACGATATGTCTCTCATTCCTTGGTAGGAGTCTGGTGATTAGGAATTTGACACCCGGATCAGTGATGATATTGATCTCGCAGTGGCTTATCGTCTGTCTCATAACGCCAAGGTACGTAAGACACTAGACACGACCAGTGTAGTCTGGCGACCGCTTTCTCCATTAATGTGTTGACCCCTGTGTGCTCTCTGCTGGCGATCCTGGTCTCTTTTTAGTTGTGACTCTTGCCATTAATAGCTTGCTCCATAAGTTCATGATGCACTTATAGATGCGTCCACGAAGATAGACCTGAATGTCGTGTTTCCTCGATCAGAAGGTCAGCACCTAGCAGGGTTACTTACTGTTGTACCATGTCATACTCTAGACCGGAGTTCTGCAGTTGAGGGCATCTGTTGACGCTATTGTTAGGCAACACTGAAACTTGCTACTCTTCTACATCAGTTGCGTCTCGCTAGGGTGTTTGTTAAGCCCAAGTGTATCTACTTACAAATATCTTAGCCTATTTGCAGTGTTCGAAAATGATTACCTTGTGTAATAAGATGTGAAAAGATTTATTAGTGATCTCTCATTCCGGTGCATTCCTTGTGTGTAGTTTGATATTAGCATTAGCTCATGCTGGAACGTTTGCTCCTCGCTAATTTGTGCTGCGGTTGTTGCTGTTACACGCTCAGATACTACAACATCCGAGGTTTTCAGCTTAGTGTCATGCTGCAGGGTCGCATTTTTGTGGTGAATAGGATTGTAACTGTACGAGCTGCATATAACGCACGATGGGCTAGCAAAGACACATTTTGTTATCAGGTGTAGCTCTCTCAGACGTTAGTTCAGGTACTGCACCTCTCTCTATTGCGTATAGAAATATCTCCACTCATTGTCTTGAAGTTTTATACCCATTTTCCTGGGAATATTAAGTTGACCCTTGTTGCGCTACTTACAGTCCTTCACTTGGTCTTCTTTCAATTGCGTCATGTTCTGACACTTCCAGTCTGCTGCATTTTGCACTGACTGATTGCGGCATGTAAACTGATTGTTCGTGGTGGTGACACGAAATCATTCCTGGCAGTGTATATTTAGGGGAACTGACATACTGAAATCTACTATCTAGTTCCTAGCAATACCTATACAAGTAACATCATAAAGTCATCAAATATCACTAATATGCAGCAAACATTAACAGTGGTTACAATTCCATGAAAAATACTCTGAAGTCGGATATCCTTAGCATGGAAATTGTATCAGAACTCGTGGCAACTAATTGATCAGGATCTGATCTATACTATTTTACATAAACTGATATACAGTTTGTCTATGTTATCTACTAACTCGTGAAAGGAGAGAAAACCTTTTCTTCCATTTTATCTCTGAAGCCATGAGCTATTGTGCCACTACTGGCTAGTCGTTACTGCGTTACGTTATGCTGACGGACATGTGCATTTACTGTTCCTATAACCTTATGACTAATATCGCATCTTCAAGGATTTTTCAATGTCAGTACCGCAAGGTGCTTGCTAACACTTTTATCTGTTTCAGTGTTAAATTTTCTCAAAGCTTATCGTCTAGAAAGATTTTGTTGTCTCCAGACTCACCCACTACTTCGACCTCATTGCTACAACTATATCCAGAACGTGCAAACGAACACTCACCTCTGAGCTGAATGAGGAACATGTCAAACTACTCAATTATGTGGTTCCCTTAGTATTAAATAGTAATAACCATGACGTCATATCTCTTAACGCCACTTCTCATGACCATCTTTAGCCATGTAAAATCACAAGTTATAAGATGATCTTGCCTGAGATTCCATACAACGTACTATAAAGGGGTAACTGTAGCCTTCTGTGTAGCTGCTGCTGACTTGCCAGTTGGCAAGCGCTACTAGCTCACAGTGCCAAACGGAGAGATTGTTCCTGTAAGTTTGTCTTCTCACTAGTATAAGTAGATTGTTCGAACAATGAGGAAGACAGCTGCTTTACAACAAAATGATCCTTGATCATAATCCAGGCTTCTGGATGTCGTTTTTGGCTGTCATAGTTTCCATTTTTTGGTTCTCTTTTGATTTTTCATACCTTCAGATTAATTTATTTATCTGTTATCTGCTCAGATCAATGCCAAGCTCAATGTCAGATTGCACAATGACCGTACTTCTCTTCTGAAGACCACTTACTCTGGCTCTGACAACATGAGGAAAGAATAGGATATCTAGTGCATGATCAGACCATCGATCTCGATGTGCTCACTCTAATTACCTCAAGTCAGCATTGTCTCGACGAATTATCTTGCTTCCGTTCTCTGTCATCGCAAAGGGAGACGATTTCTTGAAGTTAGCATCTCCCTCGTGACCTCGCTCTTGCTAAGATCTACCATATTAGTTGAGTCAGCGGCAGTTAGCAGTAACTGGATCCACTATGATTCTACAGCAGTAACAGTCTCGACAAAAGCCAGCTCTGCGTCCACGTGCAAGAGTACACCACTCATATTAATAGCTCCATCCCTCGTTTCCTTATTAAGAACGCTGGTTGGTTAAATTTGATCAGTTCTGATAAAGTTCCAGAGCAGGGTGGACTATAGACATGCCAAAGCAAGCTAGCAGCCGATCAATATGATTTTAGGCACATGAAGGAAAAGAATGATATTGAAGTCCCAAGAGCTAAATCAGAGAGGATGTGCTTAGTTTTACTTCTCATATAGTGGTAATTTATAGCTTTTTCATTATTTTCGCTCGAATGTGCCCATTAGGTTAGAGACTACCACCTATTGCAAATTCATCGACAGCAGAAAAAATCAGGACAAAAGAAGTGCGCTTTCCTAATCAGCTGAGACTTCTGTCATGTAGTTCAAACCAGTTAAACCCTCTAAGCAACCCATGGCTCCATAAGAAGCTAAGATCAAGAGATGCTCTAGAGAAGGAAATTTAGCTAGGAAATGTACATTCTTTATCTGGATGGTAATATGATCAGGATGTGGGATGCTGACTGCACTGCTTAGCCATTCCATATTATTTCTGTCAGCGATGATTGGAAGAGTGTATAGCTAATAATAGTATACTATAATATTGCACTGCACGAGACCATAATACGACTATAAGGTGCTGACATCTGTGCGGAATTCAATGGTATGAACATTCAACACGAAATTTGGTTAGAAATTCATCTAATCCTGTTCCATCACCTCTCAGTAAGTAAGTGGTATCAGAATGTGTCACGATAGGAGGGAGGATGCCATGTACAATCATCACCATTTTTTTAGCTTGAGGTGGCTGTTACGTGTTGACCTTGACGCAGGTTCAACCTGATATTGTCTCTGCAGATCAGACAAAGTCTATAGTCTGCACTAGGATGTTCGTGCTAAGCAAGACTGATGCACCGAATATGGACTCCATGTACCTTCTGTGTGGAAGACCAGAATATATGCGTCTAAGGACTGTCATCTTGAGTGAAGCGTGTTTCGAGGTAAATTATATCTGTCCAGTGGGTAACAGCTAAAAATACCTGAATGGAGAATGTGTCGTATGGTAGACTCCTATAGAGACTACGGGAAATTTTTTTCTGTGCTCAGAACCACATGTTATAGAATTCATCTGCAACAAAGAGAAATGGTGTGACTGCTGAGGGGCTGCAAGTACACGACTCAATGCCTAAGCCTCGATTAATTTGTCAGTTACTGTTGCGTTTCTTTGTGCTGACTTGCAAATACTTGCTAATAGTATAATCAGGCAAGCCAGTCTTTCTTATCAACCATCAGTAATAATAAATAGTGTATTTCACCCTGACGTGATTTCTTCATTCATTCACTATCATCAGAAGCCACGGTCTCTCTCTCTGATAGTGCAAAAAGTACATGTTTACAGGTCGGAATGGGATCAGCCGTCTTACTCGTCTCATGATACATTTCCTTGGTACGCTGAACGTAATCTTCTATTAGGTACCAGCAACTTCTTTACAATTTCAGGTGTATACGATTGGTGTGATGGATTCTCTTTGGCTTATATCTACCCTCTATACTAGCTACGAACTTGGTCTTCTGTGCGAGTCAATGACTTCTATAAGTAAATTGAATTCCCATTGGTGATGGCAATTATTTTCTTTTTTTTTTTTTTATGTTGTTTTTTTTTCTGCTAGAGTTCTTAACGATGTGTCTAATCTCATAATGCCGATGGAGCTAGTGCTTGTTATGTGCTATGAAAATGACATAAACATATAGAAGCTAGGTCATGATGCTATCTTCTCTTAGTTTAATTACATATGATCGTTGTCCTGAGTGAGGATGTAATATATTGTACATTCATTAATTTGTGTAATATATTTTGTTTATTTGCTGAGTGTTTACTGATCATATTATAAAACAGCTATTCTATTTCTATCAGCTGACATAAATGGCTTGTTATCTCCGTTAAAGTGGAGTGATTTGTATAATAACTCAGTCATATTGTAGTGGAGATTGTATTTTTGAGGATGTGGGTCCTTCTTGTTTTGAAACCTGTTGAATCACCATATGTCTAGGGCTCAGAGAAATCGTTAATCTACATAGTATTGTGTTAGTTTTCTGGCAGAGGTACGTTTGCGAAACGGGTATTACTCAATACTAGTGTCTGTAAGCCTCTATTTGCGGCGTTTCTGATTGTGAACAACACGATTACTCTAAACTAAGACAATTGTGCTACATTTGAATAGGTGGATAGTGCAAGAAGAATTTTGCTTTTGTTGTTGTGTGAGAACCAAAATGTTCCTTAAGCTCCGTGCTGTCAAGTATGTGTGACTGACATAGACACTCGCACGCCAGGCTATCGAGAGTAAAAAGTATTGTATTTCCAGATTAATTTGCGAATGCCTTCAATAGTGCATGTCTTGTATTAGACGATCTTGCTGGGGTCCTCGTAATGACAATTACTCCCTTTTTGAAGCTCAACCCTTAAAAGGGCTGAAATGGGTATAGGGCTGAGCCTCTCCTCACTTTAACTTAAGTTTGAATTCGCAAGGTTTCTTGACACTGCTTTTTTTTTTGAGTGATCTTTTTTTTTTTTTATATTTTTTGCGATTGTTTTGTTTTTTTTTTTGGTGTATGTTTTTATTTTTGTTTTTGTTTTTTTTCTTTAGTTCCTTTTTTCTGGAACGATGCATCGTGTATCTCATGTTTAACAACTAGTCCCACGTTTGCTGTCCATTTACATCATTAACTCCTTTTAGCGTTGATTTACCTTGCCCAGTAGGAACTACTGGTGGTGTTTATCGTGTCGACCATGACAGTGGGTATTAGTATTAGATACGATAGTAATAATAGTTTAACTCTCGAAATTTATAACGTATCTCTATCTTAATGAGGTACATTGTACCAGAGTTTATTTCATGACTGATTTCTTATAACATAGGCCTTTAAACTGTAGTACGAGTAATTTAATATTTCCTGGACTTCTTGTGTACACATTGTGAACTGCTAGGATGCTAGACCGCTGTGTCAAAAATTCTACTAAGCGCATTATTTGATTTTTACCAGTGTGCCGAGATTCGATATATCAGGGATAGAAGAGTGTGGGCTAATGTTGAAGTTATACTTAGAGCATAGTTAGATCTTTGTTTTCTACTGGGACTATCTACTGCGCCATATAACTTTCGCCTTGTTCTTTAGGTTTACTTCCCAGAACACTGATTGTGTGTATCATTCTCTTCCTCCCCATTGTTTGCTTACACAGCATACAGAGGAAGATCAACGTTTCAGCACTGTACCATTGTATAACTATCCGTGGACATTTGAAGAGAATAGACTCTGCCAATTGAACGTTAGCTCGGTGCATCTGTGCTACTCGATCTCTGTGAGATTTCATAATTTTTAGCATGATTGCAAACTACATAATTCTAGTAGCAGTTGGTATGTGGATAGAACACATTATTGTCTTTTTGAAAACTCCCCAGTTGAGATTGTGATCTCAGCACATCAGTGTATAGTTCATTGTAGGGAAGATATCGTAGAGCGATTTCTACCCTGTATGTCAACGGCAAATGGTTTGGGATAGTATGTGCCGGTCTTTGAAATTCCGCAGACATGTATTGCAATGCATCTCTAGAATCTAATACGCCAAACTGGTAGGTGATTCGAGAGTCGCTCTCTTTGCGTTATCACATTTCTCCTGTAGTGGACTCATTATCTGTTTCCACTGAGTTTCGGTGTCTCAAGCTGTATTGTCTTGTGTTAGCCGATCGTTTAGCAGATATGATTAATTTTAATAAATACATTAAAGCATTATGGTTTTTTGATTTCTTTGACGCTACATTACATCTGTCTCTTATTGTTAATCATTTAAGTTCAACAGTGTAGGATAAAGATATGCGTTATGCTCATGCACGCCTGACGAGTTTTGGAGCTAAGTGCGAAAGGAATTGCCAAGTATGATCAAAATGAGCTCTGTTAAGTTGATAGAAGAAGTTTCAAAGTCCGTATCTAGCACTATTATTTTGTTAGCATCATATAGATTATTTATACGTACAATATCCTAAATTTTACGCTTTAATAGTCATACTGATTATTTGCTTTACCCTGAAGTTTATATAATTCTCCCAGCTCGTTTCGTAATGAGTAATATGAAATATATGATATAGTTAATCAAATATTTTTCTTAGTACTTGTCATCAATCATGGCATAATTGATTGAATGATGTTGTTGATAGGAGAATCCATCATACATAATTTTAAACTGTTTCTTTTCTAAAACATAAAAGGTAAAGACAAAATTAGCAGCTAAGTCTCTCAACATAAGTGTGCGAGGTTCTATTTAATTTATTACAGCCTCTTCTCTCTGTGTTAAAATGAGATAACATAAGTTGTATTTCTAGTTATTCGCTTATAGTACTGTGTACTTTTTACACTTTTTCTGCATGTCAAAATAAGGTGTTGCTATATTGGGCAGGTTTATGCATAAACTTTACTTTTAAAAGAACAGGTTCTTATTTGTTATACAGCTCTATGTTTATTTATATAAAATTAAAGTGGTGGAAGCAAGGGATCAATGTCACTGCATAATCAGGGAAAGTAATTTGTGAGTGTTCATAACTTTGATGAAAAAGATAGGATTATTTTGTTGAATATACAGTCTCTGACCTGTGGCAATTTTCTCATCAATGTATGTGTGGAAACATGTGGATGATATGCGTTTTGTTGACACAATGAGTATGTTTGTGTCCTTAGGAATTGGACTAAGAAGAGGTAATGTCACTTACGATATGCACATTTTAATTCATGATATAAACCAGATCCATGATCTTGGAGTCGGTTTCACATTAGATCTTTTTCATGTAGTGCTAATTCTCTGAAAATTGAGTTGTTATAACGGTCCATGTTCTGTGCTCAGAGAACACGATATAGCACTAGATGTGGGTTTACGTGTGTATCTCCCTCAGATCTGGAGGGCGTGTTAACATTGATTTTTAAATATCAACCATGAGTGGTGTCATAGCATGTTCTGTTTAACT
This sequence comes from Malurus cyaneus samueli, assembly GCA_009741485.1. Classification (NCBI taxonomy): domain Eukaryota; kingdom Metazoa; phylum Chordata; class Aves; order Passeriformes; family Maluridae; genus Malurus; species Malurus cyaneus. The sequence continues at coordinate 38,309,190 of CM019236.1, forward strand.
ATCTCACAGTCATTCCTCTGAGTTTCACTTGGGCTTAGTAATGTGTAAACCATACTATGTGCGAGTATTACATTGGAAGCTATCACTGATTGATGGCCATTGTCGCGCTATAGTGCTGCTTATCCTCTCTCTAAGTGGTCACTCTGATGTTAGATGGATACAGTCTGTGATAAAACACTCAGACATGCTAGGCAATAATATCATGATCCGTATTACTGCTGACATTTGTGACAGGTGTTAGTTGCTAAGATCAGAGGCTCATATGCATCTCACTTATTTCCAAGCCAGTATAAGTCAGAATATGTTTGATGTTACTATCTCTAGGCCATTCTTGTGCATTCGCGTGTCGTTCTTTGTACGTCTTGTAGAGTGTTCAGTTTAGCGCACTTATTCATTGCAATGTAGTATTCACTGTGGACAATCGATCGCCGCGATGCGAGCGTACAAGCTTACTGATCCTAGCTGACGTTCTTGAGCCCGACTACTCTCTAGTTCAGTTATAAACATGATGGGTTATGTGAACACATGATACACTAAACTATTCCCTGCCGTTATATTTCAATACTCTGTCTGAGGGATGACAGAGTATGGATAAGTAATGGCACTTCATGCAGTTATAGTATAGGGCCTGAATACTTTGAGACTTGTTATGAATAAATCCCTCTGCAATTCTCTAGGTATGGACAAAAGTTCCATGTTTTCTTATAAACAGTAGCAGATTAGTCTTGGATCATAGTTATGCTGTCATCTGTTATTTGACAGTCTCAATGTTAGATTGAGTATACGCATGTTTGTATATGAAAGCAGGCTCTCTCTGGACCGTTTGATGACACGGATTAACATGCATGGCTGATCATAGGATATGACATTCGCTTATCCATGACCTGCTTGATGGTAAATTGGATTTGTAGGGTGTGCCGTGCACCACCATGCTTTTCATCAGCCATAGACTTGCTGCTGTCACTCTAATACAAGTTCTCTGTTGTCATTACATGATTGCCGGCCTGGAGATGAGGAGTATATCATACAGAGTAGCCAGATCTAACCAGATGCAACACTCTATTCGACAAAATATATGCATATCTGTTATTATTGGCTGAGGAGTCTCTGACTTGCTTGTGCTGTCACTTGACGAGCCTCCGAGGCAGTCTCGGCCAGCACGGGACACGCAGTAGATCTGATGAGTCAGATCTCAGATGGAGATGGGGCAGTAGGCTATTGTTTCGAAGAAGTGTGCTTGACAGTCTGCTCACCCTTTACGTGGTGTATAGATTGGTGCAAATCCATTGGATTCGTTCCTGTGGGCTATGCCTTTGGGAGGAGTTATTTGCTAGGAAAGACTGTTATTTTTTTGGATCTTCTCAGAATGGTGTTTCCTATCAGTGTAAACTTTGGCTGATAAAGTTAAGCTTCTCCTGGAATCCTGCAGTACTTCAAAATGTAGCGCGCTGGGGGAGATTTTTCAGAGGGATGTGCGAACACGGAGCAGACTCTGGCTCAATGCAACACACATGGTACGAGGGTCAATAGTGGATCAAAACGCAATACAGCACATACTCATGTCAAATATCTGCCTTGCTCTATGTTTTACAATAGCCACGGATGATGTCTAAAATTGACAGGTAAAGGTAAAATTGTATATGAAATTATGCCAACATTTCAAATATATTCTTATTGTTCTTCCTGTTGTCAAACTATTTTAGGGGAACAGAAAAAATTGTCTTTAGTGGGGACAATTAAGAGGTTCTTTGTGAGCACACTTAGGAATCTCACTGTTTTTTTTGGGTTTGGCTCATACTGCACCTGACTTATCAATACTGCTCAGTCAAATGTTGCATTTGATGCAACAGGAGTTTATTGTTAGAACAAAGAGCACTTCCAGCGAAAAGAACTGGTACATTCAGCCTGTAAAAGACCTCCCTTTGCCAAACTGAACAAGGGTCCTAGAATGTCTTCTTCTTGGAATATTTCTGTTCTGAATGCTGGCAAAACCCAGCCTTTTTATTATTTTGTGCCACACTGCCACAGTTGGTGTCTTGATCTGTTACTGGTGTCATCTATTCAAACAAATATAAATTGAAACTTACTAGTTGGTGTTCAAAAAAATCCATTTCCTGGTTAAGTTCAAAATGAGAATATAATGCCTTGTTTTTCAAGAGCTGCCCATTTCAAGGAGAGGTCATGCATGGTACTGACACAAGTAAAGTGAGAGTTAATTTCTTGTTAAACATGTCAAACGGACAATAGCTTTAGGGCTCAATTATGTCTCAGCAGAAGCAGATGAGAGTGGAGAAGAGCAATCAGTTAAGGTTTTTTCCTTACCCAGTCATGTTTGATCACAGAAATGTCAATGAATTCCTCTTTTTGAAGTCCTTTGGACTCACACATGCTGTTTCTAAAACAAATAATTTATTATTTGTAAGTATAGATATAAGAACTTTTTTTGATATGTTTTAATACAGATTTCTTCCTGTGATCTGTGTTAGAATTTGACCCCACAGATGTTTGTATTGGTACTCTTCAAAGATCGAGACAGCACCCCATAGTCTGCAGCTCCACACCATAAGTGACCCCTCCTGATAGTTCTGTGCACAGCCTTTGCCATCCTAAGCAGTGCCTTCTCTCACAAATAGACAAGCAGCCCAAAAGAACACAGAAGAGCATCTACATGTCTAATATCAGCCACTGCCACCTTCACCTCTGTCTGTGAGGCTGGGACAAGCACGTAAATGTATCTCTCCAGGGCTGTAGGGTGTGACACAGTGACCACACAAAAATCTTGTATGCAGTCTGAAAGAAGAGAATGTGGAGGAGGTCTCTCTAGCATCCTGTGTGAAAACATTGCAGTGGGAACGTTTTCCTCCAAGTGCTTTGTGCAATGTTACAGTACAACTAAAACCGAGGTTTTCAGCTTTTTCCTTCAGGGATTAATTATACACTGCTATAAGAGATGGAGGCAAGAACATTTGTCTGAATTCTCACTGTATAAACCTCAGTAATATCTCCATCATTGTCTTGAAGTTTTATACCCATTTTCCTGGAATATTAAGTTGACCTTGTTGGTACTTACAGCCTTCACTTGGTCCTTCTTATCTTGCCTGTTCTGACACTTCCAGTCTGTGTACTGCATTCCTGACTGTGTGTGCAGAAAATGTGTATATTAGTGGGTCTGACAATGAAATCTCTTGGCATTATGTTTAGAGGAAGACCTTAACAATAAATTCAAAAGTACACAAATATCACTAATATGCAGAACATTAACAGTGGTTACAATTCCATGAAAAAACTCTGAAGTCGATATCCTTACAGAAATTTTCAGCTTGGAACAATGATCAAGGAATTCTGCTTATTAATACTGATAACAGTTGTCTATGTTTCTACAACCGTGAAAGGAAAAAACCTTTTCTTCCATATTGAGCATGCAGCCACTACTTCTGCTCTGCTTACTTATGCTGAGGACATGTGCTACTGTTCCAAACCTATCTTATCCATCTTCAGGATTTTTCAATGTCTAGAGAAGGTGCCTGTAAATTTATCTCTTTCAGTGTTAAAATTTTCCAGCATTGTCTAGAAAGATTTTGTGTCTCCAGACTCACCCACACGACTCTTGTACCTTATCCAGAACGTGCAAAGACACCACCTCTGCTGAATGAGGAATTGCCTACAAAGGGTCCCTCATATTAATAGTAAAACCAGGAGCTCTATCCTTCCCACCTATGCCCCACCTTAAAACAATTATTGTCTTGGAACCATCACGACATGACAAGGGGCTGAGCTCTCTGTAGTGCAGCTGCAGCCAGTTTGGGCTGCTTTGACTCACAGGCAGAAGGTTGTTCCTGTGTTTGTTTCACTAAAGAGAGGTTTCAAGAGGACAAGCTTCTGTCCAGACATCTCCAGGCTGAGCTTGGTGTAAGTTTCCATTTGGCCTTTGCAACCCAGAAATTTTTCTGTTTCTGTAGATCTTCCAACTCTTCATGACTATCCTACTCTTTTGAGGTAATAGGTTCTAGATGACAGCATCCTCATGTGTCACTTTCCAAGTCAGATTTGTCCAGAAGTATAGTTTGCCAAAGGGAGCATTAAATTTAGATTCCCCTGCTCCTCTTCTTCTACCATTAGTTGAGTCAGAGTAGCATCTGCATCCCTATGAAACAGCAGAGTCAAAGCCAGCCACCTGCATCACTGCAAATACATTTACCATCTGTTTCTTATTAAAAGCTGTTAAATTTACATAATCCAGAGCTGGGACTTAGCTGCCAAAGAAGCAGCGCAGAAATGGCACTGGAAAAATAATGAATCCCAAGAAGCTAATCAGAGGGATGTGTTAGTTTTACTTCTCATATAATTTTTATAGTTTTTTTGTAGATGTGCTTGCAATCATGAAGAGAAAAATGGCAAGAAGTGGCTTTCCTATCCTGAGACTTCTGTCTGTAGTTCAAACCAGTTAATATAAGCAAAGGTAGAACTGCAAAGAGGCAAAGGATTTACTAGGAAAACATTTTATGGTGGGATAAGATGTGGTGGATGCTGATATGCTTAGCCATTCCATTATTTCCTGCAGGTGAGGAAAGTAGATATATTTATATAATATTGCCACAGAGCCATGGCCTTAAGGACACTGTCTTGGTATCAAACAGATTGGTAAATCATCATCCTGTCTCCACACAGTGTGAGCATTCAGATGTGTAAAGGAGGGAGGATCCTGACAACCACCAGAGGACTGAGGTGGGGTTCGTTTGACCTTGACGAGGAGTTCACCTGATTTTCCTCTCAGATTCAGAAAGTCATAGTTCAAGGATGTGCTGGATGATGGGAATAGGACCATGACCTCTGATGAAGACCAAAAAGGAGGGACTGTAATTTGGTGAGGACAGCCAAGGAGTAACCAGCTAAAACTGAACTGGAGAAATGCCTTGGAGCCCAGGAAAGAGGAAATTGTGCAGAAACTTGCAAAAAGAGAAATGGTGTGAGAGGCTCAATGACTCAAATGCCTAAGCCTCAATTACTGTTCTCTGCCTTGCTTTTGCATTAATGGGGATCATACTCAGTTTAATCTGTTCCTCTTCATCCTACATCAGAAGCAGGTCCTCTCTCTGAGGAAAAACTGACGGTAGGGGGTTAGTGTAATTTGGACAGTAATATTAGGAAGCTTCTTAGTCATTCATTTGTGATATTCCTTTACTAATTACCTCTTAGAGTGAGTTCTGAGTAATTTTTAAACATGGCAATTAATGGGGATTAGAGTCTTCTAAGGAAGCAGCTTATGTCAGAACATTACACTGGGTCACCATGCTTATTACTAAACTGTCGTGGGGTGTAATATATTGTACATTCATTATTTGATTAGAAGTTGCTGTTTACCCATCAATGAAAAACAGCTATTTTTCTGACAGCTGACAACTGTTACAAAGAGGGGATAAAACAAAAGTAGTGAGAATGGCCTCTGAAACCTGAAACACTGCAATCAGAAATCGTTAATACTAATACTTTGTGATCTCAACCTGGACTTTTCAAACAGCTTAAGCCTCTATTTGGGCTTTTGTCATACCACTATCACTAAGATTGTGCTTGGAAGGGAAGAGGTATAGGGTGGATTCTTTCCTGTAAGGGACATAAAACTGCTGCACCCCACTTCGAAGTGTGAGACTTCTGGGAGATGCTGGGGGTCCTCGTCCATTAACTTCCTATAATGTATACCATACTGATACAAAGACTTTTTAATGCAACTGATAGATTTAGCAAAGCTTGTTTCCTGTCACATTTGCTCCTATATACACATATTCACTTTCATGCCAGTGAATCTGTCTTTTCACAAGTGGTATTAAATATCATAAAAAAGATAATTGTTTTGTTTCTTTTTTTCCCTCCAGAATTGTATTCAGGAACCTGCTGAGGAGAATATTTATCTTCTCATCTCTGGGAATCTGACGTAGCTATTAGGCAGTGTCCAGTTAATGAAATGGACAGGTTTTTATTTTACTTTTGTTCTGAATCCCTTCTGTTGTAGCTGCTATTGTGTCTCTCCTATGTTCTTCAGGAGAAACGTTCGTGTGGCAATTGCTGCCCACGCTGCTCCTGTTTGCTGCCTTGCCTACATTCCTGCCTGAGGGAAGCATGAACAAAGTGTCTAAGGGCTTAGCCTGGGGAAGTTCTGAGCAGTCCTGTAGAAAAATTTTGGACCTCTAGAGGAACATTTAGACTAGAATGATGGAGGTTTTGGTCATTCTGCTCAGGTCATGCAACTGTTGTGTTTTGATCTCAGATGTCTTAATTTGATGTCTTTCGGTTCTGCATGTTGGGACTCCTGAGCCTTTGGAAGAAGAAGATCAAATCAAAGACAAGTCCAAGATGCTTTTTAGCATTTGGTATTTTGAAGAAAAAACAGTAGCACCTTATTTACCTAAATAATTCTCCCAGCTCAGCTGAGACTATGAAAGTAGAAAAATGTTACATCAAAATTGAGCTAGGAGACAATCTTTTGCTCCTGAGAGCCAATCTAGTCAGGCAAAACAAAGACTTACAGATCATTGGTACTGTGAAGTTAAGAAGCTTTTATTTCCTTTTTCTTGAAAAAATACTTCTTTTGAACCAAAATAAATTGTGAAAGAAGGGATCAATGTCCTCATAATCAGGAAAGTAATTTGTGGTGTTCATAACTTTTATGAAAAGAAGGATTATTTGGTTGAATATAACAGTCTCTGACCTGATGGCCACTTTCTTAAAATGTAATGTGAACATGTGTTGGATGAATAAATGTTTTGTACAAAAGGTGCCCAGAACTAAGAGCTTCCAATTAAGCAGTTCCATAGACAGTCTTCAAAATATTCATTGTGTATCAATTTTCATGAAGGATTGTTAACTCCATGTTGTACATATGCCAGATTTGTTTTTTTAGTTGTTTTTCCCCCCAGAATCTGGAGGGCTTTGATTGTAAAAAAACAGATGGGAAGATGCTGTTTCTTCCCCATCTGAGCATGGGAATGAAACATGGGTATAAGGAGAACTGAAGGACTTGTCCAGGACAGATTTGCTATTTAAGGGATTATGATTGAGAGTATTCTGGGAAACAACAAGTGGAATAAATCATAGTTCTGGGACATGTGATTTACAAATGAGCCAAATCCATACACAGTAAAAGTTTGTAATATTTGGCCATTTTGCCTGCATTTTGATTATGTTTGGCAAACAGGCTGTGTTTCCTGGTGGACAGCAGGTTGGTGTGCTGTCAGCTATAACCAAGCTGCAGCACTGGCCAGTTATGTGCTCTAAACACAACTATTCCCTGCCTTATTTTCCCTGTCAGTGACAGAATGAAGTAACATTCCTCATTTGTAAATACTTTGAGACTTATGAATAAAAATCCCTACCTGAATTTTAGGTATGGGTTCCTGTTTAGTAGCAAGAGCTTTTCTTTTAAGCGTTTGTAGCAGCAATTAGTGAGATAGTTTTTATTGAAACAGGCTGGAGAGTTAGCACGTTAAACAGGTTGGACAGGGGTAGAACAGAGCCTGTGTTAAATAGGATTGTGTGGTGTGCTGCACCACTCTGCTTTTCATCAGCCATGCTGCTGGCACTCTTCAATCTCCTGTGCAAATACGTGACCGGGGAGAGAATAACATCAGGGAGCAGATCTAACCATAAACCACCCGAGCAAAAATATATGCATATCTGTTTATTTTGGCTGGATGGGTTCTCTGACTTGCTTGGCTGCACAGCCTCCCAGCAGCTCGGCCAGCACGGGGAGAGAGGTGAGTGGGCCAGAGGAGAGGGCAAGGCTCATGTCAAGAAGTGGCTGCCTGCTCACTTACTTGTTAAATTGCAAACCATGGATCGTCCTGTGGGCTTGCTTTGAGGATTTTTCAGGAAAAGACTGGTTTTTTTTTTTGGTTCTCCAAGATTTCCATTCAGTGAAGTGAAACTTTAGGGATCAAAGTAAAGCTCTCCTTGAGAATCCTGCAGTACACAAATGACTGGGGAATCGAGGGATGGACACGGAGCAGACTCTCCTGTCGAGGGTCTGTGGTGTACAGCATCCTCATGAGTTCTGCTGCTCCTTTTACATCAGCCAGGATGAAAGGTCTGTGTATTCCCTCAGCTCACGGGGTCCCCAAGAGCTCTGAAAAAGCCTTTGTATTTCTAATCTGACAGCTTTTGGGCTGCTGTGTTATAGGGGAGTGCCAAATAGGGCTTTTGGTACACAAACATGTACACATGCACCTGTAGCAAACCCTGAGGAATGATTTGCAGAGCTCTTTTTTGGGGGGGACAGCTGATACAGTTCATGGGACCGTTCCACAACCCACAGAGTCTCACTGCTCTTGTTTTCGACATAGCTGATCCTCATCTTTGAAGCTGCTCACTGTGGGCAAAGAGGCTATCCCAGGATTTGGCCTTCAGTGCAACACAGCCTATTAATAACCTGCAAACAATGTGAGGATTACATAGCCTGATTTCAGCTTTTCTTTTTCAATAGACTCCCCATGCCTTCGCTTTAAAAGATTACCTAAATCATGAAACACTGCTCAAATATTCTGACAACAGAATTTAATCTAGGAAAATCAAGTCAAATAGAGATTGCAATTTTTTCCAGTTGGTTTGTGCTCTAAACTTTCTAATTACAATAACTTTAAACACCCTATGAAATTTCATTCACATCACTTGGACATTAAACTAAATATTAGTTGGTGTAGGATTAGAGTAACATCAAAGCCCTCATAGATTTTTGCATTATGCAAAACCTCTCATTTTCCTTTTGACTTAGAGCACCATGAGGATGATAGGCTGCATTCAATAATTATACCAGCAATGTTCCCTCCTGTCCACGGATAAGGCTGAGTCAGCACTTCTATTATAATCCCATCATTTCAAAAGATTTTATTACTTGTCTATAAAAATTTGTTCTAGGGTAGAATTTGGTATTAAATCCTCATCCTGGGATAAAGAGAAGAAAAACTGCTTAAACACTTGGTGACTGCTTCCTGCTTTTAGAGATAGCATATGCATTTTAAAACAGTCAGTCAGTGCCTGAAAATTCTCTACCAGTTTTGCAATTTCAAAAGCAGCTCTATTTCTACAGTGAATGCTGGCAGGTTGCTATTAGTCTGCTTGGTGGTTTGTTCATTCTCTTTCCTGAAGCAGAGAGGGGACAAAGGGTCACAAATACAAAGCTCTGAAATCTCAGAGTAAACTTTGCGACCAGCGAAACCAGCGACCTCTGACACCAGGGCTACTGCAATGACTCCTCTGACACAGAAGAGGGGTGAGATTGTGAAAAGGAATATGTTCAAGGAGTGAGATGGAATAAAAACAAGCCCTGGAAAGGTCAGTGCGTTTTAAAGCAGCTACACGGCTCTTGCATGTTGAGTTCACTAAAAAAAAAAAAAAATGGTTACAGAGGAGGATGAAGGGCTGAGGGAGTTTTTTGCTTGTCAGGAATGCTCTGGTAGCTCACATTAGTAACATGTATCCTAAAAGTGGGATGAATTGTCTCGGATGAATTGTGTAGGGTGGGTGAGGATATCATTCATCAGAAAAAGACTGTGGGGCTGAAGAGTTAGCTGAGAAGATGTAAGTAGGGCATCCTGAGACAGCACTTTATAAACATTTCTTGTACTGGGTTAGCTCTCCAAATGGCTACCAGCAGCTATGGACAGCAGGTTGTCAGCAGAGATGGGCTGCCAATGGAGGCATAAACCTAAAGAGATGTGAGGTAAATGCAGCACAGTCGTCTTCTCTGGAGCCTCACAGACAGAACATGCCTTTGGGTACCATAATTTCATTTGTCCTTCTTACTGCAGGCACTGTGGGGGTCTTTGCTCTAGTTAAAGAATCAGAAGATCATAGAATCAGAAATATTTAGACTGGCTGGGCTGGAAGGGACATGTAAGTATCATCTATTCCAACCCCTTTGCTGCTGGCAGGACATCTTCCACTAGGTTACTCAGAGCCCCATTCAACCTAGCCTTGAACACTGCAGTGATGTTAGGGGGTGGGTATCCACCATCACTCTGGGCAAATGTTCCAGTGCCTCAGGACCCTCAATTAAAAAGAAATCATTACCATCTACAATCTAAATTTACCCTCTGTCTGTTTGAAACAATTGCCCCTTGTCCTGTCTCTACAGACCCCGGTGTAGAAAGTGTCTCCATCTTTCTCCTAAATTCCCTTTAAATAATAAAAAGCGACAACAAGATCTTTCTGGAGTCTTCTTATCTCCAGGCTGAACAGGCCCAGCCCGTCAGCCTGCGTTCATAGGAGATGTGCTCCAGTCCTGTGACCATCTTTCTGGCTTCCTCTGGACCCACAGTAACAGATTTTTCTGCTCTGGGGACCCCAGAGCTGGATGCAGTGTTCCAGGTGGGGTCTCACCAGATGGGAGCAGAGGGGCAGAATCCCCTCCCTCACCCTGCTGACCATACTGTTTGGGATGCAGCCCAGGACACTTTTGGCTTTCTGGGTTGCAAATGCTCATTGCTGACTCATGTTAATCTTTCCATCCTCCAGTATCCCCAAATCCTTCTTGGCAGGGCCACTCTCAAGCACTACATCCCCCAGCCTGTATTGGTTCAGAGGTTACCCTGACACACAGGGCCACTCTTAGAATGGGATTCTCATCCTAAGGGGCATTCAAATCAGACCCATAAATCCAGAAGCCATTCAAAAAGCTGTATATATTTTGGCATATGTTGTAATGGATATGAGTATTCCTCATCAGACTTGAAAGTTCAGAACTCCCTAACCAGACCAGCTTGTAGGCTGTTAAGTCAGTTTGACCCAAAATGAATCCTCTTTGTGCTAGAAGAGGGTGGCTGCAGCTTTTGGCATGGGAGAATATCATATCAAAGTATCAGAAAACTCACGCTGTGCCCTGACCTGGGGTCCAGACCTATCTCCAAATCAAATTCTGCAGAGCAGTGGCTGCAGACCATGTGTGGTTCATGTGCATGTGAGTGGGTTAACACCAGCAGGGATGTCTGGGAGAGGCTCCATGTGTAACATGGAAAGCTCAGAGGGTGATCCCCATTGTGCTGTCAGCCAAACCTCCTCAAAACTCTTCAGTTTAAGATATCACCTCTTCATCTTTAACTTCCTTTCCCAAAGATATCTATCTTGCTTCTCCAAATTTCTCTGGTGCGATTCTAATTACATGAATAATGATTCCCTTGACATGCAGTGTATTTTACCACAGCTCTGGCACATTTCCTGGACCAGTTCAGGATGCTTTTATTTTTCAGACCTGTTAGAAGAAATTGTTTTTGGATTTCACTTCCAACTGAAGCGCTGGGCTGCTCTGAACGTGGATCAAATTATCTGTGTGGAGCAATTGAACCTTGACTTTGTATCCAACACAGGTACCATGGCTTTTCCCTGACCCTTGGCTCTGGCCCATCTTTCCACTCCCCCTCCACTATTCCTGTACTCTACAGAGAGCTCTGTGTGTCTGGGATTATCTTTCACATTGCTTGTGTATCATGGGATCAAAATCTCTGAGGTAGACTGTAGCTTTTCAAATGCAAAACAGCTCTTTGGTACCTAATGCTACACAAAACACTGAACACTGGGCATGAACTTGGTACTACTTGGTGGATTTATTTCACTGCTGGCCACTTCAGGCACCCCAGAACTGGCCAATACACCAGTGTCCTCTTCAGTGAATGTGGCTAGAAGCCCAAAGAGGTGTAGGGGCACAGACATGAAGTGGTTGTGTAATAGGAAGCACCAAATCTTTGGGGGACATGCTGAAGGCAACCTTCTGGGTGATGCTGCATTGGTCCTGCAGGACCATGTCCCTGATCCATTGTGAAAGAAAGACATTTTGCCTTTTTCCTGACCTGTGCCAGTTGCTCAAAATCTGGCTGCAGTAACTGTGTTATGCTTATTTTCTCCTTAATTAGAGCTCCAGATAGGAGATCCCTGGTTAAGGAAAGACATTGATCAGGAAGGATTACTGAGTGAATAACTGCATTTAAGCTGTCTCGAGCTCAGCTAAACTGTGAAGAAGTCTGTTAAGTTACTGACAGAGTCATTCTTCACAGCTGTCAGCCCTTATCCATGCACTAGGAGGATCATTAATATGGCTAAAATGGAGCATCTGTCACTCTTGTGCTAGCAGGGAGCATACTTCCCATATATTCTATTTGAAGGGAGATAGGTCCCAGTTATTTAGTGTTTGTTTCAGAGGATGGTAAAATTTTACTACATTTGACTTTTGTCACTGTTGTGAAATTTTAAAAAGAATTCTGTTCCATGCATTTGTAACGAGAAAGTGACATGCGTTTTCTTGCTACTCAGTGTCAGAATGAATCAAAGGAATGGCAAAATAATGAAAGCTGGGAAGATAAGCAAGTATCTACCACATTTTAATTGCAAAGCTAATAAAATCAGGTTGGCATAACTTAAAATCTCTTGCTGTTGTACTCAAAAGCAATTTGAAAATCTGGATAGACAAAAAGTAAAATCAAGAGACATGAAGTGCGTCTTTAAGAAGCTGTTTATAAACATTTGAGTTGAATTTAACCTGCTTAGCTGAATAATGCTCCCCTCTGAAACTGCATTTAGTGGAAAATTCTCTGAAGAGCACCTGAGCATCCTCTACAGCCATAATGATTTTATAAAACCCAGCTGATTTTATCAGCTTTTAGCTGATGACTTTTCCAGTCCTACAGTAATTTTTCTCTAGTCCTTTTTGAAATATCATGGCTCATTTCTGAGTCTCACAGATATTGCAGTGGTTTGGGGTTGTTTTGGTTTTTTTTTTTTTTTTGTTTGGTTTGTTTTGTTGTGCCTTCTTTTAATGTCCTCGTGACCTTCAATGTAAAATAAAATTCATATTTTGTTTGAAACTGCCAGAATCATATTAATCTTGGGCTCTTCAGTTTTCTGACTATTACTTGACATTTAGATTAATTTTCATGCTTTCACAACTCTTTATTTTTGCTGATTGACTCTAGATTATATTTATTTCCTGAATATACATTCTTTTTTTTTGGGTGGTAATTTACAAAACTCTTAAGTAGATTACCCTTGCATTACCCCAGTGGGTTTTGTATCAAAACATGTTGTTAGTATTCAAATAAATGAAGGTTACAGAGCTCAGAGTCCTGAATCTAGCACTGTGGAAACTGAGCCTGAAATAATTAACTCAAATACTGGAGGTGAAATTGTAAAGCTTAATTCTGGAAACGTATTTTCAGAACTCCTTTTGGTCTTGGGCTGGAATAGATGCATTCTGTAAAAAATAAGTTCATTTTAATAATTTTAAAGAGGTTATCTTAGGGTGTTCTATCTTGATAAGGGACTTATTCGAAAGCATTCTCAAGTGACCACATAACCATACATGGGCAATGAGGAACTCAGCTCGAAGTCCTGGTACTTTTTTTCCCAACTCTCTAAGGTTTATCCTCATTCTGATTCATTTTATGAGAGGAGTAGTGAGAAGGATCTCACTGATGTAAGAAGCAAACAAATGTTGCTCCAGGGGTGTGGCTTTAATTTTTTTAATATGTCAGCTCTGACTCTCTCTCACACCTTTGTGCAATGACTTGCACACTTAATGAGAGACTGGAAAATGTTTCCCTTAGTTCAGTTCAAGCTCTATTTTCAGCCAAAATGGCATAAAGCTGTTTCATGATGAAGTTCAACTAGAGCTTCTGCAAGCAAGGGGATGGGAGACTTGGAATGTCTTAAACTGATGTTTTCAAGGAAATCTTTTTATTAAAGCCCAATATTAAGTTGTGGCCCTACCTGCTGATTGTTTATTTAAGCACAGCCTCATTGTAATTACACTCTTATCCTTCATATTCACAATATTCACAACTGATTTTACTTTTAAAATTGCTTAAGTAAAAGAATAAACCAGAGAACATCGGTTTAGCAACCTTTTTCAGATGTCTGGAAAACTCTGCTCTCAGTTTGGGGATACACCTGCTGACACCTTGATTTCCGAGTAGGTGCTCCAGGCTAATTTTTTTTTTTTAATGACTTTAAGAGTTTCTCAGGCTTTCCAAACATTATTTACATATTTAAATTGCCACAATAAATTTTGTTTGTCCTTGAGACACACAAAAGTGGTTTTAAAGAGTGATAGATAAAAAGGGGGGAAAATAACACTTCAAATTTTTTTTTTATATTTACAAACAGCAGATTTTCTAAATATTTTAAAACTCCAAACCCTTCTGTTATTCTCTTTTAGCCCCACTGGCAGTTCAGATCTTCCTTGTTTTGAAATAATATGAATTTCCAGAGAAGTAGTGAAAGAGCCTTGTAAAAAGGGACTAAAAGGTTAAGTGATTCAAAGAAGAGTTTTTTAGCATGCTCAAAACAACCCATCTTGCAGTACATTACCCTAATCATTCTGGTGGCAACAAAGCAGTCACCCTAGAAAGGAAGTGATTTGATTACACCATCCCATTGAAATGCTTTGATATTGTTGGAGGAAATGCCACATTTCCTAATGAAACATTAGGAAGGGAACTAGAAACATTTTTGACTAATGACAAAAGTGGGAGAGGAAAACTGCTAGATTCTGAAAGTACTGGTTTTTAAGAAACAAATACTGTGACTTAGAAGGGAAAAAGTGCTAGAAGAGAAAATGTGCTTATCACTCATGATGACAGAGAGCTGTGAAAGTGCTCCAAGCTCCTCTATGAAACACAGATATCAATCCACTCCTAGACAAGCCAGATCAGGTACTAGAAACAGCCTCAAAACTTAAAGCTGTTCTAACTTCGCTGATGTAATGTCTCAAGTAAGCGAATATGGGTTGTTTGAGTTTCTCTGGGTTAATGAGGCAGCTCTTGTGGGTGTCTCCCGGAGACTATTTATCAGTATATACATTAACATCTCCACAGACAACTTCTAACATGGCAGCTGGGATCTGTAGCCCCTTCACTAGTGATGTGGGATGTGGAGGTGTTGTGCATATCCCACCTTTCTTAGTCTGAGCTGGACTGTGCTGTGTAAAAATTTATAATCTCGACTGTACATTAAACCATCTAAATTCATTAGATTACCATCAGTCAATACAGAAACTAAAATATTGAGAAATGCTTTTGGAGAGCACAACTGTGTAACTAAACTCTTTTTCCAGGCATCTACATCTCAGTGAACCATGATTTATTAGTGTTAAATACTTCAGAGTACTACATTCTCCATTTATCAAATGAAGGAACGGATGCACAATCTTAAAAGCAACAATTGACATTTCACATATTAAACTTCTAACAATGGCAGCTAATTAATTACAGCTCATTTAAGCTACAAAGTAAAATCTACTTCAGCTTTTGAATTAAGCTCTCCTAAAAAACAAATTTCTTATCCCCTCAAACTTGTAGTGAGTGTGGGCTCTTCAGCTGGATGAGTCTTCAGGTTGGGTCCTCAACATCTTTATCCGTTTTTCCAGCCTCTCCATCCATTCATTTCTGAGCCTGGGGACAAAAACATGGATCAGCTTGTCCCCCTATTTTTACAGGGAACAGATTTATACTCTTCATGTTTTCTTTCCACTAATGATATCCTTTGGTGCTTTTTCCCAATTGTCATGCAAAGTTTCCTGCCCCTTTTGAGTACTTTGCTGGATGGTACTTCAACAGAATATCTTAAATCCCAATGAGGGTTCACCAGAGCTTTGTGGCTCATCTTCATCTCCAGTGTGCCCTCTGTCCAGTGCCTGTGTGCCAGAGTGACTTGTCACCTGCACTGGAGATTGCCTGCTGCCATCTGCTGGGTCACACATCCCAGCACTTCCCCAGCCTCCCTTCTCCTCTGTCCTATTTGTCTTGGAGACTCTGCACGTATTGAACCTTCTGTTAGACACAGAGCAGTGATAGGTGGTCCTTTGTTTTCTTTTTGATAGTACCAGGTACCACAGAAAGACTTTCTCAAGTAGAAAAAGGAGGAGTTTCCCAACTGAGGAGCTGTAACATTGAGATTAGGTTACTTACAAACAGGTACAACACACTAGAGACAAATTCCAGCGCTCCTTTTCCCAAGGTTAGTAACGTAGGACCATCCTTGCTCTTAATTTTCTAGTATCAATGCACAGAGAAATATGAGGGAGACTTTGGAAAATTGCTTTCTTTCTGAATGAACTCAAGACAAAGTAACTATAATAAATAACAAAGAATATGTCTTTGCATGTGCCTTCAACTTATGGAGAGTTCATGCAAAGCAAAACTGCACTTTCTGGTAGTGACTGATGGAGGTGAATGTGGCTGAATGGGGTGGGTATGGCTATGAGTGGTGGCTGCCTTAGTCAGTGTGCTTGGACTACCTGTGTTATAATGGATTTATCCCACACAGATTGAACAATCCTAAATAATAAATCCTAAAATAAATTTTTTTTCTTGTGAAAAAAAGGCCATAGAGAAAGAATGTGGGCCAGGTACACATCTGTATTAGCTTTGTTCTAAACATAAGCCTTTAAGCTCAAGACAAGTCTGCATTATTAAATGTTGTCCTAATAACTTCAGAAAGTTTTATGCTTTGGTCTCATTTATGGAACAAGAATGAATTATTCTCCTATCATATGAAGTCATAGTTTAGACACATTAGCATTAGCATCCTAATTTGGGAAGCTTTATTATTTTCTACAAATATAAATCAGTTTAATTTTTCATTGCTTGACTTAAGTATAGGTATTACTTCTTAAAAAAAATTACAATGCAAACTCAAGTAACCTTTCTGGATGCAGATTACCCACTTTGTCAGAGCACTTCTTCGCTGACGTTCTTTTTCATTTTCCACATACTGAGTTTGTTGTTCAATGGTCTTTTCCCAGAAGTTCCTCAGGTCGCTGGTCTCACAGCCCCGCACTTCATGACGCATATATTGGCTATTCATTTTCTCTAAAGGAAAAATTTGAAACAACCATACGACAAGTTACTGGTTCCTCATCTGTTTTCACGGCTAAAACACACACTTGATGCTTTAATTTCTCATAGCATTAGGGTCATGTAGTCCTTTTTAAAGTAGGATCAGGATATGTGGGCATGACTCACTATTTAAGCTTTTCTTTCCTAGCTCTGACACTTGAGGATTTGCTGTCTATGGTGATCTGAATTGTTACCTGAGTACCTAAAATATCTCTTACTTCCATCTGACTGTGACATTTATGTTCACAATCAGGACAGTTCTGCTGTATTCTGTAATTTAGCAATTAGGATACCTTTTACTGTACTCACAAATTAAAAAAACAAAAAAACAAAAAAACAAAACAAAACAAAAAACAAGCAAAACTTACCATATCTAATGGGATTTTTGGCCTCATTATTTTCATGTCTCTAAAATGATAAAATGCCTACTGTTCTGATGATTTACTTCTAATCATCCTAGCACTTTCTTTGGCTTTGTTCGGAAATGTAGAAAATTTATATGTATAAAAGTATGCACATAATTTCCTAATATGCTGACTTGCAAAAAATACCTTTACAAAATATTTCCCCCCTTCTTCAATTTTCAAAACAGAGAAAATTCATGGAAAATTTTTTTATATGTGACAATTCCTTACTTCATCTTATTAATGTCATCTTAAAAATCAATTCTGGAGTGAATATTATCCTAGGGAAAGAATATTTGCCTCAGGATGATTCTTCATGGGCTAACAGTACATTCCCTCTATACCACATTGCAGCCAGAAAATTGTATCATGGTTTTCAAAACTTCATTAAATATGAAATTAATATATCCATGCTGCCTTTCAAATTGCTATGTGCTTTTGCATGAACATGCCATTATAATATTTTCCAGAACATTACATTTTTCAACAAGTATTTAGGGCTCTCTCATGCATTGTTTGAATTCATGGCAATTATTTGTAATTTATTTTAAACAGAGCCGTGGAGAGATGGTAAACAAGCCCCTCAAGGCTAACTTGGAAAAGCTTGAAGAAGCTGTTGCCATTCCCCTGCCAGGCATCATAAGAAAACACGAATTTGGGAACTGATAATCTTTACATAATTGGCTGTTTTGTGAAAAATTGACAGACACATTATAAAGACTCCATGAGCAGAGGATGAAACCAGCACTTTCTAAGAGGTCTGTTTTTTGCTAGGATTTCCCTGGGCCTCCCCTGTGTTCCCTGTAAAACCTTCACATATCAAATCATGGCCTCCAAATGACAGAGGCACAGTATGTGAGCCTGACTCTTGCAGAAGAGAATTATTGAGACTGTTTTCACGAAGAAGAGAATTACTGAACATGTTTTCAGTTCCTGAACAAATTATGGCTGGTTGTATAAGTGTTGACATTAGCCTGTAATGTGATTTGCAAGTATTGCTGAACACCTCCAGCTGTGCTAGGGGATAACCAATTCCAGGTCCAAAAGTTCACTTAATACAAGAATACGTTTTCCTCAAATATATGTATTCTATAAATATCCACACATATATCAATGCAAACCCAAATGTTTCCTCCCAGGTGGCAGTACCCTTTTAAAGTTTTGGTGTACCAGGAATAAACTACAAATGTATGAAAAGGATATGGTAAAAGCCATCTAAGTAAAACTGATGGACTTTCCACCATAGGAGTTAATCTCTAGAAATAACTCTTCCTGGAGTGCAGGAAGAAACATTCCCGTATATACCTGGGCCTCCAACATAAACTGACAGGGAATAATGTCTTCTGGTTTCTTTGTCAGAAGATATACCAAGCATAATAACTTCATCCTTCTGAATTATTATGAATTCCTGTCTAATATACTGTGCATGCATCTTTTATATATATATATATATGTATATGAGGGTAAATTTCACTCCTGTATAAAGTGAAATTACGGAACTTGCTGTATGAGGTGTAATTGAGTCCAAGAGCATACTTTAAGAATACACATATCTTTTACTGGTTTTTAATGCTCTGTCTCCTGATTTGATAATATATGTTCTTGGTACTGACTTTAATACATTTTGTAGATGTGCCTTTCCAACACCTCCCCCCACAGTAAAAAAATACCAAGGAGAAAATTTAAAGCCCATAAAAGATATTCAGAAGTAGTTTCCATTGCTATTCACCTTACATCTGATGCTGGCAGTGTCTAGAAGAATGTTAGAACCCTGTTGAGACAATGGAGCATGTATAATATTAAGGGGGTCTTATATTTTTTGTGGAGGAGGAGCAGGGTGGGGCAGGAAAAGGACTTAGTGCTTTTCTCTGTCTAGCGTCTGTGGTATTTTCTGTGTGTATGCTTGATCAGGCACACTAAGAACATTGTCCAAGTAATTCTTCTTTCCTAACATTTCATATTGGGTTAACGTATGGTATATTGATATTGAATTTTCCTCAGCTCTTAATATTCTTTGTTTTCATTCCCCCTTTGAGTGTTGGAGAACACTCAAATATGTTCAAGTAGGTATCAAAGTTACTGAACACAGATCATTACTGATCCTTATATGTCCTTGATAAACACAATATATAAATATTCTCTGAGCTGTAGAATCACCTGATCTTAAATCACCTTGTATTCTGAATTATCTATTTGAGCCCATTCACATGATGGTTGTAGGAGCTGCACGACCTCCACTGAAATAACTCACCTAATTTCCTTTGCTTTTATGTATCATGTGCATAGACATTTGAATTCCCCTCTGTCCTGCCATCCATTTCAAAGGTGTTGCCATAAACCTTCATGGCGAGTGAATAGTCAGGGATATTGGACCTCATCCATCAGTATTTCCCTAGCTCTCATATTTTTCCGTCCTACTTCAGCTTTTGTCAGAGGGGAGTAGCAGGACTTAAGCCTGTTTTGTGACTTTGCAGCTGCAGTTATCACCTGGAAACAGTTTATTTTCATGCCTTGAAGCCCCATTCAAAGTAGTTAGGATAAGGGACCTCATTTAATAGGGAAAGAGAAGAATGGAAAAGATTTCATAGAAGCAGCCTCCAAAGCAGCCTGAACAAATAATGTCATTATGATACAGCAGGTGAACAGAAATACACCACTAAAGCACATAGGTCGTTGTGATTCGTTGTTATAGATCTTGCAGGTGGTTCTGACTTGAACTGCCCTGCCACAGCTAGGACTGAATGGAGCTTCATTTAAGCCTCTAGTGACAATCCTTCAAGAGAGCAGTAATGAGAGGCTCTTTCTGATAATCTTCTCTGACAGAGCCCTGGTTGCAAGCCAACGAACAAACGCAGGTGCTCTCAAATGAATAACACGATAAACTCTAGGAAGGTTTAATCCAACACATGATGAAGATGATTGCTTATTTTTAGATTTAATAATTTTAGAGCAGGTTGATATTATCTAGCCTCAGTTTGCTAAAGGAGGTCTTACAAAGTTAGGGGAAGCTGTGACACCAGCACTGTTAGCTGGGGCTCAAAAATTATATTGGTAGAACAAAAGAGGAATGCAAGATCAATTTGATGTGACATCCTGACTTCTTTGTAAAAAAAAAAAAATCAATAGTTTGAGGCTGAAATTCACTGTCTCTATGAGAAACCATTACCACCACCAGAAACACACTTCCTCATAGGAAGAATTAGGAGTCAAAAGTTTCTCAGCTAGAAGACACTATGTAAAGAAAAGTGTGGATTTTCTTCCCGTGGAAGAGCACATTGTTATGTGAAATGTATTTTTTAAATTTACAATGCATCTAATGAGTCAAGAGAGCTATTTTTCCCCTTCTTGTGTTTCTTGCAAAGCACAGTCAGAGTTTTCAGGGTGTTTTGCATTCCCTCAGAAATAATACAATGTTTAATTAATCTGACTTTAATTGGACCATGCTTTGTGACTACGGTTATTATATATGCATTGAATAATGAAGATTGAATGATATATAGGAGAGAAGCCTATCTATGCTAATGATAGTGTTTGGTGTAAAAGCAATCAGAAATCTGTTTTGATTTTACAAAATAGGACTAATCATCATAGCCATGATTTTCTTCTTTTTCCTTGGGTCTAGGACACACCATTTATCTTCTGCTTCTGCAGCTGGCAGTAATTCACATCTCAGAGGGCTGAATGAAACTCGTTTTGAGTTGCTGCCTTGTGGAAGCATACCAGTTTCAAATCTAACTTAGGTCAGACTCTGGTTAAAACTGTTTTTAACCAGACTCTTGTTAAAACTGTTCAGAGGCAGAAGAAAGCACTTTAGTTTAATCCCCTGTACTCTTTGGTTTGTGTGGCAGGTTACACAGTCAGTTCATCTCACGGGGGGCCTGAGCCTTGCAGGGAGGCTTGAGAGAGAGGTTTTGTCACAGCTGGCTCTCACAGCTGGTTCTTCCCTGCTGCCTCCTTTGTGAGCAGTAACAGGAGACAGTCTGAAGCATCTGCCTGAGGATGGGGAAGGCTGGTATGGTCTTCTGGTGCACACAAGTCCCTAACTGTGCTAGTTTCTTCAAAAATGTATCTCTACAGCAAAAATGTGTGACTTTCCATGTAAATTGTATGGTTTTATTTTCATTTGCAATTAAAGATTATCAATCTATGCTTTTTCTTTGTAAACAGTGTTATCTAGGTTTGCTATAAAGGGAAGGAATTCTGAGTGAGTGTTTTATTCTGCCATCAGTGTTTCCTAGTTGGGCAGAATTTGAAGTATATTCTCTTACCAAGATGCCTTCTCAGTCAGGAGGTGGTTCTTTGGGTATAAATATCAATCAATTTAATTGGACTTCTCCATGTATTTTCTGTCTATGAAATCATACTGACGTGGATGAGAAATACTAATAGGAGTTACAGGTATGCATCTAGCAAATTATTTCTCACAGGCAGGTTAAACAGTTTTAATATTTTAAAATGTTTTAATTCAAGTGCTAGGTAGCATTCTCTACTCAACCATTATCCTTTTCCCTAATTCCCACAATCCTCCATCACTTTTCTGTAATGGATGTATTTGAGCCTGTTTTTTTCTAATAAGGAGAATATCTGTTTTTCAAATGCTTTGCACTGATACAAAGTTTGTACCACTGCTCGTATGACACCTTTATGACAAGCAAATATGTTAAGACAAGGCTTGTGATAGCAATGTGGTTTTTGCACCTCATACTGCTGCATGTCAATATCAATGCCTTTGAGTGCCATGCACTGTCCTTTGTTCTGTCCTTCTCATCTGATGGGCTTCAATTCTCTTTATCTACTTTCACTTTTCTCTGGATATCAGACACCTGAACAATGGAATAATTAAACTGGAGGGAACCAATTTTCTGTCTTGTTTTTCTGTACTAGAGGGCTCAGCATTCCCCCAGTTGAAGATTAAAATTCTTAAAACCTGAACAAAACCCTTGAGGAATCAACACTTTCACTTCCCTCCAGGTCATCCATTCATTTGTTGCTATCCTAGTTCTTCTCCCATGCCTTATTTGTTACTTGCTATCTTCTACACTGCAGTTCTCACTGTTTCTTCTCCTCAGCCTGCAGCCAAGGGTTTTCCTTTGCTTTTCCCTTCTCTTGAGCATCATGTCTCTTGAGCTTCTCCTCCTGTCCTCCCACCTCCCAAGCCAGCCCTCCAGCCTAACCTGACTGATTTGGACCTCTGCTTTCAAACACCTTTCTGTTTCCCAGGTCTTTGTTCCATCTGGAAAATATCTTTCCACTTCTCTCTGGAGCTTAATTTCAGAGAATGATAGAACAAGTTGAGTTGGAAAGACCTAGCATCAAGTCCAACTCCTGGCCCTGCACAAGACATCCTCAAGGGTCACACCCTGTGCCTGAGAGCATTGTCCAAATGCTCTTGAGCTCTGTCTGGCTGTGCTGTGACACTGCCCTGGTGAGCCTGTCCAGTGCCCACCACTTTCTGGGTGAAGAATTTTCCTGATATCCAACCTAAACCTTCCCTGATACAACTTCAGGTTGTTCTTTCAGGTCCTGTCATTGGTCACAAAGAATGAAGAAATCAGTGCCTGCCTCCTCTCCATCACAAGGAAGCTGAACACTGCAATGAGATCCATCCTCAGTCTCGTCTCCTCCAGCCTGAACACACCAAGAGCCTCAGCTACTTCTCACAGGTTTCTCTTCCAGACCCTTCCCTATCCTTCCTGCCCTCATTTGGATGCTCTTTAGTAACTTTTTGTCTTTTTTATATTGTAGTCTCCAAAACTGCACTCATGCAAATATCACTAAACTATCCCTGGAGAGTCTTTTCATCACTGCTCTGCCCCCCCAGCTTTTCCTACTCCCTGCATCCACACATCCTGCCACTGGCATGCACCAACAGGAGCAAGGTGGCAATTGCACAGAGGTGAGCATTAAGTAAACAGATATTCACATCTGATATGCAATACAGAATGTCCAAAAGACTTTCCTGAGCTTTCTGCAGATTATTTGTCTTTTCGTGACTTTTAATTTTGAGTATTTAAGCATATTTAAAGTGGCTGTAGTTTGCTTACAAGATCAAATATAATTTCTGATCATTAGACTTTCCCCACTGCCAGATATATTTGAAGCCTGATCCTATGAACTACTGAATTCATAAGATCAAGAATATAGAATAAATTAATATTTATTACTCAAGGATCTTGAATGCACTTGGTTTTGTTTGATTTTGAGTATGGGAAGACTCAGTGGTCTAGGATCAAAGAAGATAAATTTTGCCCAGGGCTCGTGTTCTTTATTAGATCACGTAGTTCAGAAGAAACATGCAAGGGAAACCTCTCCTGATTCATGTGGAGGTGTCTACCATTGAATAAAAATGCCTCTCAGCAGCATCACTTGTTAAAAACCTTTGAGAGATGAGTGTGTGTGTGTGTGTGTGTGTGTGTGTGTGTAACCTTGGCTACCGTTTAGCCATCAGTTTAGCTACCTTCAGCCACATCTCTTGGTGTTTTATTCAGGATTGTGACGTGAAAATTATCTGTAAATATTTTTTCTGTATCAGTGCTACTCAGCTTCTTTAGAATTCTGTTAAACTGGGCACTCTTCCCTGGCATTTCCTCACACTCTCATCTTTCCTAGAATATACTTTTACGAGAATTAAAGTTAGAGAACAAATGCATTTCTTGATGACATTATTATGGAAAACTCACTACAAAAACAAATACTTCCTTACCTTTGGAGCTGGACTCTTCTTCCAAATAAATTCTCTGTGTGACACAAACAAACGAGGACTATTACCTCTGCAGCCGTGGCTTCTGCAGTGTCACAGGGCAGTAATGAAATGCATCCCTCGGTACTTTTTATTTGAAGTGGGGGTAACATAAATCCTTCATCGTATCAAGGCTATTTTGAACAGAACCAGCAGGAAGATAAGATCATTTAATGAACTTTGCAGCCCCCTGCCTGAGATGACCGTGAAACACAGGCCCCCTTGAGAGCATGCATCCCTCCCACACTGGCAGATATCTCAAAGAGCATGACTTGGCAAGTGATGAGAATTTTCTTTAAAATGCCTGCTAGCATTATCCATTTTAATAATCTTCTATGAAGCTTGAAAAATTCCACACTACTGTCTTAGCTGTAATGGAGGCTGAAATGGTGTGACAAATCACACTGTTTTTTGCATTACAGGCGACTTACAGAAGTGTGCGGTACTTTGGAGTTGTTAATCTAAGGATGTGTGCTTGATTATGACCTATCACAAAATCTGTTCTCTTCGAGGCAATTGTCACAGGAATGTCTGTATGGTCGTTAGCTGACGGAATGCATTAAAGCAGCACTAGTTTTACCATTTGGAGTTGTTATAACTCTATTGCAGATGAATGCTTGTATCATTACATTCATTTCTTGAGGAAAATGTTTGTAGGTTTGGCTGATGACAGATGCTGCATTTATCTCAGTTTTCATTAATATCTCTACATTGCGATATACCATATGTGACTGCTGGCTTAAGTAGTTCTTATACAACTGCTGATTATTTTAACCTTCCTTTGCTGTAATTTTTCAAACCCCAAGTAGCAAAAGCAGCCTTTAGATGGATGCTTTCTGTAGTTGGTATTTACTTCTTTTTTTTTCCCTCTGCAATTTCCTTTGCAGCAGAAAACCCTGTGCAAAACCTAGCAGCTGCCACCTTTCTCTGTCAAGGAAAATTCCATTTATTTCCAAAAACTGGTCAATTCATTTAAGTCCTTAGAAACAATACCTATTAACTTTCTCTTGTGAAAGAGAAATGACTGTGTGTCATTCCACCCAATATCATATGAAGACAGAAATCAGCTCTTCCTCCACAATATGAACAAAGGTAATGAGTCTCAGAACTTTAGGACCTTATACATATGTGGCATTGTAAAAAAAGAAAACCACATCATATCATAGGTAGAGCTGATGGTTCTATTTTGGAAAATCAACTGGCTGGCTTAGAAATCACAGACAAATAAAATCTTCTGGTGAATATTGAAACCATATGGTATTATAAAAGAAGTTGAAGCCCAGGCTTGATACAGCAGTGGTGCTAACAACATGATGATGCAGAGCAACAGAATTGCTTCTGTGCCCTTTGACTCAGAGCTTGAGAACCATTTCCTTCTTAGCAAACCCATCTAGCTAAATTTGCAATGAATTTGAGGGTTTGTTTTGCTTTTAATGCTATAATGTAGTCAATAGCTTCCGTAAACATCTGCAAGGACCAAATTTCAGTGTCCAGGCTTCATCAGACCACAACATGTGTTCCTGGTCAGATATTCTCTGGATGCACTGACATTTGTGCAGTTCAGATGCCTGGTGTAAAGGACAGCCAAAATGTGATAAGACATTGCACACGCTCTGGTCATCTGCAGATAATTAGTTACGTTGTTTGTTACATGCTGACTTTGTATTTACAAAGACATATTCATGTGCATTTACAGTGACCCCTTGTGCAAGACAAAGGGTGCATCCAGAAATCCTGGACAGACTAGTATTCTGCTGGGCTACCCACATCTGAAAATGAGGTCAGGTGGCAGGTGACTGGAAAGACATAGTTTGCTCTCAAAAGCAGGGCAGCTGTCAAGTAAACTTTTATATGCTGAAAACTATTCCGGCTGTTTGTGTACCTCAGCCCTTGTTTACTTCATCAGCAAATCTCAGAGCTGCTTACCAGAACGTGCTTGTATAACAGCTCTCATCTCTAGTTTGCAAAAGTGCTTGTAAACACCTGCTTAATGTCATTGACAGAGACCACAGAAGAATATGCAAAATAATGATGGAATGTAACCTTAGCTGGGTCCTGAGTATTGCTTGTCCACAGGAATCAGATCACGCTTTGGTGTTCTGACTGTGTGCTGTTGTTCATGTGTGGGAGAGCTGGAAATAAAAGTAGCAGGCAGTTCTTACTCTGGCACAAGTAATCTTGGTACATTCAGCCTGTATTTTGTCAGCCTGACCCCTTCACTCTGTGGGTGTTTTTAGATCTGATGCTAAAGAATGGGAGGTGAAAGGACAAGACATTTCACCAAATCTTGCCAATTAGATAAACAACTCATGCCTCTTTGCTTTGATGCTGAGAAAAAAAAATCCAGAGAAGTTAAGTTTTATGCAACATTGTTCCATGTGTTTGGGGTAGCTTCCTTGACATTCACTGTCATGTGGATGTCACATCTTGCTCTGGATTGCTGCAGTGGCTGTTAGAAAGTCATGAAGGCAATTTCTGTCGGTATGTCAGCTGGTCAAGAGCAGCACAGGTCACGCATCTCCATGTCCAACTTCACAAATTCCAGAATGGAGCAGATTACTTAGATGGTAAGCAGGAATCTGATCAGTTTGGGTGTCCATCTGTAGTTGGCCCTGCTGATTCAGACACCTATCAAAGCCTCTCTCACACCCTTCACAAAAGGATGGGAGAGAAATAACAGTGAGATTCATGACTGAGATAAGGACTGGGAAAGATCACTCACCAAATTGTATCACAGGCAAAACAGACTTGAACTGGGGGTACTAATTTATTTATTAACCACAAATCAGAGCAGGATAGTGAGAAGTAAAATAAATCTTAAAAACACATTTCCCTATCCTTCCTTCTTCAGAGCTCTGCCTCGCCCCCAGCAATATGGATAGATGGGGAATGGGGTTGTAGTCAGTTCATCACAGGTCCTGCTGCTGCTCAGGAGAGTAGTGCGTCCCTTGCCCCAGTGTGGGGTCCTCCCCACAGGAGAGAGTTCCCAAAAACTTCTCCAATGTGAGCCCACCCACAGGCACATGTCCCCATAAATGGCTCTATGTGTATTCTCACATGTTCTCACTCTGCTTCTCTGGCCACAATTACATCTGTACAGTACTGTCTTTCCCTTAAAATCATCCCAGAGGTGCTACCACCATTTCTAATTGGCCCAGCCTTGGCTAGTAGCACACCCATCTTGAAGCTGCCAGGGACTGGCTCTGCTGGACATAGTGCTTATGTCCAGCTCATAGAAGCCATCCCTGTATCCCTCCCTGGTACCAAACCTGGCCACAGAACCCAACACACTACCTTCCAAGAACGGATTTTAACTGGTTCATGCTTCTGTAAATATTTGCAGGGTGAGTTTCACAACCTACCTTGGAATTTCCTTATAAGTGTAGTACTCCAGGGTGAAAGAGCGGCAGGATCTTGACAGACTGTCCTGCAGCCATACCTTGCTGGGGCGTGGTTTCCATCTCTGCTGCACATGGATTGATTTGGACCCTGCTGTGTTGTGTGTGGCATCTCTGAGACTACATCTGGAGTACACACCTGCTTAAGCCCTGCCTGCTAAATATGACACTGAGTGTTGGACTGAGTGTTGGAATGAGTGTTTTTAGCCCTGCCTGTTAAATATGACACTGAGTGTGGACTAAAGTATATGAAAAAATTGTCATGACTGGAGAACTGAAAGGGTCACTTAATTTCACTGAGGTTTATAAACTCATGTTTCCTCTTTTGGGCAAGCCTTGGGTTGGGTGACAGGGATGATTTTAAATAAGACCAAAAAGATCAGGATTAAGTAGGAGCTGGAATTTCACTTGCATACAAGAATATCTTTTATCTAAACTGAATTTTCCTCTGAATGCTTTCTCAAGATGCTTCACTGTGTGAGTCCCTCAAACGGCTCTTTGGTCTGTCAAGCAACTCAGTACTAATATCAAGTGTGTCTGTGCTAGAATCTTGACTTAAACCTAGAGAATATCCTGAAGAGAGAGTGTATATATGTAAGAGAGCGAGTTAATTGTAAAACGAATAAACAAGATCCATAAACCCAACAAAAACAAAACCCCAACACACTGAAGGAAGAGGCAAGAATTTTGTTACAGTGAGTTGGGATTTGCATTCAAGTTATATATAATCTATAATTTCTTTTTCTCTGTTACGTATTCAATTTATTTTTATACTTTCCTACTGTTTTGCTCCAGCCATCTCATAAATAGCCTACCTAACAACAGTTTGAATCTGGCATCCAGCAGGGCTGACATTCTCATAATTGATATGCCTATGTTGATGAAAAATTTCCCCCACTTAAATTCCAGCAGAACTCTCTGATTACAGGGAGTGCAGAGCACAGCAGAGAATCATACATTTTTTAAAATGTATTTTTTTTAGATGACTGATGATAATTTTATTAAATACCACTGTTGCTAGGTCTCTGAGTAATGAAATAAAGCATTCTTCTGAGCTCCAGGGTCTGGAGCACAGCAAGGCAGCGATGCCACCAGCACTAGGAGGAAGCAAACTCTCCATGCTCTATTCTAATAAACTGCAATTGTCAACAGCTCTGTTTAATCTTTGCAAGAAATTGGCCCTTTTCTTGATAAGAGTTAATTGTCAGTGTGGCCTTTGCACTAATTTGGTTGCCAGGAACAAGATTTGTATTCATCCTCCTTTTCCTACAGGATGAAGTGACTCATGTAATGCAGTTAAGAATCTCACTTATGATGGAAAATTTGCCCTGCTTCGAGCATAAATTTGTGGGGATTGATTACTTCTATTTTTCTCCATTCATCCAGCCATATTTGAGACTGTCTTTTGTTTCAGCAATTCCCATATGCTTTCTTTTACAGTTAAATGCTGAACACAATGAACTTTCATTCTCCTTCTGGAGCTTGATTACTTTCTCTGGTAGCTTTTATTATTCTGTTGTCCCAGTTGCAGGAGCCTTGCCACACATGCTAGTGTGTTTAGACCCAGCCCTAGGGTATTTTTTCATTAGAATTGTGTTTTCGTTTTGTTGTAGCTAAAAATCTTTCCAGCAAGGTTGAAAGGCTGTTCAACCATTTTGGTAATTTGGCGTGTTTACTCCTATAACAAATTATTTGGTTAAATGGTGACCTCAGTGCCCAGTGGACCATAGTATTCTTCCTGCTGTCAGTGTTGCTTTCAGTTTTTGACTCTTTCCCTGGGTTAGTATTGGCTCCTAAGAGATATGAGAACTAACAAAAAACATCTGTTGTCACCCTAGGAGTTTGGTAGGGTTTCATCCAGAGTGTGTGTGCACATGTTTTCTGCACCATATTTTCACTACTCAGTACCACCACAATTGATGATAACAGTAGGAGATGCTCTGAAAGAATTGGAGACTTTAAGCCAAACTTGCAGACATGATATGACAGTTATGTTTGAAGAGAGTGAAAGGGAAGGAAACCTCAAAACCCCCATTCCTAAATCAAGCCAACAGAAAATAAAAATAATTAAGAGGGATGATACCTAACTATCTCCTGAATAAATGGCTTAGATCATGAATCTTTTTTCTCTCAACATACTCTAAGTTTGGGATAATACTATCCAGAGAGATGGCTGGTAGAATCACAGAATCATATCATAGAATGAGTTTTGGGTTGGAAGGAGCCTGAAAGGTCATCTTGCTCCCATCTCCCTGCAATGGACAGGGAGACTCCTGCAATAGACAACATTATGCAAAGCTTCATCCAACCTGGTCTTGAACCTTCAGGTCCTGAAACACTTCAGGGATAACCAAGAATTTCTCTGGGCACCTGTGCCAGGCTCATAGGCTCTTGTAGAAAAGTCCAGCTTTTTTTTCCTTTTCAAGGCTGGTGTTATGTTTAAAAAAAGGACATTAAACACTGTCACAAGGTTTGCTTTCATATGCTAATGGCTGCTGTGGTTGATGGCAATAGGAAATATGCACATGACCTTTCTGGTGAGACTGGGGTATGAGGGTCCAGTGTTTCTCTCATTGTTTAAATTGTATCTATTTTCCTAAGTTGGTTGAAAGACAAGGACACTGCATTTACCTCCATACCTGCACAGATGTTGCTGGAGATCCTAGAGCAGGAGAATTAATGAGGTGATGTGCTCTTAAATAGTAGTTCACAAAGATCGCTTTGTGACCTGTTGAAGCAGTAGAATTGTGCAGATTTGTTGATGTGTGTGATGGATCAAGCAAATAGCTATAGGAAAAAAAAAATCCTGATAGAAAATAGCCTCTTTTACTGCTTTGCTGTGCGTGGGTTTTTTCCCCACTAACCTCTGTTTTATGTAATTGCTTACAATTTTGTGTAAAGCATCCTTTATATTATAAAAATATTAGTAGAGATTGGACTTTGCTTAGTTTATAATTTTCTGTTACTCCTGTGGTTAGCTGCATGGCAAGAAATCAGCCTGGGAAACATTTTCTGTGGAACAGAGGGATTCCAACTCAGTTTTATATGGTAATAGTTTTGGGTTTTTAGAGGAAATAGAATTGTTTGATCATTTCTGAATCCATATAAAATGTAAAGTGAATGAAGATAGCAATTTTTCATTTGACTTTTCAGAGCTTTCTATTGACCTAATCAATAACAAGGATATTTTGTGTCCATGGAGAGCCCTGTCAAATATATTCGAATTCAAGTTTTCTTTAAACAGCATAGTACAAAAATCTGGTATATGACTTAGTCATATGGAAGAAGCTTCTTTCACAGAAGTTCCTTTTATTCAGCAGAAATCTTTTGCAACCTGTAGTGAGTGCCTCCAGATGCTTCTAGGCAGTGGTGATTGCCAATGTGGACACCAAGTGAAAACTACACATAATTTTTAGTTTATCGGGCACTTTACATGTGTTAGTAATTGAATTGAAACATTTGAATTATGTGTGGTGGATCCCATGATACCAGTGAGAACTTAGGAAGTGACCAGGGAGAAAAATAGCCTTGAATCATTTTCTTAGAGTTGTTTATCTGTAGACAAAATGGGGTTCATGATACATGAATATGCTTTTGTAACCTGCAGATCCCATTTTCCTTGTTAAACTACTTTGCGAGGATAAAAGCCATACTTTTTAACTTAAAAAAGAGCTGATTTTACAGTTCATGCCTTTCCCCCCCAACAATTTCCATCAGCTGAATCTGAAATGCAGAGATATTATTTATTTCTCAAAAGCATCTTAGTTACATTATTAAGCTTCAATGTCTTTTGGTCGAATAAAGTAAGATCAGATGTGTGGAAGATGGTGAATTACTAATTGTATGAAATCATTAACTTTTTTTTAAATAAGGGTTAATTAAGCCCTTTCTTCTTTTAAGAAGTAGTTAAGGTGAAATTTTTCATGTCATGTGATACTTGCATGGGATTGTCAATGAATCTCGTTCACAGATAAATTATGGGGGGCACCTGCATCTTGAAAAGCTGTGTGAGATAATTATGCAGCACAGTAGATGGAGAAAGTCTCTCAAGCTTCGAGCTGATGAGTAGGTTCAGTAAAACACTTCTTGTGAATAGTGTCAAGTGTGACAGCCTGCTTGGATGAACTGCTCAAACTTTATGCTGCTGCAATCTCTTTATCAAAATAATTAATATAAAATTTAAAAGAAAAGATAGGAGTTCTAGGCGCTGTAATAACGTTATTGCATTATCACAGAATTGCAAGGTATAAACAAATGGCATTCAAGATGGAAATTTCCATAGTAACCTTAATTTTATTATTTATCATTGTCAACTTCTGCTCCCACGAAGGTCAAGCAAATTGACACGCAATACTTTCTGATGATTTTACAGTAGTTATACTTTAATTTTTTCTTGCTCTTATTTTGTCTTACGAAAAGAGCTAGAAATTTCAATTGACCCATCCTCTCACCTCTGTTCATTGCCTTTCCTGATCAGGTGACAATAACTGTCCTGCTGTGTCACGCATAATTTATAGGCAGAGAGAGTGTTCAGAGGTAGCATATTTTTGTAACATATGCTGTATTTGCTGCTTTGATAAATTTTGAAACCAAAAACTGCAGACTCATGAGACGCAGCAGTGACTGCCTTTAAGCATCTCGTTGTCCCTCTGCTTCTAATGCAACTCTGCCAGGGCTGCTTCTGAGCATTCATGCCTCTTTAACTTCAAAAGAGATGCTGTTCTCATGTAGAAAATGACCTATCAGTGTAGAGTTTCACCTACAGGTTTTGGTACAGGTAGATTCAGTCCTGCCTTGAACAGGTTGTTTTGTGAGAGCCAAGAGTGGACGCCATATATCTTTATTTTTCACTAGTCCAACTGCTGATTGCTTCAAAAGGCAGTGTTCAGTGTCACAGTCATGCATCAATTCCTAGCAGGGTGTCACTGCTACATGCACAAGAGCAGGGGGTGATCTCTGTGCCAGTGTAAGTTGTTACTGTTATTTAAAGTAATGAGTTAAGAAAATCAAAAAATTCACTGGGGTTGTTCTCATTCTATATAGCCTAAGTAACAATTGATGGAGCTGTAATATTAAAGTCTGGTGGAAATTTAGCAGTCCTCTCTCCCTTAGACTTCAGTCAGTATCTGTGAATTTGGAACAACAATGTATGTTTCCTTGTGTCATCAGGTGCTGTGTTTGTAGTCTACAGGTGTTGATATTGGATAATTTGGATGTTGATATTTAGTGTCTAGGAAGTGAACCAAAATAATATAAGCTACCTAAGAGAAGTAAGAACCTGAAAGAAGAAAAATTCCTTGTAGATTAAACTTTTGCTTGTTATTTATGCAAGGGAGTAATGAGATTCAGATGATACAAAAATCCCATAGTGGTAGATAATAAATGAAGTCACATTTGATTAAGTAACAGCACTTACACTTTTCTTAAAATGCAAGATGTAACTGGTCTTTTAGGGACAAATGCTGAGCCTAATATAATTACTTGAAATCAGTCATTAAAACAGTTGGCAAGTAAATCTGCTCTTTCAATATTTTGAGATGTAGAACTGTATGTTTTTGCTCCAGATTCCTGCACATTTGTGTGCTTTCTGACTTCCCCTCTGCACCAAGTTCCTGCAGTCTGAAAGCTGCATGGCACTCTGTAATCTCTGTGTGAGAAGTGCTGTGTGCTAGTAAATATTTCTTATTATTTGTTGGCTGACCTGCTGCTCTTCCTAGATATGGCTTTATATCCTACAGAGAACTGCCTTTATTTGTTGTGCTTTCCTTTATGATTTGAATGAGGTGAGAATAAATGTTATATACTACCCTTGAATCAAAAAAGCCTTAAAGATTACTTTTTTATGGAATTTGGAGGATGTTAGAATGCTTCTCTGGCATTCTGCAAATTAGTCTTATGCGTGCATTTTAATCCATGGCTGCTTTGTGATTTTTTGGCAATAGAAATGTGATTTTGAGCATGTTTTAGTCTCAGGTGCTAGCTGCCTTGCTATTCTGTATTTCACAGAAGAGGGGAGTAATTTCCTTCTGCAAGTCAGTCTAGATCTCCTCTTCTTGGATACCCCTGACAGCACATGCAAGAGAGGATTATGAAGTTGAATGAATTGAAAGCATCTTGTTTGATAATAGGTACAAACCTCACTTCTGTGCTTGAGTAGGATGGAGAAAAGTACACTACTGGATAGGTACTGTGAAATTTAAGCTTTGCCCTGACAAAGCAGTTTGATACTTTGTAAATGGTGTTTGAATATATCTTTTAGTGAAATAAACTTTCTACTTTTGGAACATTTCAATGGCCTATTTAATTGACTATTCCAGGCAGTGAATAGTTATTTCATTAGTTTTCTTGCTGCAGGTTCTATCACATAATTTTTTGTAAAAAAAAAAAAGAAAAAAAAAAAAACCTCGTCTAGTTCCTAAAGATCATGAAAAAATTACCAACAATTCTTCTCTTAAAATTAGAAAAAATTAAATGTGTTATTTTTTTTTATTTTTTCATGCCTTTCGTGAATAGTAAAGAAAGGTGGGGCCAGAGGTAGGGATGACTGAAAAACTTGGAACTGTGCATTACTTAATATTAACAACAACAACATTAAAAGGAATCAACTAGAGTACTTTCTGTAATCAAGACAAACAAATTAGGTAATTTCCCTACTGTCTCTTATTTTTTTACTTTTTTGTTATTAAGACCATTTTCTCACATTCATTAAGAACTTTGAGACTTTCAGATTCATATTTTAAGTCTTTTGTAATCTGTGACAAAGATATTTCTCACTCAGTAGGATATAGGTAATGTGGTAGTTTTAATTCTATGACAACATCTATCAATTTTATTTTTAATTGTATGCTTACTTTGATTTGCCTTCTGTTAGGTGGGAGGAAACAAAATGAGGGGATAACAGAAAATGTGTGCACCTTTCTACCCTCTTCTATGCTTTTCAATTAAAGAACCCTTTTCTATAGATTAATGAATGGCTCAGTCCCATCTAAAATAGCTTCATATATTTTTGCAAGTTTAGTTTCTATCATATTTAAGGCTAACCTACTCCAAAGCACTTTTTAAAATATATTTTGAAAGAATTATTTCAGGATAAGGCTTGAACCACAGAAAATACAGTTAAAGACTAATGTCTTATGTGGTAATTGTCTAATCTACTTAATTTATATGTTTCTATGGTGTGTAGGGACGAAAAAATAATGAAATGTGTCCTTTGATTTAAATTTAGTGTCCCCATTAATAAAGTGAAATGCTTGTTTGCCCTTTTGTCTGCTACTTTATAATTGAAAAGGCCTTCAGAGAATATTTTAATGCGATAATAATTTGGTCTTAGTGAGGAAATTAATAAGGAAATGGCATCTGTTATTAAAAAAGGAAAATAATTTTATGGGCTAGGTATTAGTTTGACATTTTCTGAAATATTTTCAATGAGTACTTTTAACCTGTACCTCACTGATTGTGTAGCCTGATTTTTTTTTTATTTATTTATGTATTGCAGACTGTAATGTAGCATTATGACAGGTTCAATATTTATTTTTTTTCTAATAACGTGGTCTGATACTCAACCAGAAGCAACAAAAGAAAACTTTGTCTTACTTTTATGAATAGATTTACATGAAATTATTCACAGTAACTTCTTAACTTATAGTGAAGGCCTACATAGCTATTGATATTAACTCCTGTGACTTGAAACAATCATGTTTTTGAAAAGCACCATTTGTCTATTTGAATGCATGTCAGTTTGCAACGATTGTTTGTCCTTTTTCAGTTCTCTATGTCATCTGAGGTTCTTAATTGCTTCTCTTTTACATATCTGTCCTAATATGCTTAATTGTCTTATATAACTAGTCTAACAATCTTTACCAGTAGGATTTTAGTGTGACTTTGTGATTCCACCTGCATTTGTGTAATACTGAAACACTTAATATCCTTCATAGATTTGCCTTTCTGAGATCCCTGTGCAACAGAAATTGCTCTTGCTCTTGTTTTGTAGCTGCAGGGTGATGTAATGAAGAGATTAGGTGGCTGAGTACTTTCAAAATTTGATGAGAGAGTAAGGACTTTCAGCATGCTTCTCAATTCTTAGGCTGGTATGGAAATCTGCCAGCCAGTTTTTCAGTTATTTGGAAATACTGTTTCACGTCAATGAAAGTGTTACATTATAACACTTCCATTAATGTGTAGAATTTTTTAATCTTTGAAATGAATCTTTTTGTACTTTCTTCAGATTTCAGATAACGTAGGTGTCTGCTGTTTCATATTCTTAAGTGAGAACCATACCCAGGAACCCTTCATTTGACAGACTGTTGTACTATTTGTGGAATCATGGGTTGAACACTATATTTCACTAGTAGAGTTTCCCTTGTCTCTCAGGTCAAGGTTTTAGAATTAATTCCTCTACTGCAGCATTTTTTGTCAGTCAAAGCAATGATGTGAAAAGGGAATTTTCTGTAAGTAAACCATACCAGAAATTTGAAGGGCACAGACATGAAATCTGTCAGGATTACTGAAGGTTTGCATAAACGCAA
>CM019236.1:38346371-38359597 GCA_009741485.1 Malurus cyaneus samueli
TATCTCTCAGGTTTTTTAACAGTGATCTGCTGCTGAGAGGCATTTATTCAATGGTAGACACCTCCACATGAATCAGGGAGGTTTCCCTTGCATGTTTCTTCTGAACTACGTGATCTAAAGAACACGAGCCCTGGGGATTTATCTTCTTTGATCCTAGACCACTGAGTCTTCCCATACTCAAAAATCAAACAAAACCAAGTGCATTCAAGATCCTTGAGTATATAATATTAATTTATTCTATATTCTTGATCTTATGAATTCAGTAGTTCATAGGATCAGGCTTCAAAAATTATCTGGCAGTGGGGAAAGTCTAATGATCAGAAATTATATTTGATCTTGTAAGCAAACTCAGCCCCTTTAAATATGCTTAAATACTCCAAATTAAAAGTCACGAAAAGCAAATAATCTGCAGGAAGCTCAGGAAAGTCTTTTTGGACATTCTGTATTGCATATCAGATGTGAATATCTGTTTCTTAATTGCTTCACTCTGATTCTCTCTCTTTTTGTGTGTGTGTGTGTGTGTGTGTGTAACCTTGGCTACCGTTTAGCCCATCAGTTTAGCTACCTTCAGCCACATCTCTTGGTGTTTTATTCAGGATTGTGACGTGAAAATTATCTGTAAATATTTTTTCTGTATCAGTGCTACTCAGCTTCTTTAGAATTCTGTTAAACTGGGCACTCTTCCCTGGCATTTCCTCACACTCTCATCTTTCCTAGAATATACTTTTACGAGAATTAAAGTTAGAGAACAAATGCATTTC
The DNA here is from genome assembly GCA_009741485.1 of Malurus cyaneus samueli. NCBI lineage: Eukaryota > Metazoa > Chordata > Aves > Passeriformes > Maluridae > Malurus > Malurus cyaneus. The sequence goes on from CM019236.1 coordinate 38,347,133, forward strand.
TTGATGACATTATTATGGAAAACTCACTACAAAAACAAATACTTCCTTACCTTTGGAGCTGGACTCTTCTTCCAAATAAATTCTCTGTGTGACACAAACAAACGAGGACTATTACCTCTGCAGCCGTGGCTTCTGCAGTGTCACAGGGCAGTAATGAAATGCATCCCTCGGTACTTTTTATTTGAAGTGGGGGTAACATAAATCCTTCATCGTATCAAGGCTATTTTGAACAGAACCAGCAGGAAGATAAGATCATTTAATGAACTTTGCAGCCCCCTGCCTGAGATGACCGTGAAACACAGGCCCCCTTGAGAGCATGCATCCCTCCCACACTGGCAGATATCTCAAAGAGCATGACTTGGCAAGTGATGAGAATTTTCTTTAAAATGCCTGCTAGCATTATCCATTTTAATAATCTTCTATGAAGCTTGAAAAATTCCACACTACTGTCTTAGCTGTAATGGAGGCTGAAATGGTGTGACAAATCACACTTGGTTTTGCATTACAGGGCGACTTACAGAAGTGTGCGGTACTTTGGAGTTGTTAATCTAAGGATGTGTGCTTGATTATGACCTATCACAAAATCTGTTCTCTTCGAGGCAATTGTCACAGGAATTGTCTGTATGGTTACGTTAGCTGACGGAATGCATTAAAGCAGCACTAGTTTTACCATTTGGAGTTGTTATAACTCTATTGCAGATGAATGCTTGTATCATTACATTTCATTTTCTGAGGAAAATGTTTTGTAGGTTTGGCTGATGACAGATGCATGCACTTATCTCAGTTTTCATTAAATCCATCTACATTGCTGATATACCATATGTGACTGCTGGCTTAAGTAGTTCTTATACAACTGCTGATTATTTTAACCTTCCTTTGCTGTAATTTTTCAAACCCCAAGTAGCAAAAGCAGCCTTTAGATGGATGCTTTCTGTAGTTGGTATTTACTTCTTTTTTTTTTTCCCTCTGCAATTTCCTTTGCAGCAGAAAACCCTGTGCAAAACCTAGCAGCTGCCACCTTTCTCTGTCAAGGAAAATTCCATTTATTTCCAAAAACTGGTCAATTCATTTAAGTCCTTAGAAACAATACCTATTAACTTTCTCTTGTGAAAGAGAAATGACTGTGTGTCATTCCACCCAATATCATATGAAGACAGAAATCAGCTCTTCCCTCCACACATATGATAACAAAGGTAATGAGGTCTCAGAACTTTAGGACCCTTATACATATGTGGCATTGTAAAAAAAGAAAACCACATCATATCATAGGTAGAGCTGATGGTTCTATTTTTGGAAAATCAACTGGCTGGCTTTAGAAATCACAGACAAATAAAATCTTCTGGTGAATATTGAAACCATATGGTATTATAAAAAGAAGTTGAAGCCCAGGCTTGATACAGCAGTGGTGCTAACAACATGATGATGCAGAGCAACAGAATTGCTTCTGTGCCTTTGACTCAGAGCTTGAGAACCATTTCCTTCTTAGCAAACCCATCTAGCTAAATTTGCAATGAATTTGAGGGTTTGTTTTGCTTTTAATGCTATAATGTAGTCAATAGCTTCCGTAAACATCTGCAAGGACCAAATTTCAGTGTCCAGGCTTCATCAGACCACAACATGTGTTCCTGGTCAGATATTCTCTGGATGCACTGACATTTGTGCAGTTCAGATGCCTGGTGTAAAGGACAGCCAAATGTGATAAGACATTGCACACGCTCTGGTCATCTGCAGTAGATTAGTTACGTGTTTGTTACACTGCTGACTTTGTATTTACAAAGAACATTTCATCTGTGCATTTACAGTGACCCCTTGTGCAAGACAAAGGGTGCATCCAGAAATCCTGGACAGACTAGTATTCTGCTGGGCTACCCACATCTGAAAATGAGGTCAGGTGGCAGGTGACTGAAAAGACATAGTTTGCTTCAAAAGCAGGGCAGCTGTCAAGTAAACTTTTATATGCTGAAAACTATTCCGGCTGTTTGTGTACCTCAGCCCTTGTTTACTTCATCAGCAAATCTCAGAGCTGCTTACCAGAACGTGCTTGTATAACAGCTCTCATCTCTAGTTTGCAAAAGTGCTTGTAAACACCTGCTTAATGTCATTGACAGAGACCACAGAAGAATATGCAAAATAATTGATGGAATGTAAACCTTAGCTGGGTCCTGAGTATTGCTTGTCCACAGGAATCAGATCACGCTTTGGTGTTCTGACTGTGTGCTGTTGTTCATGTGTGGGAGAGCTGGAAATAAAAGTAGCAGGCAGTTCTTACTCTGGCACAAGTAATCTTGGTACATTCAGCCTGTATTTTGTCAGCCTGACCCCTTCACTCTGTGGGTGTTTTTAGATCTGATGCTAAAGAATGGGAGGTGAAAGGACAAGACATTTCACCAAATCTTGCCAATTAGATAAACAACTCATGCCTCTTTGCTTTGATGCTAGAGAAAATAAAATCCAGAGAAGTTAAGTTTTTTATGCAGACATTGTTCCATGTTGTTGGGGTAGCTTCCTTTGACATTCACTGTCCATGTGATGTTCACATCTTGCTCTGGATTGCTGCAGTGGCTGTTAGAAAGTCATGAAGGCAGATTTCTGTCGGTATGTCAGCTGGTCAAGGAGCAGCACAGGTCACGCATCTCCATGTCCAAACTTCACAAATTCCAGAATGGAGCAGATTACTTAGATGGTAAGCAGGAATCTGATCAGTTTGGGTGTCCATCTGTAGTTGGCCCCTGTCTGGATTCCAGACACCTATCAAAGCCTCTCTCACACCCCTTCACAAAAGGATGGGGAGAGAAAATACAGTGAAGATTCATGAGCTGAGATAAGGACTGGGAAAGATCACTCACCAAATTGTATCACAGGCAAAACAGACTTGAACTGGGGGTACTAATTTCATTTATTAACCACAAAATCAGAGCAGGATAGTGAGAAGTAAAATAAATCTTAAAAACACATTTTCCCTACTCCTTCCTTCTTCATGAGCTCTGCCTCGTCCCCTCCAGCAATATGGATAGATGGGGAATGGGGGTTGTAGTCAGTTCATCACACGTTGTTCCTGCAACTCTTCAGAACTGGACTCCTCGCACTGTTCCTCTGCTCCAGCATGGGGTCSCTCAGGGAGAGTAGTGCGTCCCCTGCCCCAGTGTGGGGTCCTCCCCACAGGAGAGAGTTCCCCAAAAACTTCTCCAATGTGAGTCCAACCCACAGGCAGCATGCCTCCATAAATTGCTCTAATGTGTATTCTCACATGTTCTCACTCTGCTCTTCTCTGGCCACAATTACATCTGTACAGTAACTGTCTTTCCCTTAAATATGCCATCCCAGAGGTGCTACCACCATTTCTAATTGGCCCAGCCTTGGCTAGTAGCACACCCATCTTTGAAGCTGCCAGGGACTGGCTCTGCTGGACATAGTGCTTATGTCCAGCTCATAGAAGCCATCCCTGTATCCCTCCCTGGTACCAAAACCTGGCCACAGAAACCCAACACACTACCTTCCCAAGAAAACGGATTGTTAACTGGTTTTCATGCTTCTGTAAATATTTGCAGGGTGAGGTTTTCACAACCTACCTTGGAATTCCTTTAGTAAGTGTAGTACTCCAGGGTGAAAGAGCAGGCAGGATGTTCCTTGACAGACTGTCCTGCAGCCAATACCTTGCTGGGGCGTGGTGTTTCCCCATCTCCTGCTGCACATGGATTGATTTGGACCCTGCTGTGTTGTGTTGGCATCTCTGAGACTACATCTGGAGTACACACCTGCTTAAGCCCTGCCTGCTAAATATGACACTGAGTGTTGGACTGAGTGTTGGAATGAGTGTTTTTAGCCCTGCCTGTTAAATATGACACTGAGTGTTGGACTAAAGTATATGAAAAAAATTGTCATGACTGGAGAACTGAAAGGGTCACTTAATTTCACTGAGGTTTATAAACTCATGTTTCCTCTTTTGGGGCAAGCCTTGGGTTGGGTGACAGGGATGATTTTAAATAAGACCAAAAAGATCAGGATTAAGTAGGAGCTGGAATTTCACTTTGCATACAAGAATATCTTTTATCTAAACTGAATTTTTCCTCTGAATGCTTTCTCAATGCTGCATACATCATATCACCCATGCATATGACACACAATTGTTTTTTTTATAAATACCTCTTATAGGATAATCTCAAGGTCAGTAAAGTAGCAGATTGAAGAGCTGACTTGTTTTATTAGCAGAATGAAACTTCTTATTGATACCAGTTACATGACACCTACAACATTTACAGAGGGTGCTTAGTCTCTATTATAATCATGATAATGCCTTTGTGCAATCAGAAAAATTAGATATGTAAGATCCTCTAGCACCTTTTCCTAATTCTCTTGTTAGTTGCCTGCCTGCAGCTTTTTCATGACTGTTTTTTTCCAGGACTGTAAAGTTTTCAAGCAGTTTAAATTGCATCAAGCTGGAATTTACACACTGGAGCTGCTAGATACACAGATGCTTCCCCATGGAAGTGTAATTAGCCTGGCTCTGTGCACTGCAGGGGAGATTTTTGCTGCAAAGGAAGGATAAAGCTCTGGTGTCACCTACTCTCTCCTAGCACTTCTGTGTTTTTGACACTACTTTGCAGTCCAAATGAACTTCTACAGTGACCTGTCCAGAAAGTCTCCTATAATGTGTTGAATTTGGTTGCAATTTTGACATGAATGTTTTTCCATCTTATTTTGACACTGGAGTTAGGAACAAAATTGCTCTAGACACCCTCAGGCATCAGTTTAATGAGTGTAGGAGAGAGGTTTTTGATCCTCTGTTAAAATTGTGGTGAGAAATCTCAGGGGAGTAATTCAGCATCTGACGGGGTTTTTTTTTATAGCTTTGTAGTTCACATATATCCAAAGTTTAGGTGCTTCAGTTAGAAAAAGTTAAATGGGTTGAACTGGAGCTGTTGGAGATATCAAACTTGCTACTAAAAATTAACAAAAGTCCACAGGGACTTTGGTATTGCTATTAATTTTGATAGGATGGCAACAGATATGTTGATGATAGGGAATTAGAGAATTAAGGCAGTCTATTAATTGCATTTGTCTTCTTTTAATATCCCATAGATCTTTAGTGTCTGAACATTCGGTATCACAGGTAGAGGCAAATGCTACTTCATTGCTTTCTTTATGGAAGCTCAAATAATCTATGGATAAGTTTGAACTATTTTACTTGGGTAGAAGGTAAGGTAAGAAGAGGGATAACAGAGGTTCCTATACATTCATTTAAAAGTAATTTTGATCATCATGGATAGATCTGTGCTTGCAATTCCTTTGTAAATTCCACAGGGACAGTGAAGCTGCACGCCTGCTGTGCACCAGCGGAGCCCCAGCTTTAACTCAGCTCAAACTCTACTGAGAACCGAGCATGGATATACTCAGATGCAGTCACTTTGCTTCTACCAATGTGTCAGAGGGAAAGGATCTGGCAGCACTGCATCTCAGGGCTTTACCACCTCAATTAACTGAGATGATAAGCAGGCTGTCTTTTGCTGCTTCTTGGCTCCTGTTGAGACTGTATCAGCATTAAAGATTGCTCTGTCTGGCCTGAGAGTTCGAACACCAATGTGAGGTCTGAGGGCCAATTATGCCTTTTGTGAGCTTCCTGCAAGAAATCTGATTTAACTCTTGCACTCAATCCAGTAAAGAAAAGTAATATTGGGTATGAAAAGTTGTCACCAACATGTTCCTTGTAAACACGGAGAACCAAACTGACCATTACCTCACAGAACCTGCCATTATAAAAGTTTCTTGCTAGAACAATTCTCAGTGATCAAAGATTGCTGGCAAGATTACAAAGGTGCCAGGTATGTGTTAAGTAACACCCAAGTCATGGCAGATTAAGATCTTGTAGCTTCAGGAGAGCAAGGGGTGGCTTGGGCCATCACAAAATAGCAGACTTTGACATGGCCAGCACTGCAAAACTTCTGCTTGTTTAGTTGCCAAGACCTGCTGTGTGACCACTTTGGAGACACAGATCTGCCATCTGTGAAACAACCAAACTTCAAGGAGAGGTGAAAGCAAATGGAAACCTTGGAGTCTTTTTTCTGTTTCTTTTCCTCTGCATAAAGGCATAGTTAACATAGTTAACTTGCATTGTTAATGCAAACTAGATTAAAATGGTTTTAAATGTGAATGCTGGGGCAAATTAGACCACTTAGTCGATTTCCTAAGTATGGACTTAAATGCCTAATATGCATCAGAAGTTGCATCTTTTGTTCATAGTTGTTGAAAGAGGACCACTGTAACTTTAAAAGCAATAAAAAAATGTTACATCAGCCAGAGTACTTTCCTTGTCTGTTGTATACACATGTATTGCTGATAAAATTTTAAAATGTTTAATGTGACAGACATATCGATCAAATTAATGCAAAGACCTATTATATCCCTAGTGATGTCCAAACAAACTTTCACAGAAAGCATTTTATGAAGTCTTTAACTGGAAGACAAAATTTCTTCAATGCAAGTTTGACCTACGCTGAAGTTGTTCTAGAGCTGGTTTACCCAGAAATAATCTCTCTTTCCAGGAACTGAGTAAGGATTGAATATGCTCAGAAAATTCATCAGAGTCGTGTTATTGTGTAGGTGTGTTCTCAAAGCACATCCCCATATTTAGCTCTGCTCCCTGGTCCACTTCTTTCCTGTTCCATGTGAACACAGAAGGGCTAGTGGAGATGCGTGGGTGGTGGTCACTAAATGTCCTGTTCCTGGCCTGTGTTTGTGTCCCTCTTGTGTCAACTGCCACTCTGCAGCTGAGCACCTTGCTTTGTGCATAGTGTGGATTAATGGATCTTGCTATATGAAGTACACAGTTCAGATTTGGAGGAAAGCTGCCAGGATGTGGCCCAAGAATACCTTTGTCAGAAGAGACCAGTTTGCCTTTCACTGTTTTAGCTGCAAGTCTGGATGGATCTGACCCTGACAGCACTGGCATGACTGGGAAATGGCTAACAGTGGATGAGGAGACTGCTAAGGTATCCAACAACTTTTTTACCTCAGTTTTCAACAGACATCTCTCTTCCCACCCCTCTGCCACAAACGGACTTCAAGATAGGGACTGTGGGAGCGAAGTCCCTCCCAGTGTAAGGCTAGGTCATACCACATAAGGAACCTGAAGGTACATTAGTTTTTGGACCTGACAAGACGTATTCCAGTCCTGAGGAAATTGGCTGGTGTAACCCCCAAGCCACCCTCCATGGTATTTGAAAAGTCGTGGCAGTCTGGTAAAGTTCCAGGTAACTGGAAGAAGGGAGGCAGGGCACCGATTTTTAAAATGGGAAGAAAGAGAGATGCTGGGAGCTACTGACCTGTCAACCCGCACTCTGTGCCTGGCAAGATCATAGGACAGTTCCTCCTAGATGCTGGGACATGGAGAAGAGAAAGGTGACTCAAGACAACCAGCACAGCTGCACCAAGCTGAGCAGCCCAGTGGCCTCCTATGATGGAGTGACTCCATCAGTGGACAAGAGAAGGGCCATGGAGGTCATCTATCTTAATGCCTTTTCAGTAGGATGTGGTAGGGTGAAGGGTAATGGTTTTAAACTGAAAGAGAATGTATTCAAACTAAATAAAAGGAAGAATTCTTTTATGGTGAGGCTACTGAAACGCTGGAACAGATTGCCTAGTTCGTGGCGGATGACCTGCCCTGGAAACATTCAAGGTCAGGTTGGACAGGGGTCTGACCAACCTCATCTCATGGAAGGTTTCACTGCCTGTGGCAGGGGCGTAGGATTAGATGGCTTTGAAGATCCCCTCCAACACAAAGTATTCTAAGATTCCTTGATTCCATCTGACAACAGAGGATAAGGACAATCTTCTTCCGCCAGGTTTGCAGAAGAATTAATAACGTCATTAAATGAACCAGCAAAATTAGGAACTTTTAAGTGTTTAAAGGCTATTTACACCTGAAACAAGACCTGTGAGCAACAGGAGGAAATATACTTTTTGCTTTCACCCTGTGTTTAGAATCTTTTTGTCTTGAAGGGAAGATTACTCTTGTCAGAATTCATGTCACTGTCACTTCTGATCAGGGCAACACAGCACCCACGGGGCTTCACCACTCAGCGAATATGTTAGCTGTACTACTTCATGTGCAAAGCCAGGGTTTTTTTCTTTTGGGGTTTTGTTTTTGGTGGTTTTTTTTTTTTTTTTTTTTTTATTTTTATTTTTTTTCCCCCACTCTCCAGTTCTTTCCACAGACTAACCGCTCAAAGATTCTGGCCATTGTGTTTTACATACACATAAAGATTTACGACATCAAACTCTTCTGGAAAACTATCTATTTTAATGGGATGAGAGAACCTGACCCTGTATTATGTATCAGTTGTCTTCTAGCTGTGAATACCATTAATGCTGTACATTTTCTGTACATGCTGCGCATGTCTTTCAAGTAGGTATCAGGCATCTGAGGCAGCTGCTGACTTTCTTGTTAGACAGCTGCCTCATGGATGAAGGCATTAGATGATTGTGGAAGTTCCTAGTGGAAGTGCATTAAATTGAGCACTTTGGGCTAGTAGGGTGAAGACAAGAAAGTGTGGACATGTCTGAGAAGTCCTTAAGTGCGTTGTTCTCCCGTTACATCTATGATTTTTTTCAAACTCTGCCACAAGTCATGTAGATACTCTTGGGACCTTGGGGTCAGCAACCAGAGCACACTTTCATGAGTCATGAGTGCTTAGCAGCTCTGAAAATGAAAAACCATATGGACGAATGAGACTGGTATTACAAAGAGTGCAAAAAATCCCTCTTACGTGCTGGTGTTAAGGTAACTACGTAACTCAATGACCCTACAAAAGATAAAGGCCTGAAATAGCAACCTCCTTCAATATAAAATAAGCCCCATGAAATCAGTACCAGAGGTTTCTCAGATCCTGGCAAGAAGGCTGCCAGTGCCAAGAGTGCAGCGTGAATTCCTTTGTTACTCCCCCATTGGACTTCATCCTCACGATCTTGTGTAGGCTGTTGGGAGATATGTTATTCTCATCACAAAAACAGATTTTGTTTACCTTCATCCTTCATAGGTGTTTTTCAATAGTCTGCCACTCTTTTGAAACTAAATTAAAAAAAAAAAAGATATTTATTGGAGTTCACCATTTGTTTTCAAGAACTGAGTCTTTTTTTGGAATTTGATTGGCAGTACCTCCTCTTTAAAGAAATTGGTCTCCTTTTCAGATTATTTCTGGAATGAATTTTCAGGCTTGTGGTTGCCACAACCCCCTAAGAGGAGAAATCTGGGGTGTTTTTTAGCCAGTTATTGTAAAAATATCTTAAAAACTTATTAGTTGTATATTATGGGTTGTTATTCCTTCCTGAAACACAAATTCTGATGGAGAATAAATAGGGGACCAAAGAAATGTCTTGCAAGCCAGTGTATGCAGAAACATTGACTCTTCAATCAAATGAAATCCTTCCCATTATCTATAAAATGTTCTGTTGCAATTTTCAGCCATAACTGAAAAATCCTTCCTGTTGTGATACATGGTTGGATTAAGGATGAGGAATAACATTTATCAGTTTAGCAGTACGTTATTGCTTCTGCGTTTTGTTTTCCTAAATTGCCTCTTAAACCCAATCTTAAAAGAAAACTTATTCAAATTCCTTGTCCAATCAACTGGATCTTAGAGCTGATGTCTCCTACCTTTCCTTCAGACTATTCCTGAAACTCAGTTCCCTTGGCTCTTCTTGGTGCCTCTTCTTTACAGAAGGAGTTGAAATCAGATCTTGGATATTTTGAGTTTCATCTGAATTTGCAGGAGAGGGCAGACTCTGTGGGAGATGATCCGACACAGATCTGTGAGCATATCAGCTCCATGTGACAGTTAGATGCATTTTTGGCAGAAAACAGTTTATATATCAGAAAGAAGATAAGTTGCCTTTGTTACTCGGAAATGAATGGGTAGCACATCCCCAGAGGGATGTTTGTGGGTTTGCAGGCAGACTATGGCAAGGAGAGAACAATAGGTGGTGAGACAATAATAGAGCAACATATGAAAGATTCTTGGAAGAAGAGATAAAAAATGTGCCAGTTTCTTTTTAATGGGTACACACATGATGTTACCCTAGCTGTACCTTAAGGTATTGTATGAAGTTGGAAAGTGGGTATCTGGCATAGATTTTTCATCAACTCACGGTAGAAGGTTCATCCAGAGTATCATACAATTTTTCCTTACCTTAACGTTTCTGTGATTTGGGATACACTGGGAAAACTAACATGCTGGTCTATTTTACTCTAATTCCTGAAAATGTTATCACAGGCAGGGCTGTTTACTCACAGCTTTTTATAAGGTTAAAGCAACCCTTTAGTTTGCCTAGCAGCCATTCTCATCAGTATTCACGAGCAGAAAGATACAATAAAGGAGACCAGGCAGCATATATGACAGTGACTGTTTTCAGTATGTTTTGAATTATTAAAGAAATATTTTATTGTAGCTAAGATAATCACATATGCAGATATCAAGGTCAGTGCATGAGAGTGTTGAGGAAAAACATTAAATCCACAGAAAACATAATTTATCTCTTGGATATTTTCACACACTGACACATTTCCTCTTTATCATCAATCTATAAGACTGAGTTCTGTGAAGTGCTTTAATTAACCTATCATGATGTGCTTATTTATGGTGTCTCAAATGACGTTATCAAAATACAATAGTCTTTTTTTCTACCTCCACTCTGTAAAATACCCTAAGATCCGAATATTTTTCAAACAAATATTTTCAAGCCTATTTTATATGTTTATCTTGAAAAGCTGTCAAACTTTAATTGTCAGCAGCCAGGCAAAGCATATACTCTTGAAAAGTAACAAGTCCCCGTTACTTCTTTTCATCTGGCTATCTGATAAAATTCCTTTAAAATTAGTATTCAACACCTCGGATCCATGCACACAGAACTGGTATAATTTGTCTTTCTGACACACTTAACCCAGCAAGTGGGTTCCTTAGTCTCTTTGATAGAACAGAAAGATTAAGGATAATTATTTCATTTTCTCTAAGTCTTTGCACAGTGATACAAGAATCACTACTCATCCCTGCAGCAGGTCAGATCAAACTTATACACTCACTGCAAGTTTGATTAACATGAGTAGAATGGTGAAATGAAAACCACTTGAAAAAATTATTTATTATTTCCCATAAGTTTTAAAAATGTTTTCTGTGAAGCATTTATATAATTGTATGCTCCTTTTACCAGCCTGATTTCTCTTTTTTTTTTTTTGGATTGCTGGAAAACCTGTCCTCATTGATTCTATAGTGAGAACAGTATAAGAACAGCATTAATTCATACAGGGAGATACACAGCTAGTAGCCAAAGCTGCAGATAATAGAAACTTCATCTTTTGAAAATTACATGAAAAAAACCTCACACCTTGCATTCAAAGGCTTGCTATAGTTTGCTTTGGGAATGCTAGCTTTTATCATCGTGGTGAGGCTCAGGAATTCAGTCATTAGAGCTATATTCAGTCTCACACTTGTATCTGACTGCAAAGTTTAAGAGTCAGTGCTATTAACTTCTAATGATGCCATCTCCTGGTGACTGGCGCCTGTGCTGATGTTGATATTGAAGAGCAGCACAGAGGAGATGGAAAATAAACAGTAAAACCAACAGGGCTGATGAAAACATGATTGAAGAAGGAGTGTGTGCACACTAAGGATTTTCCCTTGGAATAGGGAGCCAGGCTGCGGTGGCAGATACTTTGCTAACTGTCGGAAATAATCCATCAGCATGTCATTAGCTGAGGACACATCCATTCTTCTGTGCACTTCTACAGTGCCCAGCACAGCAAAATCTCAGCCTTGATCAGGGCTTGTAGGCACACCAAAGGCTACACACTGCAAATAAACAGCTGTGTTTTAATGCAATCAACCATGTTGATTGCAATTTATGTTCAGGACTTCTAATTCTTGGTTTAATGCTATCAATGGACAGTTAGCTCAAAATGCCTCATCTTCACTCGTTTTCTTCAGATTTCTCTTTCTTCACTTGGGAAGTGTGGTTGTGGCAGGAAACCTGCTCCAGATTTGCCCTCATTCCTGGATATACCTGCACACACCAACATGCATGCCATAGTGCCACTTCATTGGATTGATAGATAAAACAAGCAACCTTCCGGTAAATACTGAATGAATCTAAACTCTTAACTGGTATTACAGTGACTGCTTGTGTCCTGGTGAAAGCTACACAGTCCTGCATTGGGGTACCTGTGGTGTAAAATAGTGAAAATGTCTGTCAGTTCAACACAGTTACGGGCTCAGTATCCCCATATATGATCCCTGAGGGAAAAATGACTCATAATTCTTGCTTCATAATGAACTGCATTTGCTACACTTTTCATTGTAATGTCTATTTTTGTATCTTAAAATAGTCTATATTTTTTTTCCTGAAACTCCTACAAATTTCATATAATTACAAAGTGAGATGACAAATGTTATGTAATATTCCATAATGGTGTTAACTACT
>CM019236.1:38359622-38373842 GCA_009741485.1 Malurus cyaneus samueli
TCTTCTGGTGAATATTGAACCATATGGTATTATAAAAGAAGTGAAGCCCAGGCTTGATACAGCAGTGGTGTAACAACATTGATGAGCAGAGCAACAGAATTGCTTCATGCCTTTGACTCAGAGCTTGAGAACCATTTCCTTCTAGCAACTCAGCTAAAATTTTGTCAATGAATTTGAGGGTTTGTTTTGCTTTTAATGCTATAATGTTAGTCAATAGCTTCGTAAACATCTGCAAGGACCAAATTTCAGTGTCCAGGCTTCATCAGACCACAACATGTGTTCCTGGTCAGATATTCTCTGGATGCACTGACATTTGTGCAGTTCAGATGTCCTGGTGTAAAGGACAGCCAAAATGTCGATAGACATTGCACACGACTCTGGTCATCTGCAGTAGATTAGTTTACGTTGTTTGTTACACTGCTGACTTTGTATTTACAAAGAACATTTCATCTGTGCATTTACAGTGACCCCTTGTGCAAGACAAAGGGTGCATCCAGAAATCCTGGACAGAACTAGTATTCTGCTGGGCTACCCACATCTGAAAATGAGGTCAGGTGGCAGGTGACTGGAAAGACATAGTTTGCTTCTCAAAAGCAGGGCAGCTGTCAAGTAAACTTTTATATGCTGAAAACTATTTTCCGGCTGTTTGTGTACCTCAGCCTTGTTTACTTCATCAGCAAATCTCAGAGCTGCTTACCAGAACGTGCTTGTATAACAGCTCTCATCTCTAGTTTGCAAAAGTGCTTGTAAACACCTGCTTAATGTCATTGACAGAGACCACAGAAGAATATGCAAAATAATTGATGGAATGTAAACCTTAGCTGGGTCCTGAGTATTGCTTGTCCACAGGAATCAGATCACGCTTTGGTGTTCTGACTGTGTGCTGTTGTTCATGTGTGGGAGAGCTGGAAATAAAAGTAGCAGGCAGTTCTTACTCTGGCACAAGTAATCTTGGTACATTCAGCCTGTATTTTGTCAGCCTGACCCCTTCACTCTGTGGGTGTTTTTAGATCTGATGCTAAAGAATGGGAGGTGAAAGGACAAGACATTTCACCAAATCTTGCCAATTAGATAAACAACTCATGCCTCTTTGCTTTGATGCTAGAGAAAATAAAATCCAGAGAAGTTAAGTTTTTTATGCAGACATTGTTCCATGTTGTTGGGGTAGCTTCCTTGACATTCACTGTCCATGTGATGTTCACATCTTGCTCTGGATTGCTGCAGTGGCTGTTAGAAAGTCATGAAGGCAGATTTCTGTCGGTATGTCAGCTGGTCAAGGAGCAGCACAGGTCACGCATCTCCATGTCCAAACTTCACAAATTCCAGAATGGAGCAGATTACTTAGATGGTAAGCAGGAATCTGATCAGTTTGGGTGTCCATCTGTAGTTGGCCCCTGTCTGGATTCCAGACACCTATCAAAGCCTCTCTCACACCCCTTCACAAAAGGATGGGGAGAGAAAATACAGTGAAGATTCATGAGCTGAGATAAGGACGGGAAAGATCACTCACCAAATTGTATCACAGGCAAAACAGACTTGAACTGGGGGTACTAATTTCATTTATTAACCACAAAATCAGAGCAAGATAGTGAGAAGTAAAATAAATCTTAAAAACACATTTTCCCTACTCCTTCCTTCTTCATGAGCTCTGCCTCGTCCCCTCCAGCAATATGGATAGATGGGGAATGGGGGTTGTAGTCAGTTCATCACAGGTTCCTGCTGCTGCTCAGGGAGAGTAGTGCTCCCCTGCCCCAGTGTGGGGTCCTCCCCACAGGAGAGAGTTCCCCAAAAACTTCTCCAATGTGAGCCACCACAGGCACATGCCTCCATAAATGCTCTAATGTGTTTCTCACATTTCTCACTCTCTCTTCTCTGGCCACAATTACATCTGTACAGTAACTTCTTTCCCTTAAATATGCCATCCCAGAGGTGCTACCACCATTTCTAATTGGCCCAGCCTTGGCTAGTAGCACACCCATCTTTGAAGCTGCCAGGGACTGGCTCTGCTGGACATAGTGCTTATGTCCAGCTCATAGAAGCCATCCCTGTATCCCTCCCTGGTACCAAAACCTGGCCACAGAAACCCAACACACTACCTTCCCAAGAAAACGGATTGTTAACTGGTTTTCATGCTTCTGTAAATATTTGCAGGGTGAGGTTTTCACAACCTACCTTGGAATTCCTTTAGTAAGTGTAGTACTCCAGGGTGAAAGAGCAGGCAGGATGTTCCTTGACAGACTGTCCTGCAGCCAATACCTTGCTGGGGCGTGGTGTTTCCCCATCTCCTGCTGCACATGGATTGATTTGGACCCTGCTGTGTTGTGTTGGCATCTCTGAGACTACATCTGGAGTACACACCTGCTTAAGCCCTGCCTGCTAAATATGACACTGAGTGTTGGACTGAGTGTTGGAATGAGTGTTTTTAGCCCTGCCTGTTAAATATGACACTGAGTGTTGGACTAAAGTATATGAAAAAAATTGTCATGACTGGAGAACTGAAAGGGTCACTTAATTTCACTGAGGTTTATAAACTCATGTTTCCTCTTTTGGGGCAAGCCTTGGGTTGGGTGACAGGGATGATTTTAAATAAGACCAAAAAGATCAGGATTAAGTAGGAGCTGGAATTTCACTTTGCATACAAGAATATCTTTTATCTAAACTGAATTTTTCCTCTGAATGCTTTCTCAATGCTGCATACATCATATCACCCATGCATATGACACACAATTGTTTTTTTTATAAATACCTCTTATAGGATAATCTCAAGGTCAGTAAAGTAGCAGATTGAAGAGCTGACTTGTTTTATTAGCAGAATGAAACTTCTTATTGATACCAGTTACATGACACCTACAACATTTACAGAGGGTGCTTAGTCTCTATTATAATCATGATAATGCCTTTGTGCAATCAGAAAAATTAGATATGTAAGATCCTCTAGCACCTTTTCCTAATTCTCTTGTTAGTTGCCTGCCTGCAGCTTTTTCATGACTGTTTTTTTCCAGGACTGTAAAGTTTTCAAGCAGTTTAAATTGCATCAAGCTGGAATTTACACACTGGAGCTGCTAGATACACAGATGCTTCCCCATGGAAGTGTAATTAGCCTGGCTCTGTGCACTGCAGGGGAGATTTTTGCTGCAAAGGAAGGATAAAGCTCTGGTGTCACCTACTCTCTCCTAGCACTTCTGTGTTTTTGACACTACTTTGCAGTCCAAATGAACTTCTACAGTGACCTGTCCAGAAAGTCTCCTATAATGTGTTGAATTTGGTTGCAATTTTGACATGAATGTTTTTCCATCTTATTTTGACACTGGAGTTAGGAACAAAATTGCTCTAGACACCCTCAGGCATCAGTTTAATGAGTGTAGGAGAGAGGTTTTTGATCCTCTGTTAAAATCAGCCAATGCAGACCCTGCTCTAGTGTGCATGCAATTTGAGCTGGGGTTGAGGCATAAAAACTGTGGTGAGAAATCTCAGGGGAGTAATTCAGCATCTGACGGGGTTTTTTTTTATAGCTTTGTAGTTCACATATATCCAAAGTTTAGGTGCTTCAGTTAGAAAAAGTTAAATGGGTTGAACTGGAGCTGTTGGAGATATCAAACTTGCTACTAAAAATTAACAAAAGTCCACAGGGACTTTGGTATTGCTATTAATTTTGATAGGATGGCAACAGATATGTTGATGATAGGGAATTAGAGAATTAAGGCAGTCTATTAATTGCATTTGTCTTCTTTTAATATCCATAGATCTTTAGTGTCTGAACATTCGGTATCACAGGTAGAGGCAAATGCTACTTCATTGCTTTCTTTATGGAAGCTCAAATAATCTATGGATAAGTTTGAACTATTTTACTTGGGTAGAAGGTAAGGTAAGAAGAGGGATAACAGAGGTTCCTATACATTCATTTAAAAGTAATTTTGATCATCATGGATAGATCTGTGCTTGCAATTCCTTTGTAAATTCCACAGGGACAGTGAAGCTGCACGCCTGCTGTGCACCAGCGGAGCCCCAGCTTTAACTCAGCTCAAACTCTACTGAGAACCGAGCATGGATATACTCAGATGCAGTCACTTTGCTTCTACCAATGTGTCAGAGGGAAAGGATCTGGCAGCACTGCATCTCAGGGCTTTACCACCTCAATTAACTGAGATGATAAGCAGGCTGTCTTTTGCTGCTTCTTGGCTCCTGTTGAGACTGTATCAGCATTAAAGATTGCTCTGTCTGGCCTGAGAGTTCGAACACCAATGTGAGGTCTGAGGGCCAATTATGCCTTTTGTGAGCTTCCTGCAAGAAATCTGATTTAACTCTTGCACTCAATCCAGTAAAGAAAAGTAATATTGGGTATGAAAAGTTGTCACCAACATGTTCCTTGTAAACACGGAGAACCAAACTGACCATTACCTCACAGAACCTGCCATTATAAAAGTTTCTTGCTAGAACAATTCTCAGTGATCAAAGATTGCTGGCAAGATTACAAAGGTGCCAGGTATGTGTTAAGTAACACCCAAGTCATGGCAGATTAAGATCTTGTAGCTTCAGGAGAGCAAGGGGTGGCTTGGGCCATCACAAAATAGCAGACTTTGACATGGCCAGCACTGCAAAACTTCTGCTTGTTTAGTTGCCAAGACCTGCTGTGTGACCACTTTGGAGACACAGATCTGCCATCTGTGAAACAACCAAACTTCAAGGAGAGGTGAAAGCAATGGAAACCTTGGAGTCTTTTTTCTGTTTCTTTTCCTCTGCATAAAGGCATAGTTAACATAGTTAACTTGCATTGTTAATGCAAACTAGATTAAAATGGTTTTAAATGTGAATGCTGGGGCAATTAGACCACTTAGTCGATTTCCTAAGTATGGACTTAAATGCCTAATATGCATCAGAAGTTGCATCTTTTGTTCATAGTTGTTGAAAGAGGACCACTGTAACTTTAAAAGCAATAAAAAATGTTACATCAGCCATGAACATTTTTCTGAACATGAACAGAGTACTTTCCTTGTCTGTTGTATACACATGTATTGCTGATAAAATTTTAAAATGTTTAATGTGACAGACATATCGATCAAATTAATGCAAAGACCTATTATATCCCTAGTGATGTCCAAACAAACTTTCACAGAAAGCATTTTATGAAGTCTTTAACTGGAAGACAAAATTTCTTCAATGCAAGTTTGACCTACGCTGAAGTTGTTCTAGAGCTGGTTTACCCAGAAATAATCTCTCTTTCCAGGAACTGAGTAAGGATTGAATATGCTCAGAAAATTCATCAGAGTCGTGTTATTGTGTAGGTGTGTTCTCAAAGCACATCCCCATATTTAGCTCTGCTCCCTGGTCCACTTCTTTCCTGTTCCATGTGAACACAGAAGGGCTAGTGGAGATGCGTGGGTGGTGGTCACTAAATGTCCTGTTCCTGGCCTGTGTTTGTGTCCCTCTTGTGTCAACTGCCACTCTGCAGCTGAGCACCTTGCTTTGTGCATAGTGTGGATTAATGGATCTTGCTATATGAAGTACACAGTTCAGATTTGGAGGAAAGCTGCCAGGATGTGGCCCAAGAATACCTTTGTCAGAAGAGACCAGTTTGCCTTTCACTGTTTTAGCTGCAAGTCTGGATGGATCTGACCCTGACAGCACTGGCATGACTGGGAAATGGCTAACAGTGGATGAGGAGACTGCTAAGGTATCCAACAACTTTTTTACCTCAGTTTTCAACAGACATCTCTCTTCCCACCCCTCTGCCACAAACGGACTTCAAGATAGGGACTGTGGGAGCGAAGTCCCTCCCAGTGTAAGGCTCAGGTTCATGACCACCTGAGGAACCTGAATGTACATTAGTTTTTGGGACCTGACAAGACGTATTCCAGTCCTGAGGAAATTGGCTGGTGTAACCCCAAGCCACCCTCCATGGTATTTGAAAAGTCTGGCAGTCTGGTAAAGTTCCAGGTAACTGGAAGAAGGGAGGCAGGGCACCGATTTTTAAAATGGGAAGAAAGAGAGATGCTGGGAGCTACTGACCTGTCAACCCGCACTCTGTGCCTGGCAAGATCATAGGACAGTTCCTCCTAGATGCTGGACATGGAGAAGAGAAAGGTGACTCAAGACAACCAGCACAGCTCACCAAGCTGAGGCAGCCCAGGTCCTTGATGGAGTGACTCCATCAGTGGACAAGAGAAGGGCCATGGAGGTCATCTATCTTAATGCCTTTTCAGTAGGATGTGGTAGGGTGAAGGGTAATGGTTTTAAACTGAAAGAGAATGTATTCAAACTAAATAAAAGGAAGAATTCTTTTATGGTGAGGCTACTGAACGCTGGAACAGATTGCCTAGTTCGTGGCGGATGACCTGCCCTGGAAACATTCAGGTCAGGTTGGACAGGGGTCTGACCAACCTCATCTCATGGAAGGTTTATCTCTCTCTTTTTGCTTTAATTAACCTATCATGATGTGCTTATTTATGGTGTCTCAAAATGACGTTATCAAAATACAATAGTCTTTTTTTCTACCTCCACTCTGTAAAATACCCTAAGATCCGAATATTTTTCAAACAAATATTTTCAAGCCTATTTTATATGTTTATCTTGAAAAGCTGTCAAACTTTAATTGTCAGCAGCCAGGCAAAGCATATACTCTTGAAAAGTAACAAGTCCCCGTTACTTCTTTTCATCTGGCTATCTGATAAAATTCCTTTAAAATTAGTATTCAACACCTCGGAATCCATGCACACAGAACTGGTATAATTTGTCTTTCTGACACACTTAACCCAGCAAGTGGGTTCCTTAGTCTCTTTGATAGAACAGAAAGATTAAGGATAATTATTTCATTTTCTCTAAGTCTTTGCACAGTGATACAAGAATCACTACTCATCCCTGCAGCAGGTCAGATCAAACTTATACACTCACTGCAAGTTTGATTTAACATGAGTAGAATGGTGAAATGAAAACCACTTGAAAAAATTATTTATTATTTCCCATAAGTTTTAAAAATGTTTTCTGTGAAAGCATTTATATTAATTCATACAGGGAGATACACAGCTAGTAGCCAAAGCTGCAGATAATAGAAACTTCATCTTTTGAAAATTACATGAAAAAAACCTCACACCTTGCATTCAAAGGCTTGCTATAGTTTGCTTTGGGAATGCTAGCTTTTATCATCGTGGTGAGGCTCAGGAATTCAGTCATTAGAGCTATATTCAGTCTCACACTTGTATCTGACTGCAAAGTTTAAGAGTCAGTGCTATTAACTTCTAATGATGCCATCTCCTGGTGACTGGCGCCTGTGCTGATGTTGATATTGAAGAGCAGCACAGAGGAGATGGAAAATAAACAGTAAAACCAACAGGGCTGATGAAAACATGATTGAAGAAGGAGTGTGTGCACACTAAGGATTTTCCCTTGGAATAGGGAGCCAGGCTGCGGTGGCAGATACTTTGCTAACTGTCGGAAAATAATCCATCAGCATGTCATTAGCTGAGGACACATCCATTCTTCTGTGCACTTCTACAGTGCCCAGCACAGCAAAATCTCAGCCTTGATCAGGGCTTGTAGGCACACCAAAGGCTACACACTGCAAATAATACAGCTGTGTTTTAATGCAATCAACCATGTTGATTGCAATTTATGTTCAGGACTTCTAATGTTCTTGGTTTAATGCTATCAATGGACAGTTAGCTCAAAATGCCTCATCTTCACTCGTTTTCTTCAAGATTTCTCTTTCTTCACTTGTGGAAAGTCTGGTGGTTGTGGCAGGAAACCTGCTCCAGAATTGCCCTCATTTCCTGGGCATATACCTGCACACACCAACATGCATGCCATAGTGCCACTTCATTGGATTGATAGACTTTAAACAAGCAACCTTCCTGTAAATACTGAATGAATCTAAACTCTTAACTGGTATTTACAGTGGACTGCTTGTGTCCTGGTGAAAGCTACACAGTCTGCATTGGGGTACCTGTGTGTAAAATAGTGAAAATGACTCTGTCAGTTCAACAAAGTTACGGGGCTCAGTATCCTCCCATATGATCCTCTGAGGGAATAATTGACTCATAATTCTTGCTTCATAATGAACTGCATTTGCTACACTTTTCATTGTAATGTCTATTTTTGTATCTTAAATCATGTCTATATTTTTTTTTCCTGAAACTCCTACAAATTTCAATATAATTTACAAAGTGAAGATGACAAAATGTTATGTAATATTCCATTAATGGTGTTACTACTGCCAAGTAAATAATGTTCTTTTTCTCTTGTTCCCATGGGATTTTGTACTGCTTAGATACTATACTGGAAATTCGAGAGCAGATTTTCTGCCCACTGGCGTTTAGTTTTCACATGGTCTATGCATGTTGATGTCTTCTTTTGAAACTAAGACCAACAATCTTTCTAACTAACTAAGCTGTTAACACTAAAGCAGTGATTATGTAACCAGTCTTGGCTTGTCTGACTGTCGACTCCCTTTCTCTTTTGCTGCATGTCTCTGCTACATCCCTCTGTCAGCAAAGATGGTCCATCTGGAAATAAGGCCAATAGAATGGTTAAATAACATTTTGGATACATGCATAAGCCAGTGGATCTGTCTGACCATGCGTGATACCAGTAACAAAGGGGACAACAGACACATGCCTTTGTGGTCTTGTTATCAGCTCAAAGTGCTTGAAAAACTTGTAATGTTGGGTCTATCCTTGGCTCCTGCAATTCATATTTGTACTTAGTTTTTTACCTGTTTAGGTGTTTCCCTGTTCTAACTGTTGGACTGGAGTTTGGCCTACATGTATTTTAGAACTGTTGAGTTTTTGCAGCTGTTTTGGGTTAGCATGACTAATGACAGGTGTGTCCTATGTGCTCAGATAAAAGAACACAGCACAGGAATGTTCTTATTTGGCTTTTGTCTCGTGTTATTGCACTGCTGGAGATGAACTGCACAATCTTTCTGCACAAGTCTTGTTCTCCAATGAGCTGCTTCTCACGTGCCCACACAGAGAGTGCTGGGGTATAAACTCTGTCAACAGTGGAAGGCAGAGACCCAGAACAGGGAGTATGCTTTTCTATTTCTTACTTTTCCTAAAGACTGATGTTAAAAACGATAAGAAATCTCCAGTTCTGTTACCAATGTGCATCATAAATGCTATTGACACAATTCAGCCAACATCAAACCAACATCAGCCTAGCAGACAGGAAAACACAGATAATTAATTTTGATGTGGTCTCCATAACGTACCTCCAAAGCTAATTAAGGTGTACTGGCACTCTGTTTTCCAGGAGAGATTTCCTCCTTGTGTAAGAATCAGCTTCAGTACTGGTGCTGTGTTAAAAGATTTGAGATGAGGAAGCACAGTGCTGGGACTTGAACAAGAAGGCTGACATATAAGCATGGGACGTGACAAGTTTGAAAAACTTTTGTCTTTTTAAAAAAGTTTTTGGTCCAAGAAACACACTTTAGAAGAGTTCATGTACAGAGTCAGGTGGGAATGTTCTTTGACACCAATTTTTCTTTTTGATACTGACTCTCTGCTGACTCTATTTAGAGATGCTCTTGCAAAGATTGTCTTTTTAGCATTGTACCACTTTTTTTATCTTTTTTTTTTTTCTGATATTTATTTTTGTACTTTTTGAAGGACCTGATCTTGGTGACACAAAAACATGAAGCACAATTTTCCCTACAAAACTTTTATGTCATCACAGGAGACATAACCACCTGTTTTTTTAGTATATATTTGAGACTTATTCTCATTTGAAACCTTTTGAGGTGATTTATAAGTAGGATGAACCACATGAAGCTTTCTGTTTATTGGGAAGATGCAAGCATCACATCATAAGCCAACAGGCAAAAAGGCACATTGCTGGTAAGAGATGCAGGATTTTGTGTGCCTGCCTGTAAAGGAATTTAATGTCCAATTTGCTGTCCCATGACAGAAGACTCTGTATGGTTGGGTTGAAAATGTCTCTGCTAGTCCTGCCAGAGACAGTCTTTTGATTTGGAGCTTCACAGGTTCTATGCCTGTTTCTTCTCGCAGAAAGCCAGTGAAAGGTGACAAGCTATGCCCCAGACAATGTGTGAAGCTCACAGAAGTATCTCAGCTGTCAGAGATCTGAGTCCATGGGACCAGCTGTCGGAGGCTCAGCTGGACAGTGTCTCCTTTAATTCTAATGCCAGTGCCTTTCTGGCTGTTTGCTTTCGAATCTCTAGCATTGTTTCTGTCCTGGTAGTACATTCCCAGCATCTCATCCAAACATCAAATACTGTCTGAACCGAAGCCTCACAGGCTGTACTACAAACTGTAGTTTTGTAAAGGTATGGTTGGGCTGCAGCAGATGAAGACAGCTGCTAATGAAAGCTATTTCTGTGCCAGCATGTACCTGAAGACAAATGTTAGACCCAACATGCATAGGGCACCTGGTTTTATTCCAGTGGCATATGGCAGCTTCATGACCTTATCAAGATGTCACCCTCACAGCAGCATCAGCCAAGGGCAAGGTCAATCAGCCAAATGTGGAGGGAATTACATATTTTAATATCTTCTCTGACCAAGAAGGTGTTTTGCAATCACAGCGAGTACTCACATCGCTGGGTAATTTTGCAGAGGGCAAGTGTACAGCTGCTGTGTTGTCATTAAGTCTCCCATGCTTGTACATGACCACCCTGTAAAAGATGAGGTAGACACTGAATTATAGGTGAAGATTGCAGGGTGTCTAGATAGGCCTCCACAAGATACGCGCCTACAATTTTGGACAATGCTATTAAATACATGTTTTAACTTTTATGTTCCTCTGTGTGGATACAGGAGTTGGACTAGGTGATCCTCGTGGGTATCTTCCAAGCCATGATTATGTGATTCTGATTCCTGGGGCTGATCAGTGCATGAGCCAGCCTGCTGTACTATATTAACCTTCCAATGGAGGGAAGACAAAATATAAAGTTGCTCAGGCATGTGAAATGTGTGGGTGTAATGACCCAGATGTGTAACCGGCTGACACATTCTTAGAATCAATCAAAGAGGAATATCAAAATATGACCTTAGCAATCTTAAATATGCCAATTAAAAACAAAAAGGACACCCAAATAACTCTGGAAGAATAAGTGTGGGGAAATAACTTTTAATTCTGTTCTGGCTGGCTTTTTCTCTAGGTGAGGGAAGGCTATTGGCACATGTAAGTACCATTAACACTTCTCAGGGGCAACAGAAATCTGTATCTCCCAGGCTGGGAATAAAGTCACCTCAAGAGATAGGCTTCAGATACTCAAAGACAGATAAGTGACATTTTCTCAGTATCTGGTGCCTGACAGTCAGCTTTCCAGGCTTGTATGTGCACCTCTGTGCCCTAACCTGGCCTTATGCAAAAGGAATCCCTTCCTTCCAATGGGCAGTGTGTTAAGGGCAGATGGCAGCATCCCCCTGAAGGTCTGTGGGGCTCCAGGACCACAGAGGATACAGCTCTGCCCCACAATGCTCCCCAGGGCTCTTATCAGCTGTGGCATGCCCCCAGGAGTGATGGAGGCTGGAGCAATTGCCAGGGTGAAGCCACAGAGGCTGCACCATTTGTTTTAGTTCTGGAGTCAACTGCAAGGAGTGAAAGATCTCGTACTCTGGGGCCTCGCAGGTCATCTGATAAATACTACTCTTTAAGGGCCTTCCCCCTGCCCAAATGTGGCTGCATATAGAGCAGGCACATGCATGAACTTGTAGCGACAGATGTCTGCTGGGATGTGCCATGTTTGACAGAGTGGTCTGCGAGTTAGCATGAGGCTGGAGAGTAAGCATTGCTGTTTGCTATAAACAAACCTTAGCAAAGTGCCTGTAATTGCATTGTTAGAAGGTTGGCCAGGCCTAGATGGTAACAGGGGAGGAAAATAATGCTTTCTTTTATCTGTTCTTGCAAACAGCTGGAGACAGATAAAAGCGGAGACAATTTTAACCTAAGCAAAGATTGTGACTGTGTGCTTTCCTTTGTTCCTCAGTGCTTTCTGTTTTCCTCCAAGTTACATTTTTATTTGCAAATGAGACTATGCATAGAACTGTTTCTGCATGTTTTTTTTCTTTCCCCTCTCTTCTTGTTTTTCTTCAGCTTAAGGAGATCCCGTTTTTCTTCAAACTCAACTCCTGTGGCTGCCTCTGCTTCAGAAGTATGTGAGGACAACAGACTCTGTACTTCGTTCTGTCTGTGCCCCACAGCTTTCAGAGACCTGACACAAAGATGAGATGATCATTTTCCATGATTGACTGTCACTGAGAGGGTAGTTTTGCCAAAGTATGGTTGATGTAAAACCGTTCTGAAGCAGAATTTTCAGATTTTCCAGTAACAGAATGCATTGCTGTAAGATAGAGAGAAAAGGAATTGCTATCTTAAAAACAAACAAGCAAACAAACAAAAACCTTCTGTTTTTTCTCAAGAGAAAATTTTCAAATTCTAGCCTTCAGAGTCAGTAGTAAATTGTGTTGACATAATCAAAATTACTTGCCTAAGCTTCGACATAATGCTTTGATACTGTAGAAATTGGACCGTGTATCAAATTTGATCCCCTGTACTAATGTTTTGGTACAGCAGGAAGAGTTCCCTTTGCTAAACATTTCAGTTGCTCTTCTGCAAGACAGACCAATCCAGTAATGAATAATTCCATCAGGGTAGTTCTTGCAGGCACACAGGCTCATCTACATAGGGAGTTATTCCATTCAGTTTTTCCTGATTAAATCTGCTGTGGGTGTTATTGAAACAGAAATAGCTGTTCTGTTGTAAAACCTGTGTTAAAACACTCTTTTCTTCTGTTAATTGCAATCTTTAATGGTTCTGCGTATTTACTACAGGGACAAAAAACGAATATGACTTCAGATGTATTCTTACTGTACTATGTATTTTCCTTGTATCTTGCTGCTCTCCTTTAAAAATTAAAGACTATTTGAAGCATATTGTAAGCTGTATTGCCTACAGACTTCTTAGGTATGCTCTATGGCAGGCCAAGATGATTTCACAATTGCATTCCTGCAATTTCAGCATCTGTTAAATAAAGGCACAACTATTTTCTTCCAGCTGTTCTCTTTGATATTTAATTATCTTAAGCTGCTCTGTGGAAACACAGGCATACCAGTACAGAGCAGTTTGTTCAAAATAATGAGAAAATGCCCATCTCTAGTCTAGGGTATCATATGTGTAGAGTGAGAAGCCTTGTCTTTCAGCTCAGGTCTAGAATTTGCAAAGGAGCAGTTCTGAATCCTTGCAGTATTTAACATGAATATGTTTTTATACAATGAGTCCCAGTAAGTCTGATTCTGTGCACCCATAGTTTTAAAGGCAACCACTATGCTGTGTAATTCTCCGCTTAAGACTGAATTGTCTTGATTTGTGACACCAAATAAATAAATAAACATTAGAAGAATTAAATAGATTGGACTTTTAAAACACAGTAAGAATCTTCTTTGTCACTAATGTTTGTTTAGTCAATATAATCTGATTGTTTCTATGTGGTACCTCCATTTTTAAAGGATGGAGATATACTTTGCAATTTTTTTCAAAACAAACCTGTTTCTGTTTTATTAACTTGTATTAAAATGCGTTACATGTTCATTGTAACTGAAAAGAAATGTTCAAGCATTTTGTATTTTTCAGCCTAGAAATACTGATTTTTAAATTATATATAAATCAAAACAACTTTACTATAGAGAAAGTTTAAGTTGCTCTTTGCTGTCCTTTTGCTCTTTGCTGTCCTTTTAAAAACAAAGAACTCATATTTCTAAGATGTGAAATAACATAAACCCCCAAAAGACAAATAACCATCACTTATGTATTCTTAATATACACATGATTCTTACCTGTACATGTGCATATGTACATTTTTTTTCTAATAAATAAGAGCAAAAATGGAATATGAAACTTAAACCCCCCACCCTTAAAAAAAAAAACGTCAGGGAAACAAGGAAAGAAAGATTTAACGGCCTTTTGTTCCCTTTTTTCCCCAGTTGGGAAGCCAAAGAAACCCCCCTCCCCCAATACTCCTATGCCCTTAAATAAATGTAAAAATTAAATAGTAAAATTTCTTTGTTACACAGTAAAACTATTTTAACAAAATAAAACTGATTTTATTTCTGAAAGCTTTATTTAAATTTGAAAATTTTTATCCACCATTTCTCATTATGTGTATCTTGTAAGAAAAAAATGCAGTTGAGAATGAGCAATCAGAAATTTGAAGGCATAAGGACGAGTTAAGTGTAGGTACTTTTCAAGCCCTGATATAAAGAACTGTAA
>CM019236.1:38373867-38410297 GCA_009741485.1 Malurus cyaneus samueli
TGGCCATTCCAAGTAAGTCAATGTACCATTCTTAACCTCAGTGGAAAAAAGTGTGTCGTGGGTCATTTATGCTATTCATCCGTGCATGCACACACGGAAAAGGAGAAGCAACAACAGCAACCTCTGCATAATTCTACAGAAAATTCTATAGTAATAAGAGCTGGTTTCCAACATCTGTTGAGAATATTCTGTGATACTGTAAAAAACCATCTCTGTTCAACTGCATTGAATTTTACATAGTCTTTATAAAGAAAGAATACTTGGGTAGATGTCAGAATACCTAGTAGCAAGAGAAGAATCACAAAAAAAAAAAAAAAAAAATCTCAGGCTGAGTATATTAGGTCTTTCTATTTGATATTCTTATACATTAATTATTAAACACACTGTGAGACATCCAGTCTAGATTGCTAGGGTCTTCCCTTTTCTTCAGAGAAACTATAAAGTCACCCTGTCTGAGAGTTCTGCTTCACAGAAGTCTATAATGCCAAGATTTCAATAAAGTTCAGAGGGATAATGTTCTTCATTCATTATTTTCATACATTTCGCATATCTGATTTAGCATTGCCCACTCTGGTTAGAGTCTTGTCTTAACCAAAGCTGGATTTAGGAATCTAAGATTTCTAGTCTGCAGATTTGGCTGCATCGACCAGAATTGAGCAGAACCTGAGCAGGCCTGTCAGAGGTGCACCCAGGAAGACAGAGATGCACATATTTTCTTCATCCTTTCTTCTGACTTCCCAATGCTATTTCTTAATACTTAGGCACTATTGATCCTGAAGCTTCTGAAACAGAGAGCATCTGTAGAGAGTACGGTTGGTATGAAACACTGATATACCAAAAACCAGAGCGTATTACCCACACTTCACTCTCGTGTGGTGGTTCACTTGCATTTTGGAGAGATGCACAAGATGCAGGTCAAACTTCAGTTCCCAGCGTGAGCACCAGAGGAATTTGTGCCACCATAAAGTACCACACGTTTTCTACCACACTTACACAAACAGACTACCTGATTTGTTGTCAGAACTAACTGTGCTGAAGACCCCTAATTAATGGTTAGCCATCTCTGCACCTCTAATTAATGGTTAGCCATCTCCTGTGTGCAAAAGTTTGACTGAAACACTCAGGCCAGCGCTTTGGTTGCGTCCACTCTATCTTTCTTGAAGCTGATAAAAGGAGTGTGTCTACCCTTATTGCCTGCCTCACAAATCCCTGGCAGAAGCAATCACTTTCTGGCAGATTCTTGTCAACAACAAAACAGCAACACTTTCTGCAGTGTCACACCAATCTCACCTCTGGTGCAGTCAGGCAACAGCAGCATCTGAGCAATTTTCTCCATCCCATTCCTGTGCATGCCTGATGGTCAGCACGGGAGAAGAAGGAAAGGTATCAGAAGCAAGGAATGTTACCGACTGCTTTACAGTTCTCCCGGGTTGTAGCTCTTGCAGTACAGGAACGACTTCTGATCTCAAGCAAATGGCACAGGGTGTGAAAATTGATAATATTTCCACCAGCAGCTGCATTTGGGGTTACCCCAGTATAGGCTGGGAATTGATACCCAAAAAAACCTCTCCAGGGACTTACATTGACACTGCCTTTAGCAAAAAAAAACATTGTGTGATGTTCCTATGTTTACTTATCTCTCTTTAGTTTTTTCTACCTTACATCTATGTAAAAAAGAAAAAACTATAAGCTAAATAGTAAATGACAGCATTCAGCATCTGATCATAGTGTAAATTAAAATAATACTAGCAGTTACACTTAACAGAAAATTAATATTTTTCCTAATTACTAGCAAAAAATCCTAGAACAAATGATACTACTCTTTTTTAACCTCAGAAAAGCTCTTCTTTTCAAACTCAAAATACTAGCCCCATTACAAAGTTAGACAACTCAAGTGAAACAAGAGTTGTTTGGATTGTAAAAAATTTTCCAAAATAAACGTTTTAAAATGTGGATAATATATAACGTGTTCTGAATACAGGCAAAAATTACATCTCTTTTATTGTGTGAAACATTTTACAGTCCTAGTTCAAGAATAGCATCTGTTGTTACAACTACTTTAAAATGTGATATGCTTTAAAAGAGCTTAATCTAAACTTTAAGACTTTTATTTTAAAAGTCCTTGTCATCCCATCAGGTAGAGGCAGACAGCACAATGGTGAGAGTAATCTGTCTTTCAAGATTGTTGCTGTTTCAGATAGGAAAACCAAAATCCCTTCCTGAATTAACCGTTATTTGATTTTATCACAAACAAGCTTCCCATGAAACATCTTGCCCACAAGTGTCAGATAAAGTTTTTAGTGCAGATTTAGCTGAATTGCACTAAATATATATCACGACTCTGAATTCTGAAAGTTGTGGTACTTCAGTACCGTCTGAAAAAGATACAGTTTCATCTAAATCTATTTGAGGTAGTAACAACATAAAACACACCATGAAACAAGATGCCATGAGTTAAGAAATTAGCCTTGTATCTACAGGAAAATGCCTGAGCTTAAACAATTGGAGTCAATAATTGTAGCAGCACTGAGAATGTTTATCCCTTAAGACTGATGTAGCCCCGCAAAGCCACTCCCTGCAAGATCCCTGTGGAAAACAGCCATTTCAAATCTTTAGATGCACTTTCTTTCCTCTTGCTGAAGATTGCGTTCCCATAGGAGACATGAAAAAGCGTGGAAGATAAACCGTGGATGTGCTGGAGCTGGAAGGTATCCTAAAGATTGTCATGTTCCTGACCTCCTGCTGTGGTCAGGAACACCTTCATTAGGCTGGGTTGCTCACAGCTTCACCCAGCCAATCCTTGAACACTGCCAGGATAGATAATCCACAGCTTCTCTGGGTACTCTCTATCAGTGCTTCAGAAACTCACAGAAAGAATTTCTTCCTAATACTAAAAGATACTGGAAGATCACAGTGATCAGATCACAGTCCCCCAGAGCCTTCTCTTCTCCAGGCTGCACTGCCCCAACTCTCCTCCTGTCTTCATAGGAGAGCAGCTCCATCCCTTGGAACACCTTGTTACTCCTCTGGACCCCCTCTAACAGATCACAACCTTTCTTGCACTGGGGGCCCCAGAGCTGGGAGCAGCACTGTAGGTGGAGCCTCAGAAGGGGAGAGCAAAGGGACAGAATCGCCTCCCTTGACCTGACAGGGCTCTTTGGATGCCCCTAGCTGCAAGCTCACACTGTTGACTCATGTACAGCTCTTCCACACCCACAAGAATCCCCAAGTCCTTCTTATAGGGCTGCTCTCTAGAACTTCTCCCAGTCTGCGCTCATGTCTGGATTGTCCCAATCCAGGGCAGCACCGTGGTCTTGGACTTGTTGAACTCCATGAGGTTCTCAAGCTTGTCCAGGTTCCTCTGATGGCACTCCATCCATCTGTTTTCAATGGCACTGCCCAGCTTTTTGTGTCATCTGCAAACTTGCTAAAGAGCACTTGTACCTCACTGTCATTGAGAAGACATTGCACAGCACTGGTCCCAAAACAGCCAGAGAACATCCACTCATCACCAGCCTTTACCTCAACACAGAGCCATTGACCACAACTCTATGGCTGCATCTCCATCCATCCATCCATCCATCCATCCATCCATCCATCCACCATCCATCCATCCAGCCAATTCCTTATACATCGAACTGTCCATCCTTCAAATGAGGTGTCTCCCATTTAGACATAAAGAGCTTCTGAAAAGCTTGTAGCTTGTGATTGCAGAGCTCCAGTTTTATGACTTTTCCCACTGTTTTTCCATGATAGCAATTAGACCATCGGTTTCTAATTTTGCAATGGTTTCATCTTCTCTGTACTCACGCTGCATGTATTGTGTAAGAGAGCATGTCCTCAAAACACTCTCCATCTGCTTTAGTGCCAAGTGGGTTGACTTAATTAGGACAGCTATCTTTAAAATTAAGCAGGCCTTTGTACCAAATTGGATGAGAAGTAATCCCAGCTTCCAGACCATTATTTCAGATGGGCAGATCTGACAAGTGACAGCCACAGGGACTTAGGGGATGATAAGTTCTTTACTTGGTGCAAGCATTTCTTCAGTGAGGGTCTGACCTTCCTTCTGATGTGATCTTGTATCTAGCCAAGTGAAACGTGTACTAGCTTGGTTTGCAGTGATGCAGAGGAAAAAATCCCATATGCAGAAAGAACATCTATGTGCCCTCCAAAACAAAACAAGCTGTATTGCTGCAGTTTTCTGTCACAATTTAAGACCATGTGTACTCAATAGTACAAAATGTGGGATGTGATGAGAAAAGCCTGTCCAGAGCTGCTTTTTTAGCACTGCCCAGCTGCAGGTCCTCTTGCTGATGTTCTGAGCCACAGTAAAGCTGAGTTGTCCTAGCCCATTTCAGTACACATGGTAAATTACATCTAGGTATCTGCTGATACTGCATAAATTCAGACTAGAATATTCACTAATGGGTCTAATTTACCCACAGCAAAGTTTTCAGAAAATGTTTCAAAGGTTGTTAACAGCTCTTGTGGACAACAATCCTCTCTTAAGGACATTATACTGCTTTTTCTAGTACATTGAGTAGAAATCTCTGTAGTGGTTTCAAGGATCTCTGCTGCAAAGTGGTACAAATCTCATAAAGCAGATCCTGGTTGCAAACCCTGTCAGAGACAAGGCATCGGCAGTTGAGGCTTTTAACCTTCCATATGTATACCTGTTGCAGTTTATTATCGCTCTCTGCATTTCAGCAGAGCAACGTCGTTTGTGGCTTTTCCCGTCTTTACCAAGCTGGTAGTCTTCAGTGTTGAGAAATACTCTGGAGTTGGGATCTTCCTATTGTGCTCAGGGTCCCTTAACTCTCGAGGTCCCCACCTCGCTCCACCTTTACAGCATGTAATGGAGGGCTGGCCACGGAGTCCCAGCCCGGAGGGATGTTCCCGGCGCCAGGCGAGGGCTCTGCCGGCGGGACGGCGGGGACTGGGAGCTGGATAGCGAGAGGAAGGCTCGCCAGTGCTGCCTCCTCTCGCCATCGGTTGTCCCAGCGGGTGAGGATGCGCATGCCACAGCCTGAGCTGAAGGGCTCTGGACATCTTCCTTCTGCTCGAGCTCTCCCGGGGGACCTCACGGATATTTCAGGCTGCAGGAAAATGTACTGGGGAAATCATGTTAGGTAAGTTTGCGTGAAGTGGGGGACTTCTCTAACCGGGGTTCTTACTCCTTTTAAAGTTCACACGCTCACCATCCTTTTAGTGGCCGTGTCATATCATCATATCAGCACATAATTTATTTCAGGTTTTTTGGTGGGTTTTTTTTTTTTTTTTTTACTTTCAGAATTCTTTTCACTGTGACTCTGGTCTGGCAGGCTGTTCGTTTAGGAAAAGGTAAGGGAATCTTCGTGTTTCTCCCCTCCCCGCCGAGTTCTCTTGCGCACTCACATGCGCATTTCTTCATTTCAAACTACCCTTCCCTTCCATGTTTGCGCTTCTTGTCAAGGCCGTGAAAAAGAAGAACATAAAGAAGACGTGAAAAGTCTCAATGCCACAGCACAAAAGCAGCAGCTCAAGAACGAAGGGGCTTTTATAAACGCTCTCAGTGACATGAATCAGAGTTATGAAAGCAGAAAGCAACAGAGTTCCAGGTCATTCGTACCTTTCACTGGAATTACAGAGAGTAGGTAACATTTTTATGTAAATTATGACATTAAATTGGTTTAAAAATATAATATAGTAATGATTTAAGTGTTGTCCTGGAAGATTCCATTCTGTTGATTTTCTGTGGTCATTCATTTAAATTACATACGTGGCCACTTAGTAAACGGTGATAAAAGCTTAAGTACACTGAAATCTCTTACTTGCAAAATGTTCTAAGAAAAAACAAGGAAGGATACTACGAATGAAATAGTTGGTCCTTTGTATTTGGAAAGTATTTGTGGAAATTTGTAATGAAATTCTGTTCATTTTTTAAAATCCATGGTATTCATTACCAAAAAAATGCTTTTTTAAGAAAAAAGAATGTTTTAGCTGCCTGAAATCAACAGTACTAACAGAAAAAAAAAAAAAAAAAAAAAAAAAGAAAAATGAAAAAATATTGTTTGCTGCAACATACAAAGTTAGAACGGTGCTCAGTCCCACAGTCTGACAAGGGTTGGGCAGAAAAAAACAAAAATGCCCAGTAACAAACCTCTTTATTCAAAATAAGCAGCACTTTCCAGTAAAAATGTCCAATTTGTTAGTGTGACTGAAACCTGTGTCGTCAAAGTTGAATATTTCACTTGAACACATGCTGCTGCCCAAGATTGCCAGGCGTTGTTTCTTCACCATCCTGTAATCCCTAGTAGTGTTTTCTATCCTTAACTAAACAAACTGGGTTTAGCTGAACAAACAGTCCTAACAGGCATATAATTTTATTGTCTTTAAAGACAATAAACTAGATATCCTTAAGATACTTTGAGAACTGGAGAGACCTTTGAGGACAAGTGAGGAAAAGGTGAGGTTCAGAGCCCCTGAGATGCTTGTTAACCTCTGTAATATTGTCTTGTAGGTAAAAAACTGAAACAGACATGCTGCCAGAATGGAGGGACCTGCATCCTGGGACTTTCTGTGCCTGCCTAAGCACTTTACCGGCAGACACTGTGAGCACGATGAGCGCCAAAGGTAAAAAAGAAAAAAAAAAAAAAAAAAAAAAGTCAAAGGAAATTAGTGAGGTGCACTGGATTTTTTTTTTTTTTCTGTGTTGGGGTCAGGGTGTACCAAATGTCTCCCTTGTCATTGGCAGCAATTGCGGCAGCATTGCTCACGGCGTCTGGGTGCTGAAGGGCTGCTGGCTTTGTCGATGCGGCTACGGTACTCTGAACTGTCTCTCAGAAGTAATGTACAATAACTGTGGTAAGAAATGGCATTAAATCAAACATTTTTATCCCGTGGGTGACAGAATTGCCTTCTGCAGTGGCGGCGTACTCAGGGGCTGCTGCGTGTGCACTAGTTACACTTCTACAGTGAAGCTTTGCTTCAGAGAATGCATTAGTGAGGCAGTAGAAAACTCGTCTGCTTATGATGATAAATTACATCATATAAGACACTTTCAGCTCTTTAAAATTCTGTGCCATAGGAAACTTTCCACCATTCTAGTTGAAAATTACCGAGGTTAAATACTTCTCTCTTCCGCAAAATCTGTAGATGTCTGACTTCCCATTTAACCAGAACACAATTCTCACAACTAAACTTAAATCCAAAATACAAATACTTTTTTTTTAGAAAAGAGAAAAAAGTAGCGGCTTTCATACTTCTGTGGTAGGTAGAAACCGGTATCTCGATGCGCTCACGCAGCAGCTGAACTTCCAACGTCACCTAACACACATTAGAGACACGCCAAGGACTTTGGGGGAGACCATCAAAAAAACGTAGAAAACCCCAAAAACCATAGGGGCTCTACTAAACACACATCGATCAGTAACACATAAATCTCACAATTAATATAATATTCTCTCTCTCTCACCCCGCTGGGACACCGATGGCAGGAGGAGGCAGCACTGGCGAGCCTTCCCTCTCGCTATCCAGCTCCCAGTCCCCTGCCGTCCCGCCGGCAGAGCCCTCGCCTGGCGCCGGGAACATCCCTCCGGGCTGGGACTCCGTGGCCAGCCCCCGATTTACATGCTGTAAAAGGTGGAGCGAGGTGGGGGCACCTCGAGAGTTAAGGGACCCTGAGCACAATAGGAAGATCCCAACTCCAGAGTATTTCTCAACACTGAAGACTACCAGCTTGGTACACGGGAAAAGCCAGCAAACAGACGTTGCTCTGCTGAAATGCAGGAAGCGTATAATAAACTGCAACAGGTATACATATGGAAGGTTAAAAAGCCTCAACTGCCTGCATGCCTTGTCTCTGACAGGGTTTGCAACCAGGGATCTGCTTTATGAGATTGTACCACTTTGCAGCAGAGATCCTTGAAACCCACTACAGAGATTTCTACTCAATGTACTAGAAAAAGCAGTATAATGTCCTTAAGAGAGGATTGTTGTCCACAAGAGCTGTTAACAACCTTTTGAAACATTTTCTGAAAACTTTTGCTGTGGGTAAAATTAGACCCATTAGTGAATATTCCTAGTCTGAATTTATGCAGTATCAGCAGATACCTAGATGTAATTTACCATGTGTACTGAAATGGGCTAGGACAACTCAGCTTTACTGTGGCTCAGAACATCAGCAAGAGGACCTGCAGCTGGGCAGTGCTAAAAAAGCAGCTCTGGACAGGCTTTTCTCATCACATTCCCACATTTTGTACTATTGAGTACACATGGTCTTAAATTGTGACAGAAAACTGCAGCAATACAGCTTGTTTTGTTTTGGAGGGGCACATAGATGTTCTTTCTGCATAGGGATTTTTTCCTCTGCATCACTGCAAACCAAGCTAGTACACGTTTCACCTTGGCTAGATACAAGATCACATCAGAAGGAAGGGTCAGACCCTCACTGAAGAAATGCTTGCACCAAGTAAAGACATTATCATCCCCTAAGTCCCTGTGGCTGTCACTTGTCAGATCTGCCCCATCTGAAATAATGGTCTGGAAGCTGGGATTACTTCTCATCCAATTTGGTACAAAGGCCTGCTTAATTTATAAAGATAGCTGTCCTAATTAAAGTCAACCCACTTGGCACTAAAGCAGATGGAGAGTGTTTTGAGGACATGCTCTCTTACACAACTACATGCAGCGTGAGTAACAAGAGAAGATGGAAACCATTGCAAAATTAGAAACCGATGGTCTAATTGCTATCATGGAAAAACAGTGGGAAAAGTCATACAACTGGAGCTCTGCAATCACAAGCTACAAGCTTTTCAGAAGCTCTTTATGTCTAAATGGGAGACACCTACATTTGAAGGATGGACAGTTCGATGTATAAGGAATTGGCTGGATGGATGGATGGATGGATGGATGGATGGATGGATGGATGGATGGATGGATGGATGCAGCCATAGAGTTGTGGTCAATGGCTCTGTGTTGAGGTAAAGGCTGGTGATGAGTGATGTTCCTCTGGCTGTTTTGGGACCAGTGCTGTGCAATGTCTTCCTCAATGACAGTGAGGTACAAGTGCTCTTTTAGCAAGTTTGCAGATGACACAAAGCTGGGCAGTGCCATTGACACAACAGATGGATGGAGTGCCATCCAGAGGAACCTGGACAAGCTTGAGAACCTCATGGAGTTCAACAAGTCCAAGANTGGAGTTCAACAAGTCCAAGACCACGGTGCTGCACCTGGATTGGGACAATCCCAGACATGAGCGCAGACTGGGAGAAGTTCTAGAGAGCAGCCCTATAAAGAAGGACTTGGGGATTCTTGTGGGTGTGGAAGAGCTGTACATGAGTCAACAGTGTGAGCTTGCAGCCTAGGGGTGCATCCAAAGCAGCCTGTCCAGGTCAAGGGAGGCGATTCTGTCCCTTTGCTCTCCCCTTCTGAGGCTCCACCTACAGTGCTGCTCCCAGCTCTGGGGCCCCCAGTGCAAGAAAGGTGTGGATCTGTTAGAGTGGGTCCAGAGGAGGCTACAAGGTGTTCCAAGGGATGGAGCTGCTCTCCTATGAAGACAGGAGGAGAGTTGGGGCAGTGCAGCCTGGAGAAGAGAAGGCTCTGGGGGGACTGTGATCTGGATCACTGTGATCTTCCAGTATCTTTTAGGTATTAGGAAGAAATTCTTTTCTGTGAGGTTTCTGAAGCACTGATAGAGAGTACCCAGAGAAGCTGTGGATTATCTATCCCTGGCAGTGTTCAAGGATTGGCTGGGTGAAGCTGTGAGCAACCCAGCCTAATGGAAGGTGTTCCTGACCACAGCAGGAGGTCAGGAACATGACAATCTTTAGGATACCTTCCAGCTCCAGCACATTCCACGGTTTTATCTTCCACGCTCTTTCATGTCTCCTATGGGAACGCCAATCTTCAGCAAGAGGAAAGAAGTGCATTTCTAAAGATTTGAAATGGCTGTTTCCACAGGGAATGCTTGCAGGGAGTGCTTTGCGGGGCTACATCAGTCTTAAGGGATAAACATTCTCAGTGCTGCTACAATTATTGACTCCAATTGTTTTAAGCTCAGGCATTTTCCTGTAGATACAAGGCTAATTTCTTAACATCATGGCATCTTGTTTCATGGTGTGTTTTATGTTTGTTACTACCTCAAATAGATTTAGATGAAACTGTATTCTTTTTCCAGACGTGTACTGAAGTACCACAACTTTCAGAATTCAGAGTCTGTGATATATATTTAGTGCAATTCAGCTAAATCTGCACTAAAACTTTTATCCTGACACTTGTGGGCAAGATGTTTCATGGGAAGCTTGTTGTGATAAAAATCAAAATACGGTTAATTCAGGAAGGGATTTTGGTTTTCCTATCTGAAACAGCAACAACTTTGAAAAGACAGATTACTCTCACCATTGTGCTGTCTGCCTCTACCTGATGGGATTGACAAGGACTTTTAAAATAAAAGTCTTAAAGTTTAGATTAAGCTCTTTTAAAGCATATCACATTTTAAAGTAGTTGTAACAACAGATGCTATTCTGAACTAGGACTGTAAAATGTTTCACACAAATAAAAGAGATGTAATTTTTGCCTGTATTCAGAACACGTTATATATTATCCACATTTTAAAACGTTTACTTTTGGAAAATTTTTACAATCCAAACAACTCTTGTTTTCACTTGAGTTGTCTAACTTTGTAATGGGGCTAGTATTTTGAGTTTGAAAAGAAGAGCTTTTCTGAGGTTAAAAAAAGAGTAGTATCATTTGTTCTAGGATTTTTTTGCTAGTATATTAGGAAAAAAATATTAATTTTCTGTTAAGTGTAACTGCTAGTATTATTTTAATTTACACTATTCAGATGCTGAAATGCTGTCATTTACTATTTAGCTTATAGTTTTTTCTTTTTTACATAGATGTAAGGTAGAAAAAACATAAAGAGAGATAAGTAAACATAGGAACATCACACAATGTTTTTTTTTGCTAAAGGCAGTGTCAATGTAAGTCCCCTGGAGAGGTTTTTTTTGGGTATCAAATTCCCAGCCCTATACTGGAGGTAACTCCCAAAATGCAGCTGCTGGTGGAGAAATATTGATCAATTTTCACACCCTGTGCCATTTGCTTGAGATCAGAAGTCGTTCCTGTAACTGCAAGAGCTAACAACCCGGGAGAACTGTAAAGCAGTCGGTAAACATTCCTTGCTTCTGATACCTTGTTCCTTCCTTCTCCCTGTAGCCTGACCATCAGGGCATGCACAGGAATGGGGATGGAGAAAATTGCTCAGATGCTGCTGTTGCCTGACTGCACCAGAGGTGAGATTGGTGTGACACTGCAGAAAAGTGTTGCTGTTTGTTGTTGACAGAATCTGCCAGAAAGTGATTGCTTCTGCCAGGGATTTGTGAGGAGCGGCAATAAGGGTAGACACACTCCTTTTATCAGCTTCAAGAAAGATAAGAGTGGAGCCAACCAAAGCGCTGGCCCTGAGTGTTTCAGTCAAACCTTTTGCACACAGGAGATGGCTAACCATTAATTAGAGGTGCAGGAGATGGCTAACCATTAATTAGGGGTCTTCAGCACAGTTAGTTCTGACAACAAATCAGGTAGTCTGTTTGTGTAAGTGTGGTAGGAAAACGTGGTGCTACTTTATTGGTGCACAAAATTCCTCTGGTGCTCACGCTGGGAACTGAAAGTTTGACCTGCATCTTGTGGCACTCTCCCAAAATGCAAGTGAACCACCACACTGAGAGTGAAGTGTGGGTAATACGCTCTGGTTTTTGGTATATCAGTGTTTCATACCAACCGTACTGCTCTACAGATGCTCTCTGTTTCTGAAAGCTTCAGGATCAATAGATGCCTAAGGTATTAAGAAATAGCATTGGGAAAGTCAGAAGAAAGGATGAAGAAAATATGTGCATCTCTGTCTTCCTGGGTGCACCTCTGACAGCCTGCTCAGGGTCTGCTCAATTCTGGTCAGTGCAGCCAAATCTGCAGACTAGAAATCTTTAGATTCCTAAATCCAGCTTTGGGTTAAGACAAGATCTCTAACCAGAGTGGGCAATGCTAAATCAGATATGCAGAATGTTATGAAAAATAATGAAGAACAATTATCCCTCTGAACATTTATTGAAATCTTGGCATTATAGACTTCTGTGAAGCAGAACTCTCAGACAGGGTGACTTATAGTTCTCTGAAGAAAGGGAAGACCCTAGGCAATCTAGACTGGGATGTCTCACAGTGTGTTTAACTCATTAAATGTTAAGAATATCAAATAGAAAGACCTAATACTAGCCAGCCTGAGATTTTTTTTTTTTTTTTTTTTGTGATCTTCCATTGCTCTAGGTATTCTGACATCTCCGTAACCCCAGTTCTCTTCCTTTATAAAGACTATGTAAAACTTCAATGCAGTTGAACAGAGATGGTTTTTACAGTATCACAGAATATTCTCAACAGATGTTGGTCAAACCAGCTCTTATTACTATCAGGAATTTTCTGTAGAATTATGCAGAGGTTGCTGTTGTTGCTTCTCCTTTTCCGTGTGTGCATGCACGGATGAATAGCATAAATGACCCAGACAACTTTTTCCACTCCAGGTTAAGAATGGTTTACATTGACTTACTTGGAATTGGCCACTAATTGACTTGAGAAAGTAATATGTAGGAAGAAGGATAATCCATATTGGGACTGGCACCGTTTAACTAATGCCACAGGTCCATGATGAACTTAAGCAGGATAAATGGCTGCTGCTGCTGGAAGGGTGGGTCCCACTCTGTCTTACATCATGGGTTATCTGTTTGTACTGCTTCCCTCTTGCCATCATTACTGTTTGTGCAGCCATGAATGAGCTGAATTAGTTTATCTGAATGAGAATTCAGTTGGGGGGGAAAAAAAAAATCAGTTTGTTTTCTGCTGGGTTAGTACCCTGATGTGGTTTGCCACACGAGCACCGGGACTGGCAGAAACAGAAGGCTGGGAAAAGCAGTCATGGTTGTGTCACAAGCAGCCCCTCTCTGTATCAGAACTGATTTATACCAGATTAAACTGACTATGAAAAGTGTCAATAGATTTCAGTTCCTGTATTTATATTGCTCTTCCCTTCCCTAGGATATAAACCACAGGCAGTTTATCCACTGATAATGATGCCACCTCCAACGCTCTCATCCTGTGAGCATTACACACAGAGGGGTACAGCAGTCATCACACATCTCTCTGACAACATATGGATGGAGCTCAGCACAAATGAGATGGGAGCAATATTACCATATTACCAATATTCCTCATGAGATGGGAGCAATATTACCAAATGAATGGAAACATCCACAGCACTCTCTGGGAAAGGGAACCTTATGCAGATGTCGTGCAATGATGTAATGAATGGTCTATAACAGGCTGATACAAATTTGCAGAATAAACCCAGTCTCATAACAGAGCATTATATAGGTTTTCCTTACTCTGAATCTCATGGTTCATCATTAATAAAACACAACATTAATAAAACAAATATGATTTTGTGAAAGTTTTGTAATGAAAATCAATGTAATTCATGTCTTTTGTGTAGAGAAAAAAAAGAAAATAAAAAAGAAAATTTGACAGTACACATGGGAAGTGATCTCAGTTTTCCACCTTTGAGAGAAAGTTTCCTTGACAAATGAATCAACACCAATACCAAGAGACTGCAAGATTGAGACTTTTTGCTTCTTATTTTTCAAGTAATAGTATTTTATTGAAGAAAATCTAAGTTTTTAGGAAAATGAAATTTTGCGCAGTTATTTATTTTGAAATTTGAAAAGATGATGCTTTTAGCCACCAAGGCAGAGAGACAGAAAGTGATTTTTTGGAGTTAGTAGTGCTGTATTCTAATGTCTGGCTGAGTAAATTTCTCTTCTACATGCTATCTGGTGTGTCTCTTGTCCACCATTCAGGAAGTTGTCTCAGCATTTCAGGTTTAAGAATGGGCTCTTTTTGGCTGCATAAAACTTACAAGTCTTGTGGTGTCTTATTATGGGGACATGTGGGGACACAGAATTAGTGCAATCATGCACTCAAGCTATATTTCTCTTGCAAAATTACCTGAAAATCTATCTTTACCCTAAACAAAACACAATTGCTTGAGCTTAATGGCACATTTTGACCTGGCTCTGCAGTCTTGTTTGGTGATTGTCTTGCTGAAACTAGAGTGAAATTTTTACCCAGCAAAGTGATTCACTCTAGCAGTGAAGACAGAAGCAATTCAAAGGTTGAATAGCTGTCAGTTGTTTCCCCCACTGTTTTTATTTGGAAGCATTTCAAGTGTAGCTTAGCCTGCTGTTAGCAGTGCTGCAGTGGGATATGACCCTAGAAAGCTTTCTGGGTTTATGTGGCAAGATACAAACTATGAATTTCAGAGCAGCCTTGAAGGAGTCCCTGAGGAAGTGCTGATCCCACAGCCTAATTCAGGGATGGAGATGCATATCCCAGGCAACCATGAATGGAAATCCCTGCATAGAGCTTGCATTTAATCTTCAAGCTGGCCAAATATGCTGGCATTTCTTTAAAATGAAGCTACACATTACAGCTGAGACAATGTCAGAAAGCTAATTCCCAACCCAAGCACACATTTGAGATTTGCATTATCGTTGGTGGCATTTAATCTGTTATTGGGATGAATAATTGTTTACTGGAAACCTATCTGATTTTTTTTTTTCTTATCTAATTTTCTCTCTATGATTGAACATCTCAGCAAGAGGTGGGGGAAGGGGGAAGTGAGGGATTTGTGTCTGAGAGCAAGACATTGAAGGAAGTAAATAGGCAGGACACTTTTCAGGTGTATATGAGCTATCAGATTATCCCAAGCAATCCTAGGTATCTGCTAAACCCTCCTCCTTTTTCCCCCTACTTGAATTAAAATCTAAAGTAGAAAACAGCTTCTATGCGTGCATGTACAAAAGCCACCTTTCACAAATGGGTATTTCTGATAGGATTTGTGTAAGGAACGAGTCTGACACTTCTTGGACTTAGCCTTGTAGGAACCAGGAATAGCAGGCAAATTGAGAGATCCAGCAGCGATTTTAATCTATGGTAATAGGACCTAAATGCTAGTACCAATTAAAATAGAAACAAACCACTATGTCATAATCTGCAGTGCTGTCAGAAGGCCAGCTCTTCCTTTTGTCTTTGGTCTATTGCCACCCTTGAGGGATCCTGTCCTTTGTGCCAGCCCTGGGTTCCAGCTTGGCTTTGGCCCAGCCATCCAAAATGTGCCATGGTTTGCAGATGGCTCGTGCTCGAAATGCGAGGTGTGTGCTGAAGCTGAACTTCTGCCACTACAATGGATTAAATTCTGTTCCATGCTAACTGGGAACTGCGGGAATCAGACTGGAACCGTGTAGGTCAGCATCTCTAAAAACCACCCCTACGCACCAGATACAGTACATGTGCAGCACGCTTGGGAAGAGCTGCAAAGCCAAATTTTAGTATCGTCATCCAGGCATTCAGAACAGGTTGCCATATCAAAATGAAATTTTGTAGGTTTCCAGGCTCTGGGTGTTGGTGAACTGCTTCTGATAACAAAAAAAATCCCGTTATGAGAAACGAACTATAGACTCCATGAGTGAAATCTGGAATAGATCCAGAAGGAAATGATCTCTCTCTCTTTCAGCAAAGGTTGACTCCAGGATGCTAGAGGGCTTCATGCTGGCATCAGCATAAACGAGGGAGAAAGCAAAAGTGAAAGTAGGATCTGTTCAGATAGAGTCATGCTCTTAGGGACAGAGCACAGCTCAACATACTGTTGGGTTGAGGACTGGCCTTCTGGCATGACTTTTCCATTTTGGTTTGGGAAGAATAATCACAGGTTTAAAGAAAAGTGAATGGTGTAGTTTCATAATCTCATGAAAGCAAATAGTAAAACTTACTCTTGTTTTGCAAGCTGCATGGTGAGAGGAAACAGCTATGAGTGACATAACTAATTATGACAAACCCTACCTGATGGCATTTGTTGGTTGGAAAAGGATAGGTACATTGTGAAAACCCTATTTTCTAACTACTCTTCAAGTAAGGAATGTAATTTTGGCATGGTGGGCAGTTACTCTATCATGGAAGCCAGTGGAAATGGACAAAAAGGGTAGAAAAAGTTAACATGATTGTATTGTGAGCAGTTATGTTAATGCTGTTGTTGCTATAATGTCAAACATTCTGAGGAGGCATTTCTTTAACCCAGGAATGGTAAATAAAAATAATTTTTTTTCTAGAACACAATTGTTCTTGATAATAAGGACTATGAGTGATACAAGACAGAATGCTGGCTGCAGTTTCATGCTGTGAAAACTATATAGACAGGTATATTAGCATTTTTCCCCCCTCAGAAATGCTAATTTTTATGAGCTTCCTGTCTTACTTCTCGTCTCACAGACTCTGTCTCCTCAGTTGTGTTGCCAGATCAATACATTCATCATTCACAGCAGAGTAAAGATTAGAGTTTTTCCAATTACTCAATTTAAATTTGGTCCTTTTACAGTTCAAGCATAGAGGGCAGCATCACAAAAAATTTGAATTGACATGACTGTCTTTAAAGGAAATCTTTGTCCTGTTCTCAGCTTGTCTGAATACGATACACCTGAATGACTGATGAAGAAAACAAAGTACAGGAAATGTGGTGATTTTCCAGTAATGTGTACCTTAACCACCTTTAGGGATAAAGAAAAAAAAAAATTGAGCCAGTTTAATAGATTACCACTATGTCCTGAATCTTCGAGAGATATAGAGGCTTGAAATGGGAACTCAGTGTGTGTGCATTTTGATAATGTAGTTTTGTGTGTCTAAAGATGAAAAAGAAATAGCTGGGGAATTCTAGTGAGCAGTAAACTTTATCACAGGCAATGACAGCAAGAAAATATCTGCGAATTTGGGACGGCTTTACAGTTGAGTAGAGTGTATGTTTAACATTTATGGTGAAACTTGGCCTGCCTTAATTCATTTCCACTGGTGCACAATGGTTGCTCTGACAAGACAAAAATGCTTTCTTCTCATAGTAAATTGTGCTGATGTTTATCTAGTGATATAAAATCTCTTCCTCGGTCCTTTCTCTGGTTATGTGTGTGCTTGTAACAGATTAAATCTATTCA
This sequence comes from Malurus cyaneus samueli, assembly GCA_009741485.1. Classification (NCBI taxonomy): domain Eukaryota; kingdom Metazoa; phylum Chordata; class Aves; order Passeriformes; family Maluridae; genus Malurus; species Malurus cyaneus. The sequence continues at coordinate 38,390,928 of CM019236.1, forward strand.
GAAGAACACATTCTGCTCACAAGAATAAAGCCACAAACATTTGCAGAAGAGAAACACAATCCCTGCTGTAGGTGAAGGAGAAATATCATCATGATACACCCTCTGATATGTGGAAGTGTTGTATTAGCTGGAGCTAATCTCACTGAAGCACTGCCCACCAACTCTACAGTACCATGTGTCTTATGTGCTGTCATCAAAATTATGGCTGCCACCTATAAACCACTGCAAAACATCTGGCAAGAGAATTTGAAAATTAGATGCAGAGCTACATTAGCCAATATTTAGTCTGGCATTGATTTTTAGGATTATTTTAGCATCCCCGTAGTGTCCGAGCCAATGCCCACATGTTCGTTCCTGATACTGAGTATTACATCAGGGTAATTTTTACTTGTCTTGTGCTCACTGTTATTTTGTTCTGAGGGATCTGTCTCCAGTTAGCCTTGCCTTTTCCCTGAAAATGCCACAACACTACACAGATGTCTGCTGAGGTGAAGCTGCATTGCTGTGTTAACTCTTTAGGCACTGGCTGGAGTCTTTCAGGGGTGTGTTTGAGTCACATGGCTAAGCCAGTCCTCTTTAGCCCTGTGTTGGGATTGCAGGCTAGTGTGCGTCTTCCTGCACACACTAAGGATCAAAATTTGAGTTGTTTTGCATTGTTCTGCCCCTTCCTGAACTGACTGTGCTGGCAGATTGTTTATCACGATGGCTGAAGGTTCATCAGGGTGTCCCGAGGTCAACCTCTCACCGGTAAATATAGTTCATGTTTCTGCTGGGCATTGACACTTTTTAATTTGCCTGCTCTCAGCCAGGGCTTGTCATTGCCTAGGACCTTTTGGAAAAGGTGCAACCAGCCGTTGACAAGGCAGTAAGTCTCTTCTCTATAAAGCTAAGAGATGGCTAGGTGCTTGGAGTAACTCCAAGCTTCATGGTTTTCAGTTAGAAAGGGAGAACAAGGGAAATTCATAGCTACTTTTCAAAGTAATGTTTTTATTCTACTTCTTTATCTTCAGTCTGGTTGTTTTTCTTTTTCTTGAATTGAGTTCTCTCTATTCTCTCTCTCTCCCAAACTTGCCCTGGAGTTAAAATTTCAATGTAGTGATGTGCATTCCTCACCCTGGCTATCCTCTCCTGGATGCTTTAGCCACCCATAGGTTTGTGCATGGGAAGGCAGATGTAGGTGAATGTCTGTGCTGGCTCCTTCAGGCTGAGCAGGGGAGCCTGGCCAAGCAGGGATGAGGAGAGGTTGCAGAGCAGAGTTCCTCTGTAGAAAGTCAGTCCAGCTCTTCATTAGACACTGATGGTTTTCAGGCATTAGAGGCTTTGGGGAAGCTTCTACAACCTTCTGCAGAACAAAGGACCAGAACAATTTTATATGGAACAGCTCTTTCAATGAGCCATGCCATTTCCGTTCCCTTACATCCACTTTACCACATTTGTGCTAACAAGAGGCTTTTATACATATTTACACTAACAAGGCAAAATATCAAGCATACTCAAAGAGTAATTGGGAAGATTTAGTTTTTACAGAGTTCCCCTTTACAGACTCTGCATATCTCCCTTCTACTCTGGCTGTGAAAAGATGTCCTGTGCATAGATTGCCATCTCAGGAAGACTCAGTGTAGCAACTCTTAATAGTGGGTTGCAATATTAGACAAAAAAGCGTTGCCTGATGAAAATTATGCTTGGGAAAAAAAAAAAGAAAAATGTCAGGAAGTACTGATATTAGAGAGCAGAGAAATAAAATGGCAAACAATATTGCAAAGTGACAAAACCTGTTGTCCGTATGCAGTACTACTGCACACGTTACATACAGTTAATTTGTCTGTTAATTGTTTTTTTCAGGTGAGTGATGCTTGATGCTCAGAGCACACAGAGCAATGCTGGTGGGGGCATTGTTGCTGCAGGCTTGCTTTTGCCACAGGAACCCATGTGCTTCAATGCAGTTCTGAGAAGGTGGTGTGATGGTGTCGTGGCACCATGTCAATATGGTTTGCTGGTGTGATGTTATCATTCAATCACGATGACTGAATGTGAGATTTAAGTTGCCTCTGAAGGAGTGATCAGCCTGACCATGAAAAGGCTCCAGCCCAGAGATCAGTGAAACTGTGAACGAGAACCTCCAAGCTTCTTCTCAGGTTTATGTTTGTAATAGTGATTTGTCGTGATATTTGTAGCAAAAGTGAAGCAGATGCATAAAATTTTGCAACAGTTTATTTTTTCTGTCTGATCAGCTTCTTCTATCTGGTTTACAACAAAGCTTCCAAACAGTAGTCGAAGATAGGTGAAGCATGCCGTGGAGATGGGAGGAAGAAGAGAAATGGATTATTTATTGTTATATGGTCCTGAAAGAGTAATTGAACTCTAGTAGGGTAAGGACAAAAAATCACAACAAATTGAAACAGCCCTTGTCAAAATTCAAGGATTGATTTTGCTTTTTTAATATTGTATCGTGGTATTTTCTTTCTGTATGAAATCATGTTCATTCCCACGGTTCCATTTAGCAAAATAATCCTCACCTTTGGAGACAAAAAAAAAAAAAAAAAAAAAGGTCTATGTTTTAGCCAGGTTGAATTTTCTGCTGCATAGACTGTTCAGCAACATTCATGAGTCTGAATAAACATTTGCGTCTGTAGCTGTGGTTGTTTGGAAATGTGACAAATTGGAGAGGGCTGATTTCTAAATGAGATGCTGTGAAAATGTATTGTTTTGACAGAGTATGGTTCAGGAAGAGGAGTATCAAAAAAAGGAAAAAAAAATTGACAGTTGTAGTTCTCAGCTGGGATTTGTGAGACCTAGGTTTGAATTCCTACTTTTTCTGATTAAGCCTAAGGAATGGACTCGACTTATCACAAAATCTAATATTAGTGCGAAGCTAAAGACAACCTTTTCAAATGTTGTTCATCTTTTCTGTTTTCCATGCTTTTCGTTTGCAGATTTTTTTCCATTTTTTAATAATAATAGTTAAAAAAAAGAAAGTATGCCTTGGCTTTGTCCTGATGCAAGACAGGAATATGTTCAACATTTGCAGGACAGGGAATCAATTTTCTGCCCAGCTCTGTCTGGAATGTAATTATTGCAATTTTAATATTCTTAACTTAAATTCTTATTATTGATCCTGTTATTGACCTGTGCCTGCTTGTTCTCATATAAATACTGAAACAGGCAAGGAAACAGGTAAAAAAATAACAGTTACCAGGCGGCATAAATTTTTTTTTAAATTTTCTGAATGGACAAGGAAAGATTGTTTTTGCAGTGAAAGTCCAAACCTCTCCTATTCTCTTCTGTGTAATCTTCAGCCTCCAGTGTAGCCTCACCTTTACTTGGAAGTATGTTCTAACTCTCTACCCCCAGATTCACACTGGCAGCTAAAAAATCTGCTGTGGCCTGAAGAATGAGAACTGGGGATATCAAAAAGAAAAAACAAGTTCTGTCTAGATTTTGAAACCATGATATTGGAAAAAAAGATGGTAAAGGACACTGCACTGGCTGCAGTGGTATTCATAGTGAGTTTGTGTTTGTTTTTCAAATATTGCAACAGTCAACTGCTTTGTTGAAAGGCTGCAGAAATCAGGGGTGAAAAGAAGACAGGATACCCTCACTCTGACTGTGGGTTTATATCTAAATTCTTGGCTGCACCTGGGCCATTTCTGAACTTCTTCATTTCAGATGTCAGAGCATGTCTGGCATTCAGGGCATACATACTGCAGTCCTTGGACTCAGCCAGTTTAAGTATGCTTTGTGCATAATTAAATGGGTTATGAGTAGACTGTCTTTGTCAAGCAGCTTGGCAGATGACTTCTCCTGCATGGTCAACAGGAGAAAAAAATTTCTATGCCCTTGTATGCAGACATTTGTCTAGCAGAAGTGCAGAGCTTTTTTATTGCACTGGTCAAAGGAAGTTCTTCCCACAGAAACTATCACAACTAAACGGTTGGATTTGAGCAGGATTATGCTTCACTCATTTTATCCTAGTAGAATTGCCTCATGCAAGCAAAAGGTGTTATCTCTTTAATAACTAGCATGTCAGCCTATTTGTTTTCATGGTGGAAGTGAATGGCTTTGATACATCAGTGAGTTGCAACGCATCAAACAAATGAAGGCCAGGTCATATCCACAGACAAATGTTCAAAAGGGATCTTTTTAGTTGCTCTGATCTTTTGCTGCTGCTGCCAGTATGCTTCCCAGATATGGGAAGGTAAAGGCAGGCAAACTGCAGCGCAGCACAGCACTAACAGGATGTGCAGTTCTGTGGTGTACTTGGTGTGCAGGAAGGAGGTGGCCAAGGTTGTGCCCTCTGCATCTGTCTTTGGGGTTGCATTAGACAGTATTTTTGGGGAAAACCAAGAATGATGCTCCAATGAGTGTCGGTACAGGTCAGGCCTTTACTCACTGTACCAGGACATGACACATGGTAAAAACAAAAAAAAAAAAAAGCTCTGAACTTCTGTGAAACCATGAGACAAATAAAAGATAAAATAATCATGAAAACCAACAGAAGCCTTCAGAGAAAATAAAGGATTATATTTGTTGGAAGTAAAAAAGGTTAAAAGTAAAGCCTACAGGCAATGAAATGAGACTTAATCTGTTTTTCTCTCTGCAGGACTTCTGGACTAGAGTGTAATCTCTGTTGATGTCATATTACTTTCCAACAATGGAATTTTAAAATCCACTCTTGCTCATTATTTTGTTAATTTTGCAACCACCAGGTTTCTTTGCTCCCATCATGAAAGATTTGTGAGTGGTGTAGCTTGCTGTTCTTGCACATATGCTTAGCTTTGCCATTAACAGTAAAAAGTAAGTTTTGAGGACAAGATTCCACTCACTTTTGCATTTAGATATTTGGAAAGGAATAGGAGAAGAAAAAGGTTTTCTTGAAGTTAATGTATTTAGTTTCACAATATTTTAATTTTAAAATTGTTGTTTGGAGAAACCAAAAGGTGACAGATAACATCATGAGGGAGGTAAGAAGGAAATTCAAATCTTCTTAAAAATTGGAAAAGTTTAGGTTTGGATATAGTCATGCAACTTTATTTTCACAGTGTGCAGATTATTTGGATGTGCCCAGGCATGTCTTGAACCTGGTCTGTCCTGCCAATCTTTATCCACAATACTTGTCTTTTATAGCACTAATCTTCACACTCAGTTTGAAAACCTGATTTCAACAGGTTGTCTGGTTCTCTACCCAAGCAGATCAATACAATGACTTGTAAAGCATTTTGCTCTAAGTCATGGCTTCCCTGAAAGTGAGGACTCCAAAAACTTCAAGGTTGATTAATAGTCTTTTCCTAAATGGGTCCAAATTAGATATAAATGCACAATGCCTTGGATAACTTAATATTTTTTGTGAGGTACAGGCAGGATCACATGAACTTCTCCTGGAACTTAAAGTGTATGTTTTTTTTTTTCATCACAGGGCTGTGGACTTCATATTCACTGCATAATCAGAACAAATATCTGTTCAATTACTGTGAAAGAACAACCACGTGAATACTTATTACTTGACTCTCAAGACTCTGACATCTTGGTGTGGGAAATTACTGCCCAAAATTTAACCACAGTGAGCATAAAATGTGTGGGACACGCTGATAAACCTGTATGGGGACTGGAAAGCATGGAGAATAGAAATTCTCAACATCACACACAGAAAAAGGAAAATGGTTTTGAGAGTGTGCATATCCAGGATTTCCATGCACTATGGAATCCTGTCAATGCTACTGTCCCAGCTGAGGTAATTACCAAGTATTCAACAGAAAGACCAATGACTGTGACATCAGTTTGTCCCTTCACAGGCAAAGGTGCAGCTTGAATGTCCCTTCCAGCCAATATTCTCTCAGCAGCTCACCTACTGGGCTACCAAGATAGCTCCTGTCAGAGCTGCTGCCTTGCCTAGTGAAATGATTAAGGTTTCCTTGGTGCATAAAAGACTTGAATGGATTTCTGTTAAATGCTTATGTGAATAAAATTCTGTGCTGACAATGCAAAAAGATCACTGGCTCTGGGATATGCCAGGGCTGGAAGATGCAAAAGCTGGAGTAGCATTATTTAAAGAAATAGTGAAAATTGAAACGTCTATTTTCAAATTTTCTTTCTGGCCAGTGTTAAGGCCATGATTGGTTATAGGAATAGGAGGAGACATTGAACAATTGTGAGACCAAGCTCAGGATGGTAAGGGACTTTCTAATACTCCCCAGCTTAATTTGCACTTTTATATTACACAGTTTGGGTGTTTAGACTGTTTTCCTAGACTGACTCTTCTTGTGTCTCACGAGCTGTTGTCTTCAACATAGGTAATCGGTGGGACTTTGGTGTCCCTCTTTCATGATGTTTAAATTATAAGAATGTTACCAGAATTTTGGATAGTAAGTGGCTGGAGGTGTATTCTAGACCAAGAAAATGTAAACTCATGTCTCCTACATGTGGTGAGAATCACCTTAATACCTAATAGAAGACTAAACTCATAGAGAGTGGGTTATACTCATAAACCAATCTTTTGAAGATGAGTCCCGATGTTCCAAGAATACTTATAAAGAATTGGACCAATAAAGCTGTAGTCCTTGTGTGATGACAAGTGTATATATTTTTATCTCAAGTGTCTCCATGTAAATCAGAAAGAAACCTGTACTTAGCACCGGAGCAAATGACAAGTCTAACGCCTTTTAGTTTTCAAAGAACTCCTTTAGTTTTCAAAGAACCTTGTATATTTTTGTTAGCCATGCACACTAATGTGCTAGACAGAGAGAGCCAACCCAATTTTGACACTGATCTAGGCAATGTTTGCCTATGAATAATGACAAGGAGGTCAAGAACCAGTACCTACATTTTGAATTATAGCTCTTCTTTACACCTGTTCAGTTTTCCTCAATCACTATTTAATACCCAGGATGGATTTATCTATAGTTTCATTGTAGATTAATCATTTTAGAGAGGAGCCTGTCTTCAACTAGAGAGGCTAGCACATGTTAACTGAAGTCTCTCACAGTCTCAGCTCACTTGAATAACTTCTGTAGAACTGATTTGGTCTCAAACAGAAGGAAATACATGGAATGACTCTTCAGTTATCCATGCATCTGATGAAATCTGGCTGATACATAAATATTTTTATCCTAATGATCAAAACCGATGGAACTATGCAATGAAATTTTTTTCAGTCCCTGAAGATACTGTCTGGAATATATTGACATAAAAGTAGCAGGAGAAGCAGGTATTTGAGAGTCAATGTTTCATTTTTAAAAGAGGGGACTTTGGCCTTCTGTCTCTCCCTATTAAAACTTTTAAAGTGGCCAGAATGAAATAAAATTCTGCAATAAGACTATTAATATAGCTTTATAAAACATTTTGTAGTAGACAGCGAAAGAACAGATCAGGTATTACTGGAAATTTTGTGTTCTTTTTGAATTGAATTCTGACATGCACTCTGGGCCTAGTAAAATAACATAACATGTATTGGTCTTCAATTCTGAGCAAGTTTTACCCTGGAGCAGAGAATAGTTGCATTCACCTTCCCTTTCCCCCAGGCTTAAGCTGTGAGAAAGGAAAAAAAACAATGCAGTTTGTACCAGACTCAGCGGTAGCATCTTCTCACTGGGGTTGCCACTGCATGGGATAATACCTGGTGGATCCTAATTCCTTTATATATATAACTACCCAGTAGAGGTCTGCAGTCCTTGAGAAAACCTTGCTACAGAGAAGAAATATATGAGATATCTCAGCAGGATAATTTTAACTGGCCTAAACTTTTAAGTATTTCCTTGTTAAAATCACTTTGGTGAAGGGTATGATCACTTTATTTAAATCCTTATGTGCTGGTGCGCTTACGGTGCAGTAAAGAGATTCAAACTTTGGAATTGTCCAGGAGTAATTATAAACCTTTTTTTTACTGATGCAACTTAATCTGCCTTAAGTCATTGGTACTGATTTAGCCTACCAGATTAGAAAACACATAAATATTAGCTATGTAGTTAATACGGCACCTCTCTCAAAACTGGAGGATAAATTATAATGACTTTCATAAGAAGGATTTCTTTTTTGGAAAGCCTGAACCAGTCCATAAAGAGGTATTTAAAGTGATATAACTTGCAAAATCTCAGCATGTATCCCTTTCTATCATTCTGGAGCAAGGGTGAATGGCTCAGGAAGCTTTCTTTCCAATTGGAAAATAAATATGTTGGTACAATCTAAAAAGAAAAAAGTCAGACTTTCAGTTCTGGAAAGGTCAAGCAAACAATTTATACCAAGTCTTCACACCAGTATCAGCAGTTCAAGATGATCACTCAGTCTTTTCAAAGAGATAATCAACTCATAAAATGGATATACCATCAGTAGGTTGATTTTGGGAAAAGTGTCACTCAAAAACAAAAAAGCCCTAAAACCAAAATAAAAAAACCCCAACATATCAGGCAAGAAACCCAGCCAAAGAAAAAAGCCAATGCTCAGTGGAGAGGAAGAAAAATTACCCCACTCAGGTGTTATTATGTCATCATATTATTCAGTTACAATGAAAAATTGAAAGTTATGGAGCCAGTTGCAGTTTGCTGAGAGGGGGTTAATTTTAACCATTTGGGAAAAAAAACCAGACTTTGTCACAAAATTTCCTGTGAGCTTGCAGCCTGGCACCAGCTCCTGCTGTGCACAGCAGGCATTTCCCCTGCAAACTAGAGCATATACTCACAAGACAGTAGAGAGGATCAGAATTTCTCCTGATCCCTCCTTGAGGAATATATATTTCCTCTGTCTTTGTCAAGAGGATAGAGATCCATCCTGAAATGGGATTGCAAAAGCATTTAAACCAACAAGATAGACACAGATTCAGTATAAAGATGTTCCTCAGTTTTGCTAGCAAAAACCTCATGCCAGAAATTTAAGTGAGCAAAATTAAAATGTTCCAAGTCTGTAAAGTTTTCCTTCCTTCCTTCCTTCCTTCCTTCCTCCTTCCTTCCTTCCTTCCTTCTTCCTTCCTTCCTTCCTTCCTTCCTTCTTCTCCTTCTTCCTCCTTCCTTCCTTCCTTCCTTTCCTTCCTTCCTCCTCCTTCCTCCTTCCTTCCTCCTCTTCCTTCCTCTTCCTCCTTCCTTCATTGTAAAGTTCTTGAACAGAGATTCCTAGAAATGCTGAAAAATCTACTATAGGTGTAATCACAACAGCAGAATACTCTTTTTTTTCCCCACTTGAGAATCAGCAAAATCCATACTTATATTTTCAGCTACCTCACAGGGACATAAAGCAATACAGAATCCATGTCGTGGCCAGAGCTGCAGTGAAAAACTTGATAGATACTACTGGAGGCAATTTTGTCAGGCAGCAAAACTCAGGTCAGAATGAGAATGCATGAAAGAGTTTCTTCAGTTAGAGCTGTGCCACCAAAATCCCTCTAAGATCAGCTTTATGTTACTGTTGTGTGTCTTCACAGTCACTTATCATGCTCACAGTGGGGTGCTGCTGTATTTCTTGCTGGCTCCTGGTGTTTTTTGATATTATGTGTCTGTGTGATACTTTTCGGAGAAGCAGAAAGAGAATGGCTCAGTTTTGGCCCCGACTTTGGCTTTAAATCTTGGTGTGTTGTTTTGTTTGTACCTTCTCAAGGGGGATTTGGCATGAAGTGTTAGATTGTGTTCTCCAGGTTTTCTTCTAGTTTATCGGAATGTAATGAAGACACTTATGAGTAGTATCAAAGCCAGAATCTCCTGCTACAGCTGTGTGTCCTGGAAGAAATTGCCAAAGGAAACGTGTCCTCGTGGACTCTTTGTTTCGGTTTATATCAGGGTGCTGATATAAACAGGATCATTAATTATGGGGTAATTTCAGATAAGGCTGTCACATACGTCAATATTCAGCAGTGTAAGATGCTTGGGTAACAGTGCTGCTGTTTTCCTGTTCCACTGCTACTATCGGACATCTGGAAGTGACATCCAACCATACACTGATGTTGAATGCCCTTATGCCCACGTGTCTGCACCTTTTTCAGGGGTGTCCACCACTCAACATGTCTGTCTAGGGACAACATGGGGGGAAAAGCCTCTTTTGTTTTACATTTTTGGCCTACTGTATTCTTTAACATAATTGTGGACACCCAGAGGCAACATGTCTTTACCCTGAGCAGAGAAGGATGACATACTCAATATTCACCAAGGGGAATCAGGACCTAGTTATTCGATGGTGATGGATAGATGTTGAACCTGTTCCACCTCCCTACTGAAAGGACTTAGCAGTCTGACATTGAATAATCTGCAAGTTGATCATTCCCGTTTAATATACCCTCACTTCGAATATGTGGGTTTTCTTTCTGTTTGACAAACACATGAAAAGAAACATACGAAACGTCACATGCTGGTGCATGCATGGCGTTATATTACATAGGCCAGATAAAAGAGAGCACAAACCCTCGACCCTGAAATTCAGTGCTGTCCCACTGGGTAAAGGTGCTTAGACCTAACATTTTGATTCAGGCCCCATCTTTACTGTTAAACTTCACTTGACTGCTTTAAACAGAAGACTGATTGCCTAGATGGGATTTTCAGTGCTCCACAGCAGCAGTCTATTAACCTATTTAGATGGTATCTAAGGTAGTAATGAGATTAGAAACTAGAAAGGAAACTGGGAGGGAGAGAAGTCAAGAAACTCAAAAGCAGGTTAAAATCTTGGTACTTTCTGATGGAAGCACCAGAAATAAGGGTCAAATTGTCCCACAAGTTAGTCTGTCCAGTTGATATGAGGTAATCCTTTAAAGACTGTCATGTACTAGCTAGATTCTGAAAGAGGCTAATGCCAAGATAAGACAGAATTATTACAAGATGTTAGGCATTTCTCCCCAGTGACATCTCTTCACAGACTAACTGAAGCTCTTGGGAGCCCTCTGTTTGCAATAAAACTGGTTTTCCTGAATTACAAAGATCTGAAAACTGTGCTTTCCAAACTTTCACTAAAGGCATTAAGAGCTCACTTGCTTCAGCAATTAAATTTTTATCAAGCTCATTTGACAGCCGCTGCTCTAGGGCAGAGCCACCATTCAGGACTTCAGCAAATCTAGTGCTGCCTTCTCCAAGAGTACTTTTTGTTTCAGAGCTATGTTGTATCTGGATCCAGGTTTTACACCTTTAAAACTGGATTTTAACTTATTCCTACTTTATCCGGATTGCCTGATAAAAGTTGCCATTTTCACAATAGTAGGATCTGTTTCTCCCTCTCTTTGTGTTGGACCTGCCTCTGTGAGATGTTAGGGTTGTTTGTAAGCAAAGGAGATGTTATTCTAAAGCATGTTTGTACAACCTGTAGTTGCTAATTTTCAGGGAATCCCTTCAGGTCAGCAATTTGGGACCGTAATGGAATCTGGGCATCAGAGGGTTTCCACAATAGGTCTTTGTAGCTATATTTTGCCACTACTTTGATTAAAACAAAAGCTAACCATTCTACAGCCCAGCAGCAGGAGCCAATTTGTTTTTTCATGGAAAACCACAGCCTATTAGCAGTTGTGAGCACAAGCTATTGCCCATTACAGCCATTCTTAGAGAAGGCTGCATGTGTACACATGGACAATTCTGATTCCCTGGATGATACAAATCAGGGAATGCCCACACTAAGATCGTAATCTACCTTGTTTAAATATCTCTCACTCAGCAAAAAGTCCAGCAAGTGTTATGCATGTCGTAACGAGTCAGGCCTTACTCATCGGTACCAAGGACATGACACATAGGTTAAAAACAAAAAAAAAAAAAAGCTCTGGAACTCTGTGAAACCATGAGACAAGATAAAAGATAAAATAACTCATGAAAAACCAAACAGAAGCCTCTCAGAGAAATAAAGGAGTTATATTTGTTGGAAGTAAAAAGGTTAAAAGTAAAGCCTACAGGCAAGTGAAATGGACTTAATCTGTTTTTCTCTTGCAGGACTTCATGGGACTAGAGTGTATCTCTGTGATGTCATATTACTTTCCAACAATGGAATTTTCAAAATCCACTCGTTGCTCTATTTTGTGTAATTTGCAACCAGCCAGGTTGTCTATGCTCCCATCATGGGAAAGATTTGTGAGACTGGTGTAGGCTGCGTTCTTGCACTAATGCTTAGCTGCCTTAACACGTAAAAAGATAGTTTTGAGGACAAGTCTCCACTACTTTTGCATTTAGATATTGGAAAGAATTAGGAGAAGAAAAACGTTTTCTCTGAGGTTAAATGATATTTAGTTTACTAATATTTTAATTTTAAAATTGTTGTTGGAGAACCAAGGTGACAGATAACATCATGAGGGAACGGAAGAAGGAAATTACAATTTTCTTAAAAATTGGAAAAGTATATAGGTCTTGGATATAGTCATGCAACCTTTATTTTCACAGTCTGTGCAGATTATTTGAGATCGTGCCCAAGGCATGTCTTGAACTGGCTCTGTCCTGCTCCAGTCTTTGATCCACAATATTGTCTTTATAGCACTAATGCTTCACACTGCAGTTTGAAACCTGATTTCAACAGGTTGTCTGTTCTCCGTACACCAAGCAGATCAATACAGACTGTCAAAGCATTTTGCTCTAATCATGGCTCCCCCTGAGTGAGGACTCCAATCTTCAAGGATTGATTAATATGCTTTCCTAAATTGGGTCCAAATAGATATAAATGCAACAATGCCTTGGGATAACTTTATTTTTTGTGAGGCTACAGGCCGGACTCACATGAACCTTCTCCTGGAACTTAAGCTGTATCGTTTTTTTTTTTCATCGACAGGCGCTGTGGATTCATATTCACTGCATAATCAGTAACAAGTATCTGTTCAATTCACTGTGGAAAGAACAACCAGCGTGAATACTATTACCTTGACTTGCTCAAGACTCTGACATCTTGGGTGTGGGAAAATTACTGTCCCAAATTTAACCACAGTGAAGCATAAAATGGTGGGGACACGTCTGATAAGCCTGTTGGGGACTGAAACGCAGGAGAGAATAGAAATTCTCGAACGATCACACAAGAAAAAGGGGAAATGTGTTTGAGAGTGTTGCATATCCTAGGATTTCCATGTCACTATGGCAAAATCCTCGGTCAATGCTACTGTCCCGACTGATGGTAATTTACCAAGTATTCAACAGATAAGACAGACGTGACATACAGTTTGTCGCCTTTCACAGGCAAAGGTGCAGCTTGAATGTTCCTTCCAGCCAATATCGTTCCAGCAGCTCACTACTGGGGCTACCAAGTAGCTCCTGTCAGAGCTGCTGCCTTGCATAGTGAAATGTATTAACGGTTTCCTTGGTTGCATAAACAGACTTGAATGGAGTTTCTGTTATAATGCTTATGTAGAATAAATTCTGTGGCTGACAAGTGCAAAAAGATCACTGGCTCTGGATATGCAGGGCTGGAGATGCAGAAACTGGAGGTCCAGTACATTATTTAAAGAAAGAGTGAAATTGGAAACGCTCATTTTCAATTTCTTTCTGGCCAGTGTAAGGCATGATTGGTTATAGGATAGGAGGAGACATTATGAACAATTGTGGAGACCAAGCTCAGGATGGTAGCGGCTTTTAAGTCTCCCCAGCTTACATTTGCACTTTTATATCTACACAGTTCGGGTGTTTTAGACTGTTGTTCCTCAGGCTGACTCTCTTGATGTCTCACGAAGCTGTTGTCTTCAACATAGCGTAACTCGTCGTGGGACTTTGGTGTCCCTCTTTTCGATGATGTTTATAATTATAGAGAGTTAGCGCCAGAATTTTGCGATCAGTAAGCTGGCTGAGTGGGTTATTCTAGACCAGAAAATGGTAAACTCATTCTCCTACATGTGTGAGAATCACCTTAGGATACCTAATAGAAGACTAAACTATGAGAGTGGGTTGTATCATAAACCAATCTTTTGAAGATAGACCCAGATGTTCCAGAAATACTTATAAAGAATTGACCAATAAGCTGTAGTCCTTAGTGATGATGACAGTGTTATATTTTTATTCTTAAGTGTCTCCATGTAAATCAGAAAGAACTGTTAACTTAGCACCGGAGCAAATGACAGTCTAACGCTTTCTAGTTTTCAAAGAACCTTTAGGTTTCAAAGAACCTTGTATATTTTTGTTACAGCCCATGCACACTAATGTTGCGTATGACAGATGAGAGGCCAACCCAATTTTGAACTGATCTGAGGCAATGTTTGCCTAGAATAATGACAGGCTAGGTCAAGAACCCAGTAGCCTACATTTTGATTTAGCTTCTTACACCTGTCAGTTTCTGCACATCACTACTTTGATACCCAGGATGATTTACTCATATATTTTTTGTAGATTAATCATTTTTAGAGAGGAGCCTGTCTTCAAATAGAGAGAGCTGGGACACATGTGTAACATGATAGTCTCTCACAGTCTCAGCCTCACTATGACATAACTTCTGTAGCACTGATTTGGGTCTCCACACAGAAAGGAAAACATGGAATGACTCTTCAGTTATCCATGCATCTGAGACAATTGGCTCGATACATAAACTATATTTTATTCCCCTAATGATCAAAAAACCGATGTGCAGACTAGTGCAATGACAATTTTTTTCAGTCCCTGAAGATACTGATACTCGGTATATATTGACATAAAAGTCAGCAGGGAAGTCAGGTAATTTGAGAGGTCAATGTTCATTTTTAAAAGGAGGGGACTTTGCCTTCTGTCTCTCCCTATTAAACTTTTAAAGTGGCCAGAATGATAATAAAATTCTAGCTAATAAGAACATTAGAATAGCTTTATCAGAAACATTTTTAGTAGACAGCCGAACGCAGAACAGGATACAGGTATTACGGAAATTTGTGTCTTTTTGAATGTGAATGTGACATGCACTCGGGGCCTCAGAAAATAACATAACATGTATGGTCTTCATTTCTGAGCAAGGTTTTACTCCTGGAGCAGATATAGTTGCATTCACTTCCCTTTCCCCCAGGCTTTAAGCTGTGAGCAAAGGAAAAAACAGAACAACTGCAGTTTGTACCAGGACTCGCGCCTAGGTGCATCTCTTCACTGGGGTCTGCCACTGCATGCGGTAATACTGGTGGATCTATTCCTTATATATATAAACTACACGGAGTACGAGGTCTGCAGTCCTTGGAAGAACCTTGCTACAACGAGAAGAAATATATGAGGTATCTCAGCAGGATATTTAACTGGCCTAACTTTTAGCTATTTGCCTTGGAAAATCACTTTGGTGGAAGGCGTATGATCACTTGTATTTAATCCTTATGTGCTGGTGGCTTGACGGGTGCACGTAAGGATTCAAATTTGGAATGTGTGTCCAGGAGTAATTATAAACCTTTTTATTTACTTGATGCACTTAATCTGCCTAGAAGTCATTCGGTACGTGATTTAGCGCACACAGATTAGAAAACACAGAAATATAGGCTAATGTAGTATACCAAGGCACCTCTCTCACAAACTGGGAGGATAAATTATAATGATCTTCATACAAGAAGGATTGCTTTTTGGAAAGCCTGACCCAGTCATAAAGAGGTATTAAAGTGATATAACTTGCAAAATCTCGAGCATGTATCATCCTTTCATCAGTTCTGGGCAGGGATGAATGGCTCGGAAGCTTTCTTTCCAATTGGAGAAATAATTGTTGGTACAATCTAAAAGCAAACAAAGTAGCAGACTATTCAGTTCTGGATAAGGTCAAGCAAACAATTTAACCAGACGTCTCACCCAGTGATCAGCAGTTCAAGATGCATCACTACAGGTTCTTTTCAAAGAGAGTAATCAACTCAGTCAAAGGACCATTTATGACTGCATCAGAGTAGGTTGATTTTTAGGGAAACAGTGGTCTCACCTCAAAAACAAAAAAAGCCCTAAACAAATAAAAACACTCACATATCAGGACAAACGAACAACCCCAGCAAAGAAAAAAAGCCCAATGCTCAGTGGAGAGGGAAGAAAAATTACACCCACTCGGTGTTACTTATGTCAGTATATTTTCAGTTACATGAAAAACTTGAAAGTATGGAGCCTAGTTGCCGTTCTGCTGCAGAGGCGGGTAATTTTAACCATTGGGAAAGAAAACCACGGACCTTGTCACAAATTTCCCTGTGACTTGCAGCCTGGCACCAGGCTACCCCGCGTGCTGGTAGCACAGCAGGCCTTTCCCCTGCAACACTGAGCATATACTCACAAGACAGTAGGAGAGATCAGTTTCTCCCTGACCCTCCTTGAGGAAATCATATCCATCTGTCTTTGTCCAGAGGATAGAGATCCATCCTGAAATGGGATTGCAAAAGCTTTATAACCAACAAGATAGACACAGATTCCAGTATTAAAGATTGTTCCTCAGTTTTGCTAGCAAAAACCATCATGCCGAGAAATTTAAGTGAGCAAAATTAAAATGTTTCAAGGTCTGTAAAGTTCTTTTCCTTCTTCTTCCTTCCTTCCTTCCTTCCTTCCATTTTCCTTTTCCTTCCTTCCTTCCTTCCTTCTTCCTTCCTTCCTCCTTCCTCCTCTTCCCTTCTCCTTCCTTCCTCTCTTCCTCCTTCCTTCTCCTTCCTTCTTCCTTCCTTCCTTCCTTCCTCTTCCTCCTTCATGTGTAAAAGTTCTCTGATACAGAAGATTTCCTAGTAGAATGCTGGAAAATCTACATAGGTGTAATCACCACACAGCGAATACTCTTTTTTTTTCCCCACTTGAGATCAGCAAAATCCCATACTTATATTTTCAGCTCCTCACAGGGACATAAAGCAATACAGTCATGTCGTGGTCCAGAGCTGCACGTGAAACTTGACTAGATACTACTGGAGGCAATTTTGTCAGGCGCAAAACTCAGGTCAGAATGAGAAATGCATGAAAGAGTTTCTTCAGTTAGAGCTGTGCCACCAAATCTCTTAAGATCAGCTTTATGTTACTGTTTGTGTCTTCACAGTCACTTGATTCATGCTCACAGTGGTGGTGCTGCTGTATTTCTTGCTGGCTCCTGGTGTTTTTGATATTATGTGTCTGTAGTGTATACTTTTCGGAGAAGAGAAAGAGAATGGCTCAGTTCTTGGCCCCGACTTGGCTTAAATCTTGGTTGTGTTGTTTTGTTTGTACCTTCTCAAGGGGGTGGATTTGGCATGAAGTGTTAGATTGTGCTTCTCCGTTTTTTCTTAGTTTATCGGAATGTAATGAAGACACTTAATAGTAGTATCAAAGCAGAATCTCCTGCTACAGCTGTGTGGTCCTGGGAAGAAATTGCCAAAGGAAACGTGTTCCGTCAGTGGAACTTCTTTGTTTCGGTTTTATCAGTGGTCTGTATATAACAGGATCATTAATTATGGGCGTGGAATTTCAGATGAGGTGTTGCACATACGTCAATATTCAGCAGGTACAGATGCTTTGGGCTAACAGTGCTGCTGTTTTCTGTTCACACTGTACTATCGGACATCTGGAAGTGACATCCAAACCTACACTGATGTTTGAATGCCCTTATGCCCACGTGTCTTGCCACTTTTTCACTGGGTGTTCACCACTCAACATGGTCGTGTCTGGCAACATGGGGGGAAAAGCCCTTGTTTTACTTTTTGGCCTACTGTATTCTTTAACATAATTTGTGGGACACCCAGAGGCATGAACATGTGTTTACTCCTGAGCAGAAAAGGAGACAAATACTAAATCACCAAGGGGATCAGAGACCTAGTTATCGATTTGATGGATAGATTGTTGAACCTTTCACCTCACCTACTGAAAGGATTAGTCTACAGATTAATGTAATCTGCAGTTGTCAATCTCTGTTTAATATACCTCTATTGATAGTGGGTTTCTTCTGTTTGAAACACTTGAAAGAGAATGAGAAACTCACATTGTGTTGCATGCAAGGAAGATAATGAACAGCTCAGAAAAGCACAACCCTGACGCCCTGAATTCAGTCTGTCCCACTGGGTAAAGGTGCTCTAGACCTAACATTTTGATTCAGGCCCCATCTTTAGCTTTAAGCTTCACTTGACTGCTTTAAACAGAAGACTGATTGCCTAGATGATTTTCAGTGCTCCACAGCAGCAGTCTATTAACCTATTTAGATGGATCTAAGGTAGTAATGAGATTAGAAACCATAGAAAGGAAACTGGGAGGGAGAGAAGTCAAGAAACTCAAAAGCAGGTTAAATGTTGTACTTTCTGATGAAGCACCAGAGAATAAGGGTCAATTGTCCACAAGTTAGTCATGTCCAGTTGATGAGGTAATCCTTTAAAGGACTGTCGATGTACTAGTAGATTCTGAAGAGGGCTAATGCGCAAGATAAGACAGATTATTACAAGATGTTAGGATTTCCTCCCCGTGACATCTCTTCACAGACTAACTGAAGCTCTTGGGAGCCCTCTGTTTGCAATAAACTGGTTTCCTGAATTACAAATTGAAAACTGTGCTTTCCAACTTTCACTAAAGGCATTGAAGAGCTCACTGCTTCAGCAATTAAATATTTATCAAGCTCATTTGACAGCCGCTGCTCTAGGGCAGAGCCACCATTCAAGGACTTCAGCAAATCTAGTGCTGCCTTCTCAAGAGTACTTTTTGTTTCAGAGTATGTTGTATCTGGATCCAGGTTTTACACCTTTTAACTGGATTTTAACATATTCCTACTTTATCCGGATTGCCTGATAAGTTGGCCATTTTACCAATAGTAGGATCTGTTTCTCCCTCTCTTTGTGTATGGACCTGGCCTCTGTGAGATGTTAGGGTGTTTGAAGCAAAGGAGATGTTATTCTAAAGCATGTTTGTACAACCTGTAGTTGAATTTTCAGGGAATCCCTTCAGGTCAGCATTTGGTGGCCGTAATGGAATCTGGGCATCAGAGGTTTCCACAAAGGTCTTTGTAGCTATATTTTGCCACTACTTGATTAAACAAAGTAACCATTCTACAGACCCAGAGCAGGAGCCAATTTGTTTTTTCATGGAAAACCACAGCATAGCAGTTGTGAGCACAAGCTATTGCCCATTACAGCCATTCTTAGAGAAGGCTGCATGTGTACACATGGACAATTCTGATTCCCTGGTGATACAAATCAGGGAATGCCCACACTAAGATCGTAATCTACCTTGTTTAAATATCTCTCACTCAGCAAAAAGTCCAGCAAGTGTTATGCTGTAAATGTACTTTTACAGAGAAGATATTCTTAAAGTACAAAAACATCCTAAAACCACAAAGTAAGCATCAGCTGTGGACAAATGTGGAGTTTGAAAACTGCAAACAATTCAAGGCGTAACAGGGAACTTAAGACTCTAAGAAGCCTTTTTTTTTTTTTTATTTTTTTTATTTTTTTTTTTTATTTATTTTGTTGTTGGTTTGTTGTTGTTTTTGTTAGAAAGATATGCTTCTAATAAGAAGGAAATGATTTAAGAGAGGGCCTGGACAGTATATGAACTTTTTTTGATTTTGCCATGATAGCAGTACAGAATTGGAAACTAAAAACCGGCTACAGC
>CM019236.1:38424508-38486196 GCA_009741485.1 Malurus cyaneus samueli
CTGCAGTAGTAGGAAACTCAGTTCAAAACATCCTGAAGTTAAAAGGGTCTTGTAAAAGGATATTTTCACCACAGTGACCATCTATAAAACGTTATTTAAGTAATGCTTCTTCTTTTTAGGGTATTTTGTTGTACCCATTGTAGTACCTAAAGCACTTTGTACGTTTTTTTTGAATCTGTGTTAGAAGCTTGTGCCCTAGTATAAATGTAATTTATCTGTTGTTGAAAATAGTTAAAAAAATAGCAAAATATTTCCATCAAAATTATTCTCTGTCTCTGATTTTAAGCATTCTGGGGAATCGTTACCAGTCCTTCTTATGAGTTCATTGTCCTAGGATCTGCTCCACCTTAGACATGAATCTATAAATCTATGACACAATTATTAAAGCAGTGCTGAAGGTTTGGCTTATTAAAACTTCCCTTCCAAATCAAAATGATGAATTTGAGTCTTAATGGGATAGTTCATTTAAACAAATTAAACACCATTTAAACTGTTTTTAAAAACTCATTACATTCTACTAGGTTAATTATTTTAAAGTTATTGTTTAATCTGTATGAATTGCCCAGACAGAACAAGGGTCTTTCATCCTTTCTTACAATTCATCTTCTGCTGTGATAAACTGCTTTGTCTCCACCTGTAATTACCTTCTGTAATTGCCACTGCCCCCTCCTGTAATGTTTGCTTGACAGACTGAAAGGTAATATAGATTTAATGATTGTAGCACCTTTAATATTTGCTATTGTCAACAATACAAAGCTCAGCTGTGTAAAGCTGTGCTGGTAATGGATAATGCTGTGGCTGCTGCGCTGCCAGTAGTGAATTGGTGTGATGCCTTTCATGTGCAAAGGATGGGGAGATCTTCAAGGGTGTCTTCCATCTGAAGTCTATGGCACACAAAGCTTGATGGCAGGTGAGTGTGGTTGTAGGAATGATTAATGTATCTGACTGATCTGTGGGGCACAAAAAGGGCTGCCAGAAGCAGTGTCAGGAATCACTCCTGAACCAAAGCACCTGCCAAACCCAGACCTGGCTCCTCTGCAGGTAGTGGTGGGATTTCTGGAACAGGGAGACACATCCATGCTGTGTGCTATTCACAGAGCTTCCCAGACCTTCTGACTCTCCCTGGCATTGGGATATATATATTGTGGCTTTTGGCTATGTGAAGATTTATAAGTTGTGGGATCAGCAAACTTGATGTCATGTCCTTGCAGTGTAGAGGTGCTTTTGCAAAGAGCCTGTTCTCAGTTCCAGCTACGTATTTGACTCTGGTAACTAGCCCCTTGAGTCATGTGTAGAGGAGATGCCTGGCTGTTTCTGGGTGAATTACCTTATCAATATTAATGTGTGCTAAGAATGTTCATAAAATTAAAACTTCTCCTTACCCTCCTTCAGTATACTATTCTTAATCTTGTTCTTTGTATTTCCCTCCTATTAAGTTAAAACCTTGTACTCTATATAAAGCGAAGCCATTAACAACCCATCAGACTGGCACAATTAAGTTATTTCTCATCCTTTCAAGGCTCTTCCTGCAGTCTTTACAACTATAGTGTTATAATGGTGTCTTTTGAGGCTGAACTTTCATACAGTGTAATTTCTTTCAGCTCTGTTTGCAGGCTAGAGAATGAAATAAATTACAGTAAGAAGCACTACAAAACTAGCTTAACTCTGATGGCACAAGATCTGCAGTGACCACAAACTTTTCATTACTACCCTAGACTGAGCTTTATTGCCCTAATTTGAGCTAGCTTCTTATGTGTCACTTTGAAACTAGGAATTATCTTACTCATGTGAGCTGCAAGCATAAGAAATTCACTTGAACTGTTGTAATACTTATAATTTCATTCCACTATGATCTAAATTTAATAGTATTATCGGTAGCATGACACTGAGCTGAGAAGTCACTTAGTGATTTTTTTTTGCTGTGTTTATCTGAAAGTGTCTTGTCTTGAAGGACATAATGTTCATATTTACACTTCCTTTGCTTATAGTTTGCAGGTATGGACCAAAATTTCTTTTCCTCATGGCTCTGTCTTCCATTGTAACGTTATGATAAGAATTTTGCAAAAGGTCAAAAGTGTGGTGCAGATTGGGGCAGAAGAGGCAGCTGGCAGCACATGAGCGAGAAACAAGTTTTAAAAACTCTCAAGGCAATTATTGTAATTAACTCTTTCTTCTGGCTCATGTGCCCTTCAAGAAGTATATCCCAAGTCAGCAAAACATTGAAATTACCTGGCATTTCTGGTGCCAGCCCAATATACTGTTGACATCCATGCTTCAAAGACCCTTTATAGTCTGCTTTTACATCAACACAGCTGGTTGGATCAGGCAATGGGCAATGTAAGGGTATTTGCTACCCCAGTAGGCAATCCTTGGTCATGAGTCAGAATCCCAAAGTTTCTCTAAGCCTTTAGCCCAGCCGCTTGATTAATCATGAGTCAGAATGGTGATATGAGGTCAGATTACACCTTCTCCCCTGTAGAGACAAGAGTGGGCACCTGGCGTGCAGGGCCAAATTTTTTTCTGATGTCACAGTTTTCCCTCACCTGCTGGTCTGATTCATGTGACAGCCTCATGAGTTCTTACTGATCTTTTGTTTGTTTGTTTTGTTTATTTATTTTTTTTAGTGTTTGTTTGTTTAATTCTTTGGTGCCTCTTTTCCTGTATTTAATAAAATTTCAGATCATTTCTCTTAGATGAGGGTCTCTGAAAAGGCCAGTCCTATTTACTTTTTTTTTTATATGTGCCATTCCAAGCATGATATAGTTAAGGAATACCCTACAAAGCATGTGGGTTACAAAAAAATAACAAAAAAAAAAATTCCCAAACAAAAAGCAAGCAAAAAACCCTCAAAACAGACAAAAAAAAACCAAAAAAACCCAACCCCCAAAAAACCCCTCAAAACCCAAAAAACCTCCAAAAATTAAGGGTTGTTTTCTGGTGAACTTTTTAGCTTACAAGCAACAGGTCATGAGTTAAAAAAAAAACAATCCTTCTTGGTTAGTACATAGAGACATCTTCTCCTCTCTGTCTTTTCTGTGTCTAGTTCTCCTACATGCAGGCAAATTCCTGTCTGTAGCCTAGTAATAGACACACAGACCCCTGTGAACTGCATACTGTACATGACTGGCACGACAGGGGTACTACTGGGATGAGGCAGTCACGCCAGAGCATTACTCTGTGTTCTAGTAACATATTCTTGCATGTACCTACACTGTGTAAGATACACTGCCAAAGCAGATCTATCTTTGAGGCTCCATGTGGCACGCATGAGTAAAGGAAAAAGCGGATATTTGTATTCCTCTCTCCATAGTAGCAGCATAGTCGAAGGCAGAAACAGCTCAGAGTTCAATGCTACAGACGCAAGGAGGTGCGTGTCCCTGCAATTTGGACAATAGGTGGCACCCTTTGTTTCTTTGTTAAAAACATCATCCTCTGCTGCGGTTCCGTGAAGCAGCAAGCCTGCAGCAGGAGGGTGGCAACAGCGCCTGTGCTTCTTCCTAGCCGGCTCAGAGTAGGAACCTTTCTTTGTTTTCTTTATGGCACCACAGAGGAGGGCAAGGGGGCAGGAGCCATAAATCTGTGTCGATCTACGGTGTGGGTGGAGAGTCTCCTTGTGTTTTCTCTGACAAATTACGTGAATAGGCTGCTGCATTCAGTGTGTGCTCAGGTTTTGGTAGTGGGGGGGGCTACAGGGGTGGCTTCTATGAGATGCTACTGAAAGTTTCCTCCGAGTCTGACAGAGCCAATCCCTGGCAGCTTCAAAGATGAATGTGCACTGATCAAGTTTGGGCCAGTTAGAAATGTTGGTAACTCCTCTGGGATAACATATTTAAGGTAAAAAAAAGTTATTGTACAGTATTGTACAGGCTAGAGACAAGCAGAGTGTGAAAGGAGCAACACCGCACACGCCAAGGTCAGTGCAGAAGGAGGGGCAGGAGCTGCTCCAAGCACCAGAGCTGAGATTCTCCTGCAGCCCTGGTGCAGCCCATGGTGAGGCAGCTGTGCTCCTCATCCCATGGAAATCCACGAGGGTGCAGAGATCCACCTGCAGCTGGTGGACACACCCGGGCTGGAGCAGGTGGATGTCTGAGAGGAAACTGTGACCTTGTGGGGGGTCTGTGCTGGAGCAAGCTCCTGGAGACATAAGGAAAGAGGAACCCAGGCTGGAGCAGGTTTCCCAGTAGGGCTTTGTAAACCCATGGGAGACACACACAGAAGCCTGTCCCCCATGGAAGGGTGACCCATGTGGAGGACTGTTTCCCATGGGATGCACCCAAATCAGAGAAGTTTGTGGAGAACCCTTGTTTTATTTTCTCTATGCTGTCCATTTGCATAGGGGAGTGATTGAGAATCTTTGGTGTGCGCCTGAAATCCAGCCAGGGCCAGCCCACTACAGCTGCCTAGGCAGCTGCCTGGGGTGTTGCACTTGCTAACACAGTGGTCTGTTTTCTCTTGAGCCACAGGCTGGCAAAGGCGACTATAAATAGAACTGAGATTTACTATATTTCCACTCCTTCTTCCAGGTTTAATTGTCCCTGAAAAGCTATGACATTTGTCCCACGATAGTGCCCTATTTCACCTTGATGAACCCCCAGAAAAAGTTTGTGCTGCCTCACTGGCTTGGTCAGGGTGGAGGGATAGCTATGGCAGGCTCCCTTTAATGACACATCTAATGAGGCTGTCTACTGAGCCTGGCTCCTACCAAAAGGCCTCCTGTTCACAGCAATTACTGGTCAATCAAACGGAACACACATCTCATTTCTGTTCATTCACACCAGTGGGCTCCTGGTGGGCTCCTGTGTCTTTAATTTGTTGCACAATTAAATGTAATGAGAGAGATCAATAGATAACATGCCCATTATTTAGTTCAGAAAATGCTTCTTAAATGAGGTGATTCAGTTCAAATCAGGTACAAGTGTAAGTGGCTCTAAAAGGAATCTGTGGCTGAGTAAAATTGTGCTTCCACTTACAAGTGTGTGCCATCACTCACACAGAGGGCTCATCACCAAATGCTAATTCTAATAAAAGTACTAGCATGTTTTCATCTTAGGAATCTTTATAACCTTGTTAACAACCTCCTGGGAGTACCTCAACCAGTCACAGCCTTGTTGGCTATTCAAAGTCTGTGTGTCTTGTACAATTCTGTATTTTACATTTCTTCCTCTCAGTGGCTGCACAATTCTTCTTGAACTTTTAGCCATTCTTCCTGTCATGATTTTAAAGTCCTTGCACATTTACTTAACTTGACTTAATGTCTGGATAAACAGTCTCAATGAGTTGAAATTATTTTTAAGGTACTTATAAAATTCTGAGGACAAATATACAGGTATCTTGTGGATTTTTGAAAGCTGCTTATTCCAAGACCACTTGGGAGCTGTGACCTTTGAGGACTTATGCATGAAGTCAACAAAGCCTCCAACAAAGTCTCTAAAGAGCAGCAGAGGAAGGGTTTGTTTTCAGAAGGTCTGTGCCACCTCACAAAAAGAATACAAGATGAACCGTAAGCCAAGCCTGCTGAAGCGCTTCTGTGATGGCAGAGGTAAGGCGGTGCAAAAGGTCTCACAGCACAGGTAGGACAGCAAAATAATTTGACTCACACCCCAGAATTGTGAACATTACCTAAGATTCAGCTCATCATACTAATGCTCCAGGCACATTTCAGAACAGTCATCTCTGGGCTATAGCTCTGTCAGGAGTTATAAATCAGGTCTTTCTTTGGTGCATACTGAGATTGCATCAGAAAGTACTGACCCCTTAATACTGAAAGGTCACAGATATAAGAATCTGACTGGGTGATGTGGTTTCTAACTTGACTTACAGATTCTGCAGTATTACTACAGTTACTCAGCAGCTCTGACAGCTCAAGACCGAAGGCCATATAGATAATATGAAAACAAAGCAACAAAATAAAAAGTTTTATTTTTGCTGAACGATTTTGTTCAGTACTTGATATATTACTACAAAAAGTTCTATTCTTTCTTCAGCCTGACTTTGGGTAAGTCCTCAAACAGATTTTTCTTTTTGTATATGGGAAATGTGTCCTCAAAAAGCCTTACTTGTCAAGCGTTTCCTTCTTGTAGGTGTTTTGATTACAGACATGCTAGAACCACTTCTGCTATCAGTATTTTAGGTCTGAAGTGCTGGTGTGAAGGTGCCTTGTCTGCATGAAATACTGCTCCCACTTCTACCCCATGCTAGGTCTTGACTGCAGCGTGTATTACCGAGACACTGATCTTGATGTTTAGAGTTTTCTGATGACTTCAATTTAATTGCATATTGTTATCCTTAACAAGAACAAGAACAAACAATGAAGTTAAACCAGAAAAATAAGCATATCTAAGGCAATCAATTATACAGTAGAGTGTGTTGTTAAGGTCTTTGTTGCCTTTACTTTGTGAGTTTTCTGTAGAGACAAGATTGTGTTCAGCAGGGAAGTTTTGCTCCAACTAATGCACAAGCGGAAAAAAATAATACCCTTGGTTTTTTTTTTGTTTATGGTCCATTCTCATTTGCCCCAGTTGGATTATCTGAGTTGTGGATGTGTTTAGTTTTCTGGGTAGAGGATCTGCTATGCTTGGCTAGTACACTGATTCGTGACATGGGCTGACAGAGTGAACTCATCACTGGGAGCAATATAGCTGCTGCCTCTGGAGCAGCTGGCTTCACACTGCAACAGATTCGGCAGCTCTGAAAGCTGTTTCCAAGACTTGGGAGTCAGGGAGTCCAGTGCTGGCTCCTTCTCCATTTCACAATAGCTCCAGTTTGTGAGACTGATGAGCAGCCAAAATGGACCTTCCTCTTTCTGAAATGGCTGTGTTTGTACCCCTTCTCAGGCAATGGCCCTCACCCAGGAAGGTGATTCAGTAGACTGCAGTGTTGTATGGGTACACAGATCCTGGTCAGTCTACTGGATCACCTGGATGAGGAGCATTCCTGTGGGAATGCTGGGGCAGACGTGCAAGGGTGAGCCAAATTTGGCTCTGACAGATTAATACTGCTTATGCTGAGCTGGGTGCAGGATGAAGCACACAGAGAACGTCCCTGAATGACACAATCTCTGTCTCTCAAGCATGCTTAAACTGATTCAAACACGCCAGAGGGTTTGGCTGTTTGCAAAACAGCCTTCTGCCTGGTCACCAGCCTGAGCAGTGTGCCATCTACTGCTCCCTTGCTTGTGCTATTTCTACACTATGCAAACATTTAGGTACTATTTTCTTTTTCCTTAGTATTTTTTGGTCAAGTACACTGAGATTCACAACTAAACAGTATTATATACTCTGTTTGTCTCTCTATCTCTCTTTCCCATCAGTGACTTTTTAATACTTCCTCTGAATCTTTGATGCCCTTCCTTGGTTGTTATTCTATCTTTAGCACTTTTGCTTTGATAGGACAGCCTTTTATTTTATTTTTTTTTAAAGCAGGTGATGCCTACTTTACCAGCTGATCTTTTTTCACATTCCATTTCCAGCAGACATCCAAGCCTTTCCTCGTCATGGGTAAGCTATGATCATAGCTTGAAGGATGCCTGATCTATGAATTCTTGGCTAGGGCCAGGGAATTAACTGCAAGATCAGCTTTCTGTTACTGAAACACATTTCAGTATTTCAACATTTAAAGAACACGAGACCTCTGACCTTCCTTTGCCAAAATCAACACCTGTACAGCAAGTGATAGATCCTGAAAAAGTGAGATGGAAGTCACACATTTCTTGATACAATTTCTATTTAAGTACTGTTTCATGTTGCTGCATTCTCAACAAAAATATGGCAACAAGTTTTCCTAGACAGTGTGCACAAAATCAGGAACGAAGACCATATTTTGAATAAAGAATGGATGTAATTTCTTGCTCCAAAGTATTGTCTCTCTCACTGATTTCTTCATCAGCTCTTGTCGCTGAAGTCTGGCTTCCTAACTGCTCACTGCTGCAGGAAACCTAGAGATCTATTTGGCAAAAATACTCAAATTTGTTTTGTATCAGAAAATAAATATGTATTAGAAAACTAGGATGTGGCGATCGCTTTTTGTTTCTGACTTATAAAGAATCGGGTGACTGAACAGTAAGGACTTGTGATGCAGGATCCTTCAGGTATGTCACCATATCTTGAAACATGCTGCATTGAAAAAGATCAAAGTGAATCCTGATTCTACCTCTTCTGACCTGAAGGCAAAATTAAATGTTTTAATTCACAGCTCATGACTTTCCCATTACAATATGATGTGATTTCAGTAAGGGTACTAAA
This sequence comes from Malurus cyaneus samueli, assembly GCA_009741485.1. Lineage (NCBI taxonomy): Eukaryota > Metazoa > Chordata > Aves > Passeriformes > Maluridae > Malurus > Malurus cyaneus. The sequence goes on from CM019236.1 coordinate 38,432,749, forward strand.
AATGCAACAATATAAAACTAGAATCTGAAGTTCAAGCCAAGCCCAACTGCAATGATTAATGCTTATTATTACTGTCAGTGATAAAAAATAAAGTATTGAAAAAGTATGGTTTTTTAAATAAAAAAATTTAATAATATTTTCATAGAAAAGCTAAAAACTTTTGAAGGAAATTTGAAAGGAAATTAAATCAAAAGCAGCTTTTGGAAATACTTCTGATAGTTTTTTGGAAATAGATTCTAATATCCTTCACAAAAAAATCTTTTCTTTTCTTTTTTCTTTCTTTCTTTCCTCTTTCTTTCACTTCTTTTCTTTCTTTCTTGGTCTGTTCTTCTCCTTGTCTTCTTTCCTTTCTTCTTTCTTTCTCGTCTTTTCTTTCTTTCTTTTCTCTTTCTTTCTTTTCTTTCTTTCTTCTTTCTTTTCTTCTTTCTTTTCTTTCTTCTTTCTTTCTTTCTTTATTTCTTTCTTTCTTAGGTCTTTCTTTCTTTCTTTCCTGCTTGTTTCTCTTCTTTTCCTACCTCTCTTTGCTTCTTCTCTTTTGGCCGTGTGCGTGGCGTCGTCTTGCTTTGGCTGTCGGTGGCGGGGCGCGCGTTTGTCTGTGTCTTGTCTTTTTTCTTCATTCTTCTCTTTTCTTCATTTTTCTTCTTTCTTTTCCTTATCTTTCATTTCTTTCTTTCTTCTTTTCCTTCTTCTTTCCTTTCTTCTTTCTCTTTTTTTCTTTCTTTCTTTCTTTCTTTTCTTTCGTCTTCGTTTCTTTCTCGTTGTCTTGTTCTTTTTCTCTTTCTTTCTTTCTTTCTTCTTTCTTTCTTTTCTTTCTTTCTGTTTCTTTCTTTTCTTTTCTTTTCTTTTGCTTTCTTTCTTTCTTCTTTCTTCTCTTCTTTCTTTCTTTCTGTCTTCTCTCTCTTTCTTCTTTTTCTCTCTTTCTTTCTCTTTTCTTTCTTCTTTCTTCTTTTCCCTTTTCTTCTTCTTTCTTCTTCCTTTTTTCTTTTCTTTTTTCCTTTCTTTCTTTCTTTCTTTCTTTCTTTTTCTTCATTTTCCTTTTTCTTCCTCTCTTCTCTCTCTCTTTCTCTCCTCTTCTTTCTTTCTTTTCTTCTTTCTTCTCTTTCTTTTCTTCTTTCTTTATCTTCTTTCTTTCTTTCTTCTTTCTTTCTTTCTTTTCTTTTCTTTCTTTCTTTCTTTCTTCTTCTTTCTTTCTCTTTCTTTCTTCTTTCTCTCTTTTCTCTTCGTCTTCTCTCTCTCTTTCTTTCTTTCTTTCTTTTTTCTTCTTTTTTTCTTCTTTCATTTCTTGCTTTCTTTCTTTCTTTCTTTCTTTTCTTCTTTTCTTTCTTTATCTTTCTTTTTCTTTCTTTCTTTCTTTCTTTTTTTTTCTTTTCGTTCTCTTTCTTCCTTCTGCCTTTCCTTCTGCCTTTCTTCCCTTCTTTCATCCCTTCTTTCCATCTTTGTTTCCTTCTTTCACTCTATTTTCCTTACTTCCCCTCTTTCTTTCCTTTTTTTTCTGAGAGTAGGTGTAAACCATTTTCCTTTTTTTTTTTTTGTTTTACTAAGAAAGATTTCTGATTAGGAAATGAATGGCCTTATTTCATCAAAGGTACAATCAGAAAATGTTAGCCATTCATGCTGAATTGTCAGGGAGCGTCATGAGGGGCCTGATGGGCTTTTCTGTCCATGTCTGCCTCTTCCCCTTTGCACCCCCAGGATCCTTCCCACTTGCTAATATCTCAGGACCCCACATCAGCCCCTCAAGGTTATCAGCCCCTGCCACTGCGATGCTGATTCTGCAGCAGAGGTGGTTCCTGGCTGCCCACAGCCCCGCTCTTCTGGTCCACTAACAATAAGCAGGAATCTGCCATCAAAGACAAGCAGAGAATGTAAAAAAATGTGAGCCACCATCAGCAGGAAAAAGCAGAAATTACTGTAAATATGAAAACTGCATGATGATTGGGTACATACATGTAGATTTATTTCACGATTGAATGGATATGAGAAGAAAAAGGTTGTCTGTAACAGAGGAATGCAGACTATATGTATATATATACATATGTTTGTTTTATTCTCCTTGCCCTTTTCCAAAGAAAATACATAAGCATGAGTAACATTAGCTCTGTCACACTTTCCTTGAAGCAAATGAGATGCTGTCCCAGTGCTGTTGTTTCCATCCTATGTTGAGTCATTCAGCGCAGACACTTTATCCTGCCTGTGTCTCTGCTGTAAGACCACAGATCATGTTATCACTTTACAAATATAGCATATTAGTACATCTGGAAGGCCAGTCACGCTGTGGGGTTCAAACAGATCTGGCTGGCCATGAGCTATGCTATGCTATAAACAACCTCAGTGTCTCACATTGAATAACTGCAGAGCACACTCAAGAGCTCTGGACACTTGTGTTCTTTAGTAGTAGGTAAGTGACAGTTTTGCTGATTATTGTGTTTCTTCAGACATGTGGGGTCAAGGTGGAAAATGGCAGTGAAAGTGAGAAGTTGCTATCAGGTTGCTGCTATTGTGCTGTGGATCTTTAAAGACTAATGCAAATGGGAAATATAGCTGGAATAGAGAGCATTCAGTCCAAGGCAGTATGTTTGGTGGATATCGTCAAAGAAAGTGAGATTTATCTCTTACATAGTCCCTCTAAGATTTACACTTGTGACAAATCCAAACTTTATAATTTAGGAAACCTTTCAAGTTCCACTCTGTGACTCAGTTATAATAAACCCTTGCTATTACATCTCAAGGACATGTGCTGGTGTGAGAATGATTTTAAATAAAAAAATGGTTTGAGAGGTCAGTCATTTATCTTTTTTGCCTGTCGAAATTTACAGTGGAATTTAAAAAGAGTTACAGAGCTTCAGTTTCTGAAGGCTACTTATAGTTAATCTGACTGGCATAGGAAATACAGCCTGCTAAATCTTTTGCAAACACAGCCTATCATTTAAAGTCAAATATTGTCATTATTGTTGTTGTTGTTGTTGTTGCTACCATAAGTATTTTATGTGCTATCATTACCTGTTACTCTCTGTAGGTTAAAAGGTACTGACCAGCTCCCTTCCTTTCAAAAGTAGTTAACTGAGCACTGTTTCAAGGATCAGGGATGGATCATAATGCATATTAACCGAAGTGGTAAACCAGACTAAAGATTTTCATTCACTTTGCTCTTCTCAGACAGAAGGTAAAAGGGGAGAATCATTCCAAAGGAAGGCATCTAGCTGTCAATGCCACCTGTGTGTCCTATTCACAGCCATGTGAAAGTTTTGTGGGAAAGACTAAAGATACAGCTGTGGTGAGAGAACTGATAAAATATAGATGCCACCTCATGCCTGTATGGAGTGATTTGGACCATCAAAGCTGAAATAACTTGACTACTGGAGTGGCTGAAAGCAGCATGGTCTTTTGCTTATCTAAATTATCTGCCATCTTGAATCACAGAATTTAACATCTTGGCAGTTGGCAATTAGTGTTTTACTAATTATACGACTGATGATCTTGTATTTGATGCTGGAAATAGAACTGCTATAAGTCAGACATAGGTTTTTGCTGTCCTTCTGCAGTAGAGGCGGGTGACAGGATTGGATTCCTAGAACAATACATGCAAAATGATAGATTTTGAAGGTCTTTAATTAATGCCATTTAGGACAGAGGGCCTAAAATAACATGTAGGGTGTGGTCATCCCCACGGATAACTTCAGAGACTGTAGCCTCTACAGATGTATGAAAGGTCAATAATGGCAGCCTCACTTCCTGGGAGCTGTTCAGTAACTTTAAGACAAATGTTCAGCAAACTTAAGTCAATAAAACATTGTGTTAAAAAATCGTAGGGCATGAAACAGATCTGAGAAACCCAAGAGTGTAATGTTAGGCTTAATTAAGATCAGCTAATCATATATGAAAGCCTCCATATTTAGTTCAGTGGCAATGAGTGCAAATTTATTTGCCATGGGTCTCTGTATGAGTAGTTAAGTGGGGTCTCTCTAAGCAGTTCTCAGCACATGCTCTTGATTTCCCAGGTCTCTGTAGTATACTACCTAAGACAATTGTTTACACCTGCTGATTACAGCTACATTCATAGATTCAACTCCTTTACAAATATGTAATACACTTCTGAGCTTACTATTTTTCCTTCGATAAGAAACAGCCTCAAAATGCCCATTTCAGGTACATCATCCCTCTCTCAGTCTTAAGACAATTAGACCTCTCCTTGGCAATACCCATTGGAAAAAAAAAAAGAATGGATTTTTGTCAGAGACATCAGTCCAGTGTTTCATTAGCTTCATTGTCAGTGGAAGAATAATTAGTCGGCTCACTGAAGTGCTGGGGGAATACATCTGTAATAAATCCCCTTGCATATGTAACATCTATCATGCTTGATGGCAAACATATTAGTGCTACAAGGGTTGAGAAAGTATAAGGAATATTGTAATTCAGCTGCTAATTAATCCATAATTAAAGACCTAATTAATGAATAACCCTGTGAAAAATTGTCTAAAAATCAAGATGTGAAGACTGCAGTGATAAAGAGGACTCTTGTTTGTGAGACTGGTTAATTTACATCTAGAATAGGAACTGATTAATGAAAACTGTCAGTAGAGCATTTTGCTGCAGCACTGGACAAAGAGAAATGTGCATATAAGAATGCGTGGAAACCAAATTCAGTCCTTGCATACCTATTTTTAATTTTATGCTGTCCATAGCTATTTTTACCTGAAGTTTAAGAAGTAGGTTACTAAAAGGTATATTTTTTCTTAGTTGTGGTGTGCAAACAATAAAAAGTTATTTGTGTATGAGAGAGACTAATGTCAGATTCTATTCATAAATACCTCTTTCATGAAATGACTGGAGAAGAAAACTGAAAAAGACCCTAATTTATCAAAGCATTCAGAATGAAGCTCCATGATATGGAAAGACACTAATTTCTGAAATTAACTTCACTGAAAGTTAGACTAATTAATAGCTTGAAAGTGCCACTGTCTATCTGTGTTTGTTTATGTGGGAGCCAGCTGGCTGAGACAATACTCTTGAGAGAGCAGGAAGGAACATTTCAAACTCCCAAAACATCTGGGCTCATGTCCAGGTGTCAAGACTGCTTTCTCCAGCCCTGGAGCAGCTTGTCTCTTTCCTCTTGTGTTTATTCTGTGGTGTGGCCACATTTACTGGGTCTCTGTGGACCCAGCCTTCAGCGAGACACCCACATATTCCCCAGGACCCAGCAATCACATGCATGCATGCCTGTGTGTTCTGAAACACAATCTGTCTTGGATCCTTGGATTCTCAAATGCTTACTGTCAAATCAGCACATTTGGCGAGGCTAGTGACAGATAAACCAACCAAATTAGCAGGAAGGATAACTCCCTGCTGGTATAGAGCAGTAAGAGATTGTTACTAGCAGCAAAACTAGGCAGGGAAGAGCAGCTTCCCACTTTGCAGACCTCTCCCACTCCCCAAGTGGCACAGAGAAGCACTGCCCCACTTACAAGCTGTGCACAGTTAGAAAAATATAGTTGTATACGATGAACATTGTTGCAATCTCTATTGCTCTTTCAATCACAGCATGTTTCTCTAATTTAATCTTTTCCTGATAACATAAGAAATGTGTTCAGTTGCTAACCAAATGTCAGGTTTCCTCTGAATTATTTAAAGACTTGAGAGATAAATGACTTGATAATTCTGAAGCACAGTGTGAGTGAGCTTATTTCCTAAGAAATTATTTGCAGGACTGGTGGGAAATGTTTCACTCACATTTTCCCCCATGTAATCCTGACAGTAATATTCATTAGGTTTCAGCAGATCTCCCAGAGTGATTATCTGAAAGAAAAAGGGCCCAAGAGAACCAGGTTGTTAAGCAAATTGAAGAAACCAAAACATTAATAATTTAATAACTCATGTAAAGCAGCAAAGGAAAGTATACACAGTGCTGTTTTTGAGGGCAACCAGGCGCCACATGAAATCTACAGAGCTGTTAACAGAGACTAATACTGGCTGTTTCCTCAGTATCAAAACTATGTTGGACTCTTTCCAGACTCAAGAGAAGACACAGGTCTTGTTCTACAGAATACACGTGCACACACACAAGTTGGCCAGCATTAGCACTGGTGCCAACTATGTTCCAAGGATGTTAAACTCTAGCATAATAAAACTAGTGTAATTTTGGCTTATCACTGCCCTTATTCTACCCGCTGCAGACAAGACAGATAATGTTGGTAAACAGGGAGGAGCGGTAGAAGAACTGGGACAGTTAATCTTGCCAGCCACAGAGTCATCATATCTAAGAATACTTCTCTTGTGCTCCACTACTTTCCTTTTCCAAGAAGATTGTGCCTGCCTCTATTTTTTTTTTTTTTTTTTTTTTTTTGGGTGTATGCTTCTCAACACTCTATGCATTGATTCATATATCTCAGAAACTGAAATGAGTGTGGAAATGCTGCAAACTGTTCTTTTAATGACATTGCTTATTTAAAAAGCACTTTTCCTCTGTGGAAGGCCTTCCATCTAGAGTTCAGTGTTGCTTTTAACTCATGTATCTTTGAACTGTTTTTTGAAAATTGGGTTAGTCCGTGGTGGTGCAAGTGCAGGTGCGGAGATGAAACTCCTTCAACATCAGGAACTGCTAAAAGGCATCCCAATTCTGAAATCTGTTTGACTCCAGTGTTCCTCCATATCCCTGGTTGCTTACACTTCTAGAGGTATCACAAGCCATCATTTCACCATATATAATTAAGCCTGAGGGGAAAAAAAAAAGAAAAAAGAAAAAGGAAAAAAAATAGGTGTCAAATGCCTGTTCAGAGTTCAGAGGTCAAGTGGAAACAAATACAAGTGGTCATGAGATCACTGGCTGCTGTCAAAGATGGCTGTGGAAGCATCTGGCATGTCTGTGGCAGACCTGTAAACAATGGTTGGAGATATCAGTAGCTGAAGGGAGCAAGAAATTTAAGGCACAGCATACTGAACCTCCCCAGTTCTGTTGATGACTTGACATTTGAAGTATGCATGTATTTATAGCAACAACATGAATGGGCAATAAATAAAAAAAAGAAAGTTTCTAGCCATTATAAGGGTGTAATCTTCTTTTCTACCTTGTATGTTTTCAACACCTTGCTGAAGAGATTCCGGTTTAGAGCTTCTGAGTACACATACTATCTAAAAAAGAATGTCTGAAGTAAGAATTCTAAAGACCAGTGTGCCTGCCTTTAGGTGAATTTAATACAATAAAATAAATAAATGTTAAAATAAAATAATCCATGCAGATACTTAGGCAGATGCTTTTACTAGCAATAAAATTTGGCATTAATGTTATATCATTTAAATAAAAACATATGATGGGTATCTTTCCTAAGATTATGGTTTTTGCCGCTTAATGTTTCAAATGGCTAAGATCATCAATATCGTTATACACAAGGACAGTCTTCAATTTTAACAGGCCTATTCATAGATCCATTTAAATTAATAAAATTTCTGCAAAATTAAGGAAAGTATTTTCTTCTTTCTAAGAGCAGGAATTGCATAGAAGTGTCTGTAATAGCAGTTTTTCTGTTCTGTACATGCAGGGATAGCTCACAGCAATAGGGCCTCCAAACCCAACAGCGCAAGCTCTTCTCGCCTTTGCTGGCTCAGAGAGGTGGCAGATTATTAAATTCATGTGGTATGGAATTGGGGCTCAGTGTTGAGATGGGGCCAGCAACACGAAGAGTCAGAGAGAATTCCTTGGTAGGATACGTATTCTGCTGAAGGCATGGGGCTCTGGAATGATGAAATTGAGAACATTTTGCAGGCTAAAGTATCTTGAACTGAAAGCACATCCCTGGGGAGAGAAGGAAGAATCTGTGTTTTAAAATGGAAAGAGAAAATTCTAGTTATACAGATTCCTGTGATTTCCTTATTGATGAAAACTGAGACAAGGTTCAGATGATGTAGCTTGCTGGTTGAGAAAGAAAAGGTGTTGCAAAGACCATGGTGTCCAAGGTGATTTTTTCCCTCTTCCTAAAAAAAAAAAAAAGATAAAGTGGGAAGAGTGACCAAAAGAAAATTTCTTCCGCATAACATGACTTCTGGTTACAAACTCTTATATCACTTGCCAAGTAACAGAATGCTTATAAAAAAAAAAAAAAAACAAAAAAAAAAACCACCAAACAAACACACAAACCAAACCTATTTTCAAAATGTTGAGATTATTTATTTATTATAATATTTACTTAAAAATATTCTTTAAATCTAGTGTATAGCTGCTTCTGAAGGGAAAATCTTGCAATAATTTAAAAAAGAGGGATCCTGAATGGCCAGCTTTGTTTCTGAACTAATCATTTCAAAGAAGACAAGATCAGCCTGCTTGACTTCCCTGTATGCTGTCTTTTAATCATATTAAGGTCTTGCAGATAACTTCTTGGGATGTGTAAATGGCTAGGGATAAGATTATTTACTTCCACAGATACACACAGATAACTAGTTTCTTCATATATGATTCTCTTGTAAATGACATCTTTGCTTTCGTGTTCCTGAATCTCTTTACCCCTGGAATGTGCTGTACATGAATTATCACACGTTACTGAATAGTCTTGCTCTTGTGATCTATCTCACTAGCAACTCAAAAGACTGGTAAAAGTTATAACCATGCATCATCTAAAAAAGCTATGTTGGTGATCTACAGCATAATTCAGATGTAGATGTTTCTCAAGAAGATTACTTTAGGAGGCAAACTCCGTGTAGGTATGAAGTAGGGTCTTGAGAATCGTGGTGATGACGGCTTTCGTGTTCAGGACTTGTATTTAATGAAAACAAACTTGTCTGTTTCTTGGGTAAGAAATTTTTTTTGTTTGTTTTTCACTTAGTGTTGTTTGAGTGGGTTAGGTAATCCTCACAAGTAAGACCAAAGCTTGTACTTAATGGGCATGTGTAGGTGTGTGGTGCGAAAGGAGCAATGCTGAATTACAAAATGTTGGGGAAATTGGAAGAAGGATGCTACAGGATGTGCAGATTTGGGTCAATAACCAGATGACTGCTTTGAGCAAAGCAGTTGGATGAGGTGACCTGTAGTGACTCTTTCTAACCTCACTGTGGTTTCTGACAGTGAGCGCAAAATGATTACAGTGATTACCAGTGAATAACCTATGTATGGGAAAGAAATATAGCTGTATTTCCAGGTGAAGAGAGGAAGTTAGGAAGAAATGTATAATGAGACTTTTCTCTATCCAAACATGGCTTACCACTTGTGAATAATAGATGCTAGCTTTGAGTTTTCTTCTGCAGGCCTAATCTGCTGTTTGGAAGAAAAAAACTAATGCACATGAACTTCAACATGTATTTCTAGAAAAGGGAATCATTAGTAGTTGCTTCTTCTGACATAAATTCTTGTCATGCATGAGTAGATATCCTAAAGAATCTACCCATAACATTAGGTAAGTCTAACTTTAGCCAGTTTGCCAGGCTCTCCTTTTTGGGCAACAATGCATCATCAGGCGAGTGCTGGTGTCCACACCTTAGCAAATACATATTCTGCCATCATGCTTGATACTTCCTGCCCATTTTTTAGACAAGGATATAGTGTAAGGCAACAGCCCCGCGAAGATTGCTAGGTGACCTTTTCAGAGTTGTAGATGTCAAAAAGCATTTCACATTTGTCCTGATGCATATTTCTAAAGCCTTAGTCATCCTGTAATCTGATCAGGATTTGTGACTTTGCTCCTTCTGATGAGATTAATTCTGAGGAATTATGAGGGACACCTCTCACTTCCTACTCAAGTTTCTCCTATGCTTGATTTTAGCACTGAAGAAAATCTCACAGCACCTTGCAACTTAGTGCAATATCTGGATAAAAGTGGTATGAACTTTTCCAACCTGGTATCCAATAAATCAGTATCTCTATAAAGAGCAGATGACTTAACCTGTGAGACAGGAAAGTGGGGAACAAGTCAAGGAAAAGGAGCACTTTCACAGTTTATTCAGAGTCTGTGTTGATTAAGGCCATCTAGTTCCAAAGGAGGTCAAGTGTCCAGCTGGAACTTCACTGTCTTGCAACAATTCAGCTCCTGCAATAGCCTTTTACCAAAACACACTTCTATGAATTGGTCTATTAAAATGAATTAGACCCTGCAGACTGACTGCTGGTCTGCAGTTACTGTGAGAGGTGAAGTCCTTGTCACTGGGTTTCTTTCTCTTGTAATCAGAGGTGAACATTTTATTTGATGAGGCAAACAGTTCCTGTAAATTAGTGGTGATTGTATTTTAGAAGGAGAAACCTTTCCACAGAGAGTAAGGTCACTATTTTAATTACTCTGCTTTAATGGGGTTTTGACTCAGCTGTTGTCAGCTGTTAGTTCAGATAGGTTGGGAACTATTTTTGCCTCATTTTTTTGCTTGCAAAGATAAACAAGCAATAGGAGCAGCTTTATGAGCAGCAAAGATAACATTTTATATAAACATCCTAAGATACAGAAGGCTATGTAAATAGAAATATACTGGTCTCTGACCATTTTCTGAACCTGTAGTATAGGTATTTGTAAAGGCTTTTCTTACTGAGGTGACTAATGAGGTGAACAGGTAGGTACCTTTGTTCTGGATGTACCTACATATAATTCTTTTTAGTCCATGCTGTGCATTTTCCAAAGGACATGTGGATGTTTTCCTGGCTCAGAATAAATTATTCCTTTATGTGTTATGTACTGCAGAGGGATGCATAGGTGAAAGGGGGTGAAAGAGAAAAGGAACAGTTACAAATTTACAAGAGGAAAGCTACAGAGGGGAGAACAATTTCCCCTTTGTCCTCAATGTTATAACAGAAGGAGAGATAATAAATAGCTCCAGCTGAAGGACACAATGTCTGGAAAAAATGATCACAGTAGCATCTGAGGAAAGAGATATAGATATAAGCTTGAAAACGCAGGAAAGGAAGGGGCAGATTGCTCTTAAATTGATTGGTAGATGGTCAAGCAGGGTTTTCTTCTATTGTTTATTTCTTTTTATCTTCCTAAGTGTATAAATTATATAACAAGTGTGTTTTCTAATAAAACCTCACACAAAGTTTAAATAACTGACTTTCCTCTGTTAATAATCTAGCTACATTTCATGAAAGCCAGTATATAGTGATGATTGTATCCCCACCAGTGACTCCGACCAAGAAAGTATGTTTCACCTCTTTTATCAAGATTTGTGTGTGTACTTGCATTAGAGGTTTAGTAGGTAATCCATTTCCTGTGTTGGTACTGAACCACTGTAATAGTTTAGTAAAGAGCACCATGTTGCAATCCATGCTGTATTTTCACACAGAGGATGCTCGGGTTGGACAGGACCTTAAAGATGGTCCAGTTCCAATCCCCCTGCTATGGATAGGGATACCTTTCACAGGACCAAGTTGCTCAGTTTCCCAGCATTTTATATCAGAGGAGGTACATATTTTTTTGACCTTCCTTTTCTGGTTAACATCAGTTCTTAACTGCATGGGGCCTGATATGCTGATACCAGACCTTTGACTGTTGGAATGTGTTTCTACATGTGTTGTAGTTTAGGAACTGTATTCCCAATTTGGTGTTCCCACTCAAAACACTCAATGTGCTTCTCTTTCACTGCCTGCCTTCGTCTGTAGCAGGATTGAGAGGAGAGTGGGAGGCACAAAAGGTGAAGACATGGGTTGAGATAAGACAATTAGTGCAAACAGCAATGAAATAAAAAAAAAAAAAACAAACCAACAATAACAACAGCAATAATAGTAACAGACTGTACAAGAGAGGTGAATGAGTCGCATTATTGCTCACTGGAGGAGCCTGGCGTTATCTGGCTGCCTACTCCAGCAAACGGAAAAAGGTGGGTGTGAACACCTCACTGTGAGCTGAGATGAATAACCCCTGGATCCTGGCCATGCCCCTCTGGCTGCTGAAAGTCAGCCCTGTTCCCTGTTTTGGCCGGAATCAGGACATGTTAGTAAGTGGGGACCGTGATGTACTCATAAAACCTTCCCCATGTCTCTGCCTTAGGTAAATCTTTTGTGTGTTATTGTGCTGGTCTTTCAATGCCTTTCACAGATTAAGTGCATACTTATTAGAACCTGGCAATTTCACAAATTCCACTGGAATAAGGCAGCTTGAGGTCATAAAGATCAATATGCAAGAACTCCAGATGAAGTGTTTTTGAATGATTTAAAATGAATAAATTATTTATGAGCATTCATTTTAGTAATAGTCACAGAAATTATTGAAAAATGCAAAGCCTTTAAAGCTATTTTAATCAGTGTTACTTAACCAAACCCGTATTTTTTTTACAACTCCGTCTTTATCTTGGAAAGGGAAAAATGTAAGGAATACAAAGATTCAACGTGTAGCTGTTGCCATGGATTTTATATAGAAGTCAATTGTGTGCTGCATTGATTACTGCCAGCACAACACCCTAGATAAATTAGGTAAGATGGAAAACATAGTATGTTAAAATTTCTTACATCTTCATCTCTTTTCCCCAGAAAATTTTAATGAAATGTGATAATTTGGATCTTTATTTTTCTTATTATTCCTTTCCTGAAGTTTTGGCTTGTTCTTGCAGGAGAAGCTTAATGTCAACACTATGGGGCATCAGGTGATAATATTTGACTTTTCTGTCATAAGAGGACTGTGGGAAACTCGAGTTAAGAAGAACAAAGAACGTCAGAAGAAGGAGAAAGAAAGATTAGAAAAAAGTGCATTAGAGAAGTAAGACAACTTTTGTGCTGTTCATTTTTAACCACATCTGTTCTTATTATCCACTGAGAGTGCCATATATATTAAATGTTAATATTAATAAAATATATTTATACTAAATATACTAAATATACTAATATACTAAATATACTTATTATACTAAATATCTAAATAATAATTTTTTATTGCTAAAATGTTGGTGTTTGGGTTTGATTTCAATTACTTCTTATCTCCTTTCCTCACACTATAATGCAGCACAAATGCTGGTATTTCTTAGTTCCTGCTATTTTGTATGTAGATTGTGATATATTAATGGTGTGTTTTATTGTTTACCATAGGCATAAATCGAAGAGAGAAACAGCACATTTTGTGCCTTTCTATTTCTTATATGCTACATATAAGTATGGCTTATTAATTTTGGAAATGGTTAGCACATGCTCATAAGTTTCATTAAAAGAAATTCTTTCAATGTATTTGTTGAGTTTACAGGAGAAAGAAAAGTTGTTAAATTAGTGGACACAATCAATTGCTTCCGAATAGGAGATAGTGAGTAGAATAAAAATTGGTAAGATCTTTTTTCTTGTTGGGGTATTAATGAAGACCTTGATTATAATTCTTACACCCAAGGATAATTCTATTGTTTTTATTAAATTGAACTTATTTTTTCTTTAAGCAATATTTTGCTTCCCACAAGACATTCTTAAATAGAATGATTTTTAATGTTGGAATGTTGGAAATATAGGGCTTACAGTTTTCCTCCCTCTGAGAAGAGAAAAAAGAAAAAGAATCACTTTCTGTTTTAAAAATAAAATGCACGGGGTTAAACAGCACTCTTGTTTAGGAACATAACTGCATTGAACGTTTCTGTGGTGTTTTAGCACTCTCAGGACTCCCTCACTCATTGATTCTCACTGCCAGTGCAGCTGCAGTGACAACAGAGCAACCAGTTGAAGAGGAAACCTGGATAATACAACATCTGACTGTCCTTTCTCTGGAAGAAGTCTTCAAAACAGCAATAGCAGCAGTTTTGGTTCTTTAGTCTCTACCAAAGCTTACTTTAAAAGCCATAATCCTAACTAAAGAAAAAAAAAACAAAACCAAGTTCATCCTTCAGATTGATTATCTAGCAAGAATAAGCTCTCTTTTTGTTGTGAATTGTGCCCCAGTTTCAGCTGAGATAGAGTTAGTTTTCTTCTTAGTAACTGGTACAGTGCTGTATTTTGGGTTTAGTATGAGAATCATGTTGATATCACACTGATGTTTTGGTGGTTGCTAAGTAGTGCTTAGCCCTAAAGTCAAGGACTTTCCAGTGTTTCATTCCCTGCCAGTAAGAGACTGCAGAAAGAGCTGGCAGGGAGTACAGCCAGGACAGCTGACCTGAATGTGATATCATATCATAAAACATTATTTTCAGTATGTAAACTGTTGGAGTTGGCTAGGAGTGAGTGGTTGTTTCTTGGGAATGGACTAGGAGTTGGTCAGCAGATTGTGAGCAATTATATTGGGAATAATTTTTTTTCTCTTGGGTTTTCTTCTTCTCTCTCTTCTTTATTATTATAATTGTCATTAATATTAATATTAGTATTAATAATAATTTTACTTAGTTTCTTTTACTAAATGGTTCTTTTTCTCCATTAATGATGTCCAAATTAATTCTCTTGTCTTCTTATACCACCTGAAGATATGGAATTTGAGATATAATGCACAGAAGTAAAAACTCCCAAGTGCACTTGCAATATGCATAAAGGATTTTTGTTTTCTGACTTTAAACTGCAATTTGCATATTGTCCTTTGTGTAAGTGTGCATCTTCATGCACTCAGATTGCTTTCCAGTTTGTTCTACTTGTAGAGCTCCCAGAAAAAGAGGAGGAAATACACTAGAATTTGTTTCCTGAATATGAGTGATCAGTGTTACACCCACTGAAACAAATGGCAAAGTTCATGCTCATTCTCATGATGCAGGCCTCATAAAATGGACAAAGCTGATAGAATAATGGTCAAAGTAATTAGAATGTTAGTAATAAAATGCTGACTTCAGCTAAAAGAAAATCCTCCTTGTTTTATGAGGTGTGCAGTGACCACTGACATTTAGGTCCTAAATGTCCAATTACAAATTATTTCTTAAATACTTTTCAGTGGTCTCAAAAATACAAGAAGACTTCGCTGGTTTTTAGCTTGAAATTATAGATCAAATTGTATTTCTAATTTGATATCTAATAGAAATAATGTTTCCATGTATAAATACATTTCATTATTTTATGGAGTTCTGCATTGACTAAATTCAGGTACCATCTCAGAGATTAAAATTTTATTATTGGCATGTAGGTCCACTGAAATCAATGCGAGTACATACGTGACAGAGTGAGAAAGAATTTTGAAAGTACTTTGATCTAGAATGATAATTCCCAAAATATTTTTAGAGAAGGCAGTTTCCTGAAACGAGGACTACATTCTAGAATCTAAGATTCTAGATATTTACTTTTGCCAGACATGAGAGAAAATTCCTAAGTAGGGTTGAAATTAATAGAGTTTTTCTGCAAATACAATCATGTAACAGATGAGTTTGGAGTCTGGCTTTTTGAGGCTGCTTTTTTTTTTCCTTTCTTTTTGGTAACAAATCCAGTTTTTCTCAAAGAGGTTGTAATTTGCTAATGCCCTCAAGATTGTGCAGTTCCCTTATGTGCTGTGTTAATACGTAAAATGACCTGATAATATGCAGTGAAATGTAGCATGTATTATTTGAGGACAAACTCCCAGTTAACCTCTAGGGAACTTTGCTTGCCTTGGGGCAAGGTAATTTAGTTTGTGCAGCATCATTAAATAGTAACTTGTAAGATATTTTTTGACTGAAGATTTTCTTAAGAGGAAAATCTCACAAATGAATGAAAAGTTTCAAATATGTTTGCATTAATGGTGTGGTCTTGCAAAGACTTTTTTACAAGGCATATATTTAAGCAACTGGCCACTGTAAGCTTATTCTGGACAATCAGCTACTGAGAATACTGGCCTTCCGAGGTTCTGGTATTGGGTAATTTTCTTTTGTGGATTTAATCCTGTCCCCTGTGTCCTCTTCGGTTTTGTGGGACTGTGAAAGAATGGCTGTTTAAAGAACAAACATAAACCAACAACTGAATACAAAAGAAAAAGAAACAGAAAAGTACTAGCTAGGTTTAATTTAATTTTACTTCATATTCTTGATCCCATCAGACAAGCTCATTTGAAATCGCCCACTAGATACCAAACATGAACTGTTAAAAGTAGTGAGCACTTTTCTGAGACTTTCTGTATGCTTATGAAAGTTATGAACTTACGCATATTATGGAAAGAAGTCTGAGTTTTTCGCAGTGTTTTATATTTAATCTTCTAGATTCCAGTAGTGGTGAACAATCTTTTATTGTACCTCAAAATCCTGAATGCTCTCAGATGAACTTGATGCAGTATGACAATTTTCTGCACAGAGATTTCCTTTCTACTTGTTTTCTTTTTTTTCTCTCTTTTATTTTATAAAGGAATAAGAGTGAAAGTTTACAGTTAGATTTCATTTTTGAAGGATTGCAGCTTGTTTGTCATTTGTATGAAAAGCAGGAAGATAAATCTGAAGGCTAACAAATTTAACATTCAAGTGAGGGAATGCCAGAGCTGTTTGCCCAGATTAGCTATCTAAATCTTTACTGTGAAATGGCACATCCTCCTCTGTCCACCAATAAACATGCAGCGAAAATAAAAGTTTTTTTTCAGCTACCTCTTCCAATGTGCCTCTTTACCAAAAATTGTCTCTCAAACTCTGGCTAATTAAACATGCACAATTCATTTTTTGAGTTATATGCTTCCCAAATGTTAAAAGTAAAAAGCAAAAAGCAAACTACTCTCTATAGGCAGACTGACTTTTTTTCCCTGAGAGGTTGAATGTTTGTTTAATAAAAAAGATTTGTCTCTATCTCTCTGCCAGACTTCAGTGTTATAACTCTATTTGTACCTGAACTAAGATTCTATTTGTGATGTTTATCTTTATTCTCCTACTCAATACCCAATTCAGAACTTTTTCCAAGCAATCTAAAACTCAGGCTGGGAATCCCTTGGCCCCAAATACAAATTACAGGCAACAAGTTTGGTTCAGATCTGCAGCGCTTATAAATATATTAAGTTATTTGCCTTAGTTGGTAGGCACTTGTGCTTACAGACCATGTGTCTAAAGCAATGCACGGAAGTGCATTGTAAGATAAAAGCTGTTGTTCAGCCACAATCCTTTAAAATGCATGGAAGAGCCTGGCGCTGATACTGAAATTGGATCAATCCAATTGAATTTGAAGCAAATGTTACTCATCCATCAGGAATATTACTCTGGGCTAAGCTCCAGTTTTACTGCAATGCTCTTTTAAAAATTCCACAGAATTATTTAATCATCCTGCGTGTATAGCGATTCTGATTTAAAAATAACACAGGTGTTCTTAACTGGTGTCACCATGGAGTGTCCAGGTCAATTCTTCTGTCCTGGTTTAAAGGAAATAGTGCCATCTAACGAAACTTCCTTTTCTTATCTAAGAGTCCTAGCTTTTCCCCAAGAGCTTCTTATCAGACATTGAGCAGAGGGTAACTGCTCAGAAGGAAGAGCAACGGAAAGATGCCCACTCCTCATTGCTTTGATGGCTTTGTAATCCCTTCCAACACCCACTGGTTTTCCAAGCTGGTTGTTCTGTTGAAGGGTCCAGACATTGAATTTATTGCATAGTAAATCTTTGCATCAACTTGATTAGATTCATACTTCTGTTGGAGAAAATAAAATGTCAAGCAGGGAGCTCCCATGTCCTTGAAATGAAATATGGTAAAATAATAAATAATTAATAATAAAAACAATTATATGCTGTGAATCTTTTTTGTGAAAGTATATTCCAATAGAAGTAGCATTTGAGAAATGATTACCTGAAGAGAAATTCAGCATTAGCTAAAATGAAAATACTTGAATCTTCTATTTCCCTGCCGATCTCTTTTCATAACAACACAGTGTGTTGTCCTGAAAGATTACTGAAAAATGGTGATGTATTGAAAAATAACTTCCCAGAGTAAAATTTCCTCTATACCACGTACATCTGCCTTAGTGACAGGTATGTTTTTGTGTTACAGATATCTAGGTATGAAATGTAACTCTTTTTTTGGACAAACATAAGCAGCATGCAACCGGCCTTTTTATAATTATTGGAAATATTTGTATGATTGAGGTGGAAATACTGGAGTAGTTAGTCTTGTTGGAGCCTTAGACCTCATCTGAGACCTTTGTCCAGAAAAAATATTTTTGTGCCCATAGTCCCACCTAAATGAGGCTGGACTTGACAATCTTCAACTTTCTTAATACTGAAAATGATTGTTGCTTCTTTAATCTGACTGGAACTGTTTGATCAAGGCCTAGAGGAAGGTGAAAATATTTTATCGCTAAATATCATCAAAAAGACATAAACGTCAGGAGAGCTGTGATTTTGTAACTCATTTGTCATCTGTCAAAATATGTTTCTGGAATATCAGGAGTCTTTAAAGTGTCAAGACCAGATATTTAATAAACTTTCTCTGAAAGTGTATTAGTATTAAAAAGATAATTTTATTTGTGTGGATTTTTTTTTTCTGTTTGCCTTACTAGTTTAGAGACTTTTTCTTTTAGATATCTTTTCTAAAGATTCATACAATAGCCTCCAGATATGGCACATGCGGTGGAAGTTCTGTCTTCTTTGAGGATTGTCACTAAATGTAGACTTAAAAAGGTTTTATTTTCATGATCCCTTGAGAAGTACCACCACCTCAATATCTTGACAATGACAGAGCAGAATGAAAATGATGTAGCCGAATAGATCCCTTCAGTCTCTTCTCAACTGAACCTGCAAATTTACAGCTTTGTCATCTTTGCTTCATGATGCACACTGGCTTAATGTAAGTCACAGCTCCAGGCCAGTAAGGCTTATAGTGATTAATTTGGTTTGTTTGTAACTCAAGGGTACAGGCAGGTGCTGTGAATTATTAGACCCTTTGCCCATGGGAAATAGAATGTTTTCATTCGGAGATGTACTGTACAAAATTATGCACTTTTGTTGCTCTATTATTAATTCACTTTCCATCTGTTCTAAATGTGCTTGCACACAATACATGCATTCTTTAAAAGCTTAACAGAGCATGTTGCCATAACTTAATGTACAAGTAAGGAAGAAACTTCACACAGGATTTCCATATCAATGTGTAATATACATGTTGAATTCCCTACCAGATTTAATTTTTAATGCCTCTCTTTCTTCTGAGGTAAATATTTCACTGACTGATTTGCTTAACATCTTTTTTGTTATATGCATTTTATTTTACTTGGTTAGGAGTGACCTCCTGAGTTATCAGCAGAGTGCAAGAGGGCAATTTGTTTTTTTCAGATTTAATGTAGCTTCCTTCTTACCATTTTCTATATTCCTTCTTGTGAGAGAGTAAAATTTTAGATTTGAGCCATCTGCTCTAGTGTTGCTGGGGTCTACCTGACTGAGCCAGCCCCAATGTGTAGTAATGCAGCTTTTTATTGAGTTAGACTTTTGGACTTCTTCTTTCTGTTTTTCAAGTTTCTAATCTCAGAATTTATACTCTGAGGAATGAGTCAGTCATTTTTTTGTGCTTGAGTGAGCAATGAATACGAAAACTCCCCATTTTGTGGGCAAGTTTTTCAGTGCATTAAATTATGAACTGAGAAGAAATATTTATTGCTTTGATAGAAAATGAAGGAATTCCATGGAAATGAGAGGGTAGTAATGCAGAGTTAAGCTTCACAGAGGGACAGAAAAGCTGTATGTGGGGGACTGGAGAATGTGAGAATGTACAGCAGTGGTAAGTAAATCTTGGAATAAATTTTAGGAAAAAAGCAATCTAGGAGTTTAATTCTATGGTCCTTCTGGCACCTGCCTCTTAATTGTTCTGATAATTTTGTTCTCTTCTTTGAGATTCAGTTAACATCCTCTCCTAACCACTTCACTTCCCAGCAGTACAGAGCTTTTATAGCTATTTAGCTATGCTCACTGGTAGACAAATTTTGGAACAAAATATGAATATGTGGTTAGGGACTGTTTATTTTTTCTTACAGTATATGGAAATGTTTTGTGGCTTTTCTTAGTTATCACTTGCTATTACAATGTCCACACTCTGTTGTACTGGCAGTTTCTGAGGTACAAATGACAGATGGAATAAGTTAAGATCAACACTAAAAATTGTATAAAACATACTGAACCAGTGTTATCTTCTACCTTACTGTTATTGGAAAATTCTGGCACCTGAGCAGTTCTACACTGCAACAGGTGGGGATACCCTTGATTGGGCTGCTTGGTGCAATCAGGTGTTTGGATAGCTCTTCTTCTGTAATAGAAAATGTAGAAATATTAGCTACAGTTCATTTACAGAAAATTTTCATTTTTCTTCTTATCACAGGACGGGCTAAGGAACTGTGTCTGCTTTAACCCATTTTCTTGTCTTTGTCATATCAAGTAAATTCAGAAAAGATTTGGAGATACTGTGCACAGTTGATGGACTCTTCCTTGACTGTGCTAGCACCTTCAGTCCACTCTAGGGACTCTATGGACTGAACATTTTTCTGTCTGTCCAGTCTTTTTCTTCCTAACTCATTTAAATATCACAGCTTGATGTGGCACAAAACATTCCACAGTGCAGTAGACATTGAGAGACCTGGGAAGACTTATTTCAAACATATTTTTGTATTCTCACACCTCCTTTATTGTTACTTTAAATACCAGGAGTTTTTGCAGATACCTACTCATGAAGTTCATTCTGATGTCTCTCATGAAAGCCAAAACCAAGAATGACTAACCTTTCTGCAGCTATCGACTTCTTTAATTATTCCTTTATTGCTCCTTTCATACCTTGATAAGTCACTGTTCCGATCGTCTCTCTGAGGCTTCATTCTTCTGATGTGCTACAAATCCTTTTCCTACTTAGTTGTACACCTGCAGCGACTTCATTAGCATTTTTTTTTGTTTTTCTCAGTGCTTATATTTCCTTCTAATTCCTTCATTTGAAGATAAATGTGAATTTCCCTTTAAAGAACATTTTTATATTTTTTGGAATAAGGGAAAAAGAGATCCTTTCTGTCTTTTCATTAGCATGTACTTAGTCTGAGTTTATGCTGCCTCCATGTAGTCTGCCAACACCTTATCCAGTGAGCTACCTTTTAACCAACATCACTGTAAATTCACTCTCTGGAATATTTGTAGAAGGTGCTTTTCTGTACTTTCACTTTATAAAGATGTAACTTTATAAAGACTGTCACAATGCAGTCATTGTTACAGAAGGGGCTTTCTGTAGTTTTCTGATGTTCCATGTGTAGTGTGCTGCTCCTTGAAACTGTCCTCTGGTGGTCCCTCAGGCTAGCTCCTTTGGTAAGCGGTTATATGTATTTTCCGAAAGTCACAAAGTACCTGCAGTGTGTCCCTGTGCTCTCTGTATGTCTTTGCCATTGCTGTGCTTGCTGCTTTCAAGTCTCTCTAGCATCCCCTGAGATGTCTGTAAGTGCCAGAATGTATACAACTGTTTCAGTAATACCTTTCCTATTTAGGCATACAGTTTTGCTCCCTAAAGAGTTATCTGATATCATTAAGTCAAATATGACTTTTAATCTATGCTGCCTTATTTCCATAAGAGTACTCTGCACCACAGTTTCCATCTCATACCTTGTGATGAGTGTCCAAAAATTATTTATTTCAACAAGATTTTTGGACATGCTTCTTGTACCTAAGTTTGCAACTGGTTTCTTATACATGACTTAAACCCAGACATTTTGGTTTTAATCCTGACAAATTTAGACGCCTTTTATGATGGCACCACAGCATTGGTGGATAGCGGCAAAGCATTTGACATAAACTGCCTGGACTTACATAAGGCATTCAATGCTGTCTTGCATGACATCCTTGGCTCCACATAGGGAGTCATGGATTTGATGGATGGACCGTCTGGTGGATAAAGACCTGGCTGGATGGCCAACACAAGGAGAATGGCTTCACACTGAAAGAGTAGGTTTAGATTAGATGTTAGGAAGAAATCCTTTAGTAAGGTGATTGAAGCACTGAAACAAGTTGCTCAGAGAAGCTGTAGATGCCCCATCCCTGGAAGTGTTTAAGGCTGGTTTGTGGTGGGGGAGCTTGGGCAACCTGGTCTACTGGAAGTTGTCCCTGCCCATGGCTGTGGGACTGGAACTAGATGATCTTCAATGTCCCTTTCATGAAATAACTCCATGCTTCTGTTTACATGACTTTTTTTTTTTACATCTTAGTATTGCAGAGAAAAATCCTGTGATTAGGTGGTAATGCAAAAGTTTTCTTACTCCCTTCTTGAATTTCACAAACTTGCATGTAATTTTCTTTCTAGGACGTGATGCATTTACTTCCTCTAGGGATACTTTATCCTGAGCTTGGTGTCCTTCTTCAGCTGTCAGTTTTTTTCAATTCTTTAGATTAAAGTTTCTGCCAGAGGATGGAGATGACATAAACGGATCTCATGTACCTCAGGATCTAGAATTCAGACTGTGAGATCAGATTTTGATCTCATGATACAAGGGGCTCTGCAGAGTCTTATTTTGGTGTGAGGAAAACTTGCTTCCATTAATCAACCAGTTCTTTAACAGGCTGAGCTGAAATAAATCTCTCCTAACTAAAAGCATGAGCTTTTAGTACATGCTTTTAATTATGTCAATTTGAATTTGCACCTGAACTTATATGACAAAAAATTGCCTTGGAAGTAATGCAGAATTTACACTGAAATTGAATCTAAAATCAGTTGGTATGTGATAATTTTGACCTTTCCCTTCTAAGAAAATATTAGTGTAGAATTAGAACAAACCATTATATTTGAGGAAGAAAAGGCAGGGGGAAAAAGGAAAAAAATTTCCCTTTTTCTTCAAGGAAAATGTTTTCAATAATCACCAGGCAGTGGTGCTTTGGATTTGTTGATGATATACTTCTCTGCAGAACCTATTTCCTATTTATTAAAAAAAAAAAAAAACCTTGCTTATTTTTTATCTTGTTGTATGACAGTTTGCCCAATCTCTGCTTTTCTGTTATTCTCTGAGTGTCACTGTTTTATAGTTAGTGAATGAAATCCTTATGATTTGAAATTTATAGGCATGTCTAGAAAACCTTAGCGTAACTTGAGGAAATGCAACTTTTACATATACATATATATATATATACAAATTTGCCAATATCTTAGATGAATAATTATATTGTGTTAAATACTTGGGCAAACACAGATTAAGTTTTAGGACTTACCTACAATATTTTTTCAGCTGATTCACATAAACACTTTTTGACACTATTTCAGGATAAAACAGGAATGGAGTTTGATACTAGAGTGCCGTAAAAAGGGAATTCCTCAATCAAAATACCTCAAGAATGGCTTTGTAGACATCAATGCAAAGAACTTGGACACTTCTGGAAAGACTCCTCAGGTCGAGAAGAGACATGCTTTGTCAGATGGAGTAAATAAAAACAAGACAAGTTTATTTTTTCAGCTTTCTGGAGAGCAGTGGACGGTTAATATAATAGAAAATATGTTTCTTGCGGTGAAGAGTTTGGTATCTTAGACTGTATCTTTTATCTCTCCTTTTTCTTTTTTTTTTTTTTTTTTTTTAAATGCATATGAAATTGATTCTTTTCACAGTGTTAGAAGTGACCAAAGCATTTTCTGCCTCGCTTGAAACTAGTGGTTTTGTTTTTGGTAGCATATTTTAAACTCTCTGCTCATATATGTAATTTATCTGTCTCAAAAATTTTGGTATGAGCAATAATATTGCAATAAGGCATCTTTATCTGAAATTCCCTTATATGTGGAGAGAGATGAAAATAGTCTTTGTTGGCTTACTGCTGTCTTCTACTAATCAGACATCTGTACTCTTGCCATAGTGGTGTGACAACATTTTCTCAAACTCTGCTCAGTTTAAAACTAATATCAACATCAATCCACAATGGTCCTGCTGAAAAAAAAAGCTCATTTGACTTGCACATGTGTTTGATGTGAAATAATAGTTTGCAGGTAAGATCTGAATCAGTGCTGGCTTCAAATTGAATTAGTGGTGGGTTACAGCTGGTGTGAAGCTTTCTGGAGTTATAGAAACTCTAATTGAAATGTATTTGGAGAACCACTGTATTAATGTTAATGTGAAATCAAACTTTTGACCTTCATGTAGTATTTTCATTACAAATAATATGTCAAAAAGTTAATTGGTAAAATATTTGGAGTAATTTTTTTAATTGATCTGAAATGTAACTTTACCCTCTATTTGATCTTGAATCTGATGGTGTTTTCTTTTTCAGCTTTCATTTTTTTCTTGCTTTTTTTTTCCTTCTGAGTAAACATAGAATACTTGAAATTTCTGGACAATAGAAAACCCTATCACACCTCTTCATTCAAGAGCTTTGGATTTTGAAAATGGTATCTACAGTGTGTACTCTGCTACTGCACTCTCTCCAGTATTGTAAACCTTAGAGTTATTTTAGGGAAAGAAAAAAGAGACAGATTACAGCTCCTTAGACACTGATATAGCAGCAACTGCAAATATCCTTAATTTATCAGCATGCAGAGGGTGGCATTGCTAAAATTTTATTTTGCTTATTCTCTTTCGCCAAACCATTAAAATTTTGCTTTGTCACCATAAACTAGCTTTACATTAGGAGGTAAAATCAAACACGCATGTTTTGTTCCATTTTCCAAAACATTTAATTTTGATTTTACATACTGAAAAATCCCATTTAAGAGAAATGGGTGCACTGTTACGTAAGTTATGCCACCTTGAGTAGTAGTTTCCTAATCATCATGGAGTTTGACATCTCCTTGTCAGGTGCTCAGTGCAGCCATATCAAATAACCATCAAGTCTCATTGTCCAGCTCTAGCCTAGCTAATGTGGGTTTTCGGTTTCAACAACAAACTCTGAAATAGTTCAGGTGTCTGCAGACAAAGATACAATGTCAGCTGATTTATTTAGAAATCAATTCTCCTTCAAAATCAAAAAGACATGTCACTCTCTAACAGCGGAAATTTGTTTTAAAATTATGAAAACTCACTTGACAAAGTTCTGAAAGAAGTGTATATCCACTTACTGCAGAAATGTAAAATTTTTATCTGTTAAACAAATCATATCACTGATTTTACTTTTTAAAATCTGAACTGATGCTTCTGAGCCAAAGACAGAATCAGATATACTATCTTCCCCTATTGCTTTCTCTCAGAAAGAAAGTAATTCACATTTAAGCAAAATGAATTTTCATACTATAAACCAATGCTGCACAGTCTGGCAACCTGTACGTGAAAAAAATCAGTAGACAGTCTTCTCAGAGAAGACTGTGTTATGTAGCTGGGAGCTGTGGTGTCAATTGTGGTTTGGAGTTTTTTTGATGTGTTTTGTGCACAAATACATCTGTGAGTCAAAAGTTTTGGTGATTAAGCACTCAGGGACTCAGAGAAGTCAGAACTGGGATTACCTGTGCAGATTTACGGGCATGTAACCATCTGGATTTGCTGTTGACTGACCACTTACCACCTGCAGCAGCAAACAGCATAGTCCTGTGAAATATCCATTTGGGGGCTAGCTGCTGAATGTTCTATCTTCCTTTTGGCTGATAAGTATTTCTATTATGTTTCCCCTTTCCTCTCATCAATGAAGCAGTAATATATCCTCTAGACAGTTGATAGCTAAATCGTGTAGGTTACTGGTGTGACTTAGAGGTTTAATTTTGAGAACAAGGCTTGCTTCTAGGCTATACAGTTCTTTTTATGGATTCTGGGAAGCTAAGTCTCACAGAGGAGTAATCCCCAGCATAGGGATGTGGCTTTACCACATCCTTCCCATAGGTTTCAATATCAGAGTGCCCAGGCTGTCTAGATTGTTAAAAAGTAGTCTTGATAGAAAGAAGCTGCTGCTTTGTGCACCATATCCATATTGCATCTGGCTTACTGATCCTGCATTGTTGAGTAGGAGGTTAAAAAAGGGTGTGATAAAAAAACACTGTATCATGTAATAATAGAATTGTTTAGGCTGGAGAAAACCTTAAAGTTCATTGAGACAAGCCGTTAACCTAGCAGCTGAGGGATGAGCAGTTGAGGCTAGCTGACATCTAGAGAACATGGTCTCCCCTTATCTCTGAGGCTATCCTACACAGCCAGAGTACTTGTTGGTAGGTAACAATATTCACCCAGCCACAAGAGTTTGGGGTAGCTTGGATGAGTATTTTGAAAATAATCTGGATCGTAGTTTTTTGAAAATAATGCCAAGCCTTCTTCTGAGAACCTTAGTAAAGGTGAAAATCAAAGCAGATCACACATTTTGATTTCCTAATAGGAATTTCTTCCTTCGAGACTGCTTTTTTTACCTCTCAAATATCATTGACATGGTGATGTATTTTCATTAGGTGGAGATCCACTGTTCCTTGTAAAGTAATTATTGTAGCATATCTGAGAAAAGACAAAGCTCTTTAACAGCCATTAAACAGTGAGAAAAAAAAAGGAGTAATAATCCTGTAATAATTAGCCTTTAATATATTTTGGTACATTTTTACTTTTAGTGTTTGTGATTCAAAGGCATGTATTTATTTGAAGATAATGAATAGAGTGATTTATGGATTGATAACTACACTGATGAAATAATCTTACGTTTGTTTGTCAGAGTTCCATCTGGCTGTGGCTGCTTGGCCATATCCTTAAGTTTCAGGGGTCCTTGCTCTCCCTTTCACATATCAGACAATTAATTTAGGCTAGGCATTAGGCAAAAACTTCTCACAGAAAGAATGATTGGGCATTAGAATGGGTTACCCAGGGAGTTGTTGCAGTCACCTTCCCTAGAGGAGTTTAGAAACTCTTCTCAGAAAGGAGTGGATGTGGCAGTCAGTGCCATGGTCTAATTGACAAGGTGATGTTAGGCCATAGGTTGAACTTGATGATTTCAAAGGTTTATTCCAAGCTAGTTAACTCTGCGATTCTATGATTCTGTGGCTCAAGTATCTGCTTCCCTGGGGTGTGCATTTCTGCCAGCTGGGAACAACACTAAATTAATATTTGCAGTTAGGAAATAAAAGAGCATATAATAAAAAATGCACTGGTCTCATAATCATAGAATCTCAGTCTGATGTTGTGAATGAAATCAGAAAGGTTTTCTCTTATTTTTCTCTTTTGATAAAAAACATGCAGAATTCACTGCCCCAGCAGTGAGTCTCCTATATCTTCCTGTGCAAATCTCCCTGTTGGCAAAACCCTTAGGACTTAGACAGCATGAGAATGGTGTGCTGTGCCATAATTCATTTCAGGTTCCCTAGATATGTTTCAGAAAAAAAAAAATTGAGAGTTTTACAGGCAAGCACACTATGAAAAAGATATATATAAATGTATGAGGATTATGGACCTTTGAATTGTGTGCTTGAATTTGGATGCCTAGGAAATAACAATGCAGAATTGATGAAACACTTAATTGAGAACCTCTGTACACATAAACATGTATCTACTCAATTAAATTAGCTCTTCAGAGAAACAGCACTATTAAAACTAGAAACTGAGGCAAGATAATGTCATGAATATTCATAAGAATTTTAAAATTAAATCACTTTAACTCTGTTTTTCCCCTCTGAGTGTTTACTTTCTGCTGTTAACTAATGAGTTTATTCTCTAGTGGATCAGTGAATTCTAAATGTTTTTCACAAAATATTCAGGATAAACAAATTTTTTAATGTAGTGATTTCAATATTGGCAGAGATTGGAAAGCTGATGATGCTCCTCAAATACAGAGCAGGTCTATCCTCAGCCATGCGGCTTTACCTAAGTAGAGGATCTGGATGAACACCCACTTAAAAAAACTTTAATGTCAGATGCACCAGTAAATGAGTGGTGACAAAATTCTTTACTCATAAATCAGGATTTTCTTGCATATAATTTCCTCATAGAACAAGGCAGCAAATTATTATATTTGTATTTATTCTCACAGTTTTATTGTCTAACATAGTATGTATTTTCACAAGAACAGAGAATTTCCATATGTTATTCCCAGCTGTTTATGAGAGTGATGTATTTATCTCCTACAAAGGGTCAAGTAGCATCGCTGCATTGAATGGATGGAGAAAATCTCTTTTGCTTTTGAAAATTCCAGACACTTCCCCAGAGATTTCCCCCCTCCAAAAAAGTGTAAAATTCCTGACTCAGTAATGACCACTTTTGTTCCTGTCTCAGTAAGGACCAAGGTCCTGAACAGTTTTACACTACATTTCATGAATTATAGAGTCAGTCAAGTCCAAAAATACATTTAAGATCATCAAGCCCAGCCATTAACCCAACCCTGTCAGGTCCACTGCTAACCTGTGACCTGAAATACCTGGCCTTTTGGCATGGTCAGGATGCAGCCCCTCTGTGCTGCTGGGCTCCAGCTGCTCAGAATCTGGAGTGCTACAGGCCTGGGAGAGCCTAAGGGCAGGGTTTTGCTTATCCCAGAGAAGAGGAGTGGGAGGCTCTCCGGCTCTGCCAGCATGGGCCTTGCCTGCACTCATCTTTCTCTCCAGAAGCAGCAGGCACAACTGACATGATTGGAAAATCATCTTGTTTTATTAACAGGACCACAACAGGACTGTGACATTCTACACTTAAGAGGAAGAAAGCACCCAAGATTTGTAAATGATCGTGGTTGAAAGGTACAACCAAAGTCGGAGGGTACAAACTCATAAAATTTAATCAGTAAATTACAATTTAATATTGAAGTCCTCTGCCCAAATGAGGGTGTAAGTGAGAGCAAATGCTGGTTCAAGAATACCAACTTTGTGTACCAACTTTATTAAGCGTGTGGGGAAAAAAGTGAGAGGTGGGGACAAGAGAGAGACAGACACAGAGGAAATAGTACAAGCAGAGGATAGTTACCACTGAGTGCTTGTTTAAAGTAAATAACTCTTTACTCATTCCTTATACCACCTTGCTACTTAAACTTTGATCAGTCTTCACAGTCTTTGATCATTGTCTCCATTCATGTGGTGATGTGAACATACCAGAGGGAGAAAAGCAGAAGAGATAATGCAACATTATATCATATGTTAGATATTAGATCATATATCAAACAATTGCCATTGCAATCATTAAGAAAATTAATCAAATTAATAGCACAATTCCAAATTGCAGTAACCATGAGCCCCACCTGATGAGTTCCAGTGACCAGAGCATAGACATCAACCTATGGAGCAGGGACTCCAACTGTGAAACAAGTTGTTTGACTTCATGGATTGAAACAATTCTGCAGTTTTAGACAGTTATTTCGTTCATTTTAGCTCATGCTTCCTCAATGGAATTAGAGACATTATGAATGTTAATACAACATTTTGTATCCGTTAAATTTAACATTCCACACGTACCTTGTTCTTTAAGTAATAACATATCTAATGCTCATTGATTTTGTAAAGCCTTTTTTGACACTCATTAGACTTGCAACATAAGTTCTCCAGAGGTATACTTTATCCAGTTGCTTGAGCTATACACTTCTATTGTCCACAGATAAATATATAAGATGGAAAAATTATCTTAAATCTCAAAGCTAATCCAAATGGTACAAGATAGCTTTACATCTTGCAAATCCAGGTGTCATTACAGTCTATCAAATATTTTTAGGGAGACGATGGGAACAAAATTGTCTTTAACAGATAGGGGGTGCAAGGGATTCCACAGTACTGCCTGTTGGATACAGGTCCAGCATATCTTGATTTCCAGGAACTGGGCCCAGCGTCAAGCTATGGGGTGAAAAAGTCTCAGGCTAGGCCTGTGGAGTATGTGCTTGGTGGTGGTAACATCCCTCAGTGCTTTGTCTAAGGGTACCACTTTGGGATGGAAGTGTAGAGATCATAGGCCATACATGCAGAGCTGCTCAGCTGGCCTTGCTCCTTTTAAATTTGTGGCGTGGTTACATGAGGTTAATGTCTCAGCAGGGACACAAACAGCATCACCCTTCCCAAGAACTCTATCTCTGAAGCAGAGCACTGAATTTTGTTCTCTGTGATCTTTAGCCTTACACCTTTAAAGCGCTCAATAATATATTTTTGAATATTTCCCACTTTATCTGTCTGGAAGCCAAATTAATACATCATCAACATATTGGCAGATCCTTACACCCTCATCCACTGGAATTCTAGATAATTCTCGGGCTAAGGTAAAAAGTGCTAGTGTATCCGTGCTGCTATCCCTGCAGTACTTGGGTGAAAGTGTATTGAATCTCCACCCATGTAAAAGCAAAACAATTCCAATGGCTCTCCTGAAATGGAACCATAAAGTACTTATCTTTCACACAGGTGGTAGCTAAACTTGGATGACCTTCCTGTATTTTGGCAATTAACTCAGCAATGTTAGGCACTGCTGCTGTTTAAGGTGCAGTATTAGCATTTAATTTTCCATAGTCCATGGTCAATCACCATTTTCTGTTTGGCTTTTTTTACTGGCTAAACAGAAGTGTTACAAGGAGAGTGAGGGGAAATGTATATCTCCTTTTTCCTAAGTCTAATATCACATGGGCAATTCCTCCTCGGCTTGGTGGGGGTACCTTTTCATAGGGAGTTTTTCTGCCCTGAAAACACGTTTCTCACTTGTTGTGCAAATTTGTCACCATGCCCATTCTTTTAGACCTTTCTGGAAATACGTTGGAGGGTTTAGGGGTTTTGAGTGGCCTTGATACCCCCTGCCACAGTCCAAGGCCACACTTTGTTGCTGTACTTAGGTGGCATTGTGTTGTGCTTATCTCTGGGAGCTACAATAAGGATGTTTGTCCTGGCAAGCTGCTGCCCTACCTAGGCTGGCACAGCCTACTGCATGGCTGCCTTCCCTAGACACATCCTGTTCTCTCCCACAGCATGTTATTACCAAAAATCCTTGGTTATAATCAACAACTCTTGTCTTTTATTACCAAAATACTTGTCTGGATCAACACCCACCCATATATTGCTGTTTCAGACATACATGTAATTCCCTTATCTTCAGAGATTTTACAGGGATTCTGTGCAGACTCAGGGCCAGCCACCATTTCCAGAGATCCACCTGATGCTGGTGGTGGGGCACTACTGCTCTGGCTGTCCTGTGGTGCAAGAGCACTGGAACACCCTGGACAGAGCACCAAGCGCCTGCCTGAAGAGGGAGGGCTGCTCTGTGGGGTCAATTGTAGCTGAGGACTTGCGTAGCAAACGCTCCAATACCTTCCTACACTGCACCACTCTCTTGTCCTCCCTGAAAGTGGTCCCTTCGGAAGCGATTGCTTCCCTTGTATCCCACATGTTTTCTCCTTTAGGGCTGACACATAATTCTTTATCCCAATACATGGCTTCATCCACATAGGACAGCAGATCCAGGTCATTAGAAGACAGATCCAGCTCAGTGACCGTGCCTGTGTGTAGCTGAGTGCCTGTGTGTAGCTGACTGTCCCCATTTTCTGCCCATGCCTCATGTGGGATGGGCACAGGACGTCTCTCTTCCTCGGAGCTCCAGTTGCTGTCTGCGCTGTCCTCTCCTTCGGACAGCATTTCATCTCTGTTATCTTCCCAGTCTTTCTCCCTCTTAGCCAAGGCTTCAGCTGATGCTGGCAGGAGTGGCTCTGCTGCCAGTCCTACTCGCTGCCTGGTGAGGACATAGATGTCCATCTCGCTCGATGAGGAGGAGTTGGGAGATGACCAGCAGGGCCTGGCGATTGAAGTGCCTATATCTGCTGCTCTGGTTATTCTTGTCATCTTCATATCCATCATTTCATCCACAAAGTTGGGATGATAAATCATGGTGAATAATGTGCTCTTTTCCCTCTTGTGTAGAGATGGGTTACTGGCGTGGAATTTACTCATCTTAATATCCCAGTGCTCTGCCCATGCCTGACGTGTGAGGGGCGAGTGGGACTCCTGTTTTCTAGTACTCCAGCTTTGATCTTCATTGTACTCCAGCTGAGACAGCTCTTGGGAGCTGTAGAGTTTGGAGCCTTCCTCCTCCTCTGACAATACCTCCTCCTCGGTCTCTGGCACTCCTGTGCCTATGCCTGCTGCCCGTGCCCATTGCCCGCTCAGGGCCCTCGCTTCCAGAGCGCTTGGTGCCGAGCCGGGGGATGGGCAGCAGGGATGGTGTGCGGCAGCTCCCTGGCTCTCTGCCTCTGCTGCTGTCACCTGCTCCATGAAGGCAGGAGAAGCTGCTGCCTTTGCCATCCCTTGAGCTTCGGCTGCAAGGGTTACACAGCGCTCCTTTGCCTGCGGTGCTGCCTGTGGCTGCCTGTGGTTCACCTATGGCCAGGAGGAGAAAGATGAAGAGAAGGAAGAGGAGGAGGAGGTAAAAGTCCTGTCCTCCCCATCCCTTACCCTGTGCCTCTTTGGCAATCTCTGCCACTGAGGCATCCAGAGGAGATGCTCCCTCCTGTCCTGAGGGAAGCCTTCTGGGATTGGGCGTTCCAGGCCTTAGTGCTCTTTAAATAGCATCCTGGTCAGGGCTGGGCCCTGCATAACAATGGCCTCCAGGCCCCATGAGATCCCTGCATCACAGAAGGCCCGGGAATGT
This sequence comes from Malurus cyaneus samueli, assembly GCA_009741485.1. NCBI lineage: Eukaryota > Metazoa > Chordata > Aves > Passeriformes > Maluridae > Malurus > Malurus cyaneus. The sequence continues at coordinate 38,464,933 of CM019236.1, forward strand.
GCTGCTGTGACAATGGGCCCCACCCCAGCACCCCTATAACTGAGGGGTGGGATGCTCAGTGCCGGCCAGGACCCAGCTGGAAGCAGCCATGGCAAAAGGCATCCCCTGCTTTCTCCTCACAGAGGCTCAACCTGGCCCAAACCATCCCCTCCTAGGCAGTCCCAGTGCCTGTAGCCCTGCTGAGCTCAGCCCTGTCTGCCTTAAGCTACCCTGGGCAGCCATAGCAGGGGAGTGATGCCTAGATGGCAGAACCATAAACTGCTTGTTGATAGAAGTTTCCTTTAAGGTTTAAAGCTTGCCACCCAACAATACTTTCTTCGCAGAATTGTAAATTAATCAATGAACTCTTGTGTGATCAGCCTCCTCCTCACTGGGTGAAGCAACATCCAGTTGTTTTGGGATAACAGAAGGGACATGGGATAGTGCCAGTGTCATATTGGGGTCCTGCAGCAGGTAGCTCCTGAAACTAGCTTCACAGTTTTTTAGAAAAGTGGGAGATTTGGATGAAAAATTTTGTTTTGGCCCATGACTGATAAAAGTACAGAGCTGGAAAATAAACGTAATTGAAAATTCTTGGAGCTTTGATCTCAGTTTTAGTTCAGGCTTATTGCTAGCAGGTGAATTCTCTCCTAATTAGAAATATTATAACCAGCAGTGGTTGTATGTTTGCTATTTATTTTCTTTTAAAACTTTTTTCTCTCCCAAAAATCAAACAAGTTTGAGGTATTGTTTTGCTGTTGAAGGCAAAAGACTGGCTATCCTCCAAGTATCTTCATGCAGAAATTTATCAGCAGGCTGCCAGCTTTAGCGTGGCAGCAGAAGATTATGAAAGAACACAAGGGAATCAGAGAGTAAAGCAAACGTAAAGTTTGTAGGAATTTCAGTTCGCATCCCTATCTTGTTTGTAAATGACGCAAAATATCACATCAATTTATGTTTCACCAACAGAAGTATAAATGCATTTTAAGAGGGAATATATTGGATAAACACATAGCAGCAAAGTTTTTGCATGCTTGCGTTTGCAAACTGTAAATATGATCATATGATATAAAGAAAAGTTCTCAAGAAAGAAAAGCAAGTTGGCAGGAGGTAGAAGAATGGAATCTGCTTCCATTCCATTCTTCCATGCTTTTTTAGATGTCATGTCCAAATATATTTCTGTTGCTGCACAGGAATATCTTGGTGCTCTAAACCAACCTTAATGAAGACATAAAGGTCTTAAAAAAATCTTTATGCATTAATAATAAACAAATCTTTTTTTTCATATTTTGGCTTAATTTTTCTAAAATGGTCAATGAGTTTTGATCTTTATCTGGTAGAGAGGCTTGAGTGCTGCTTTCAATGTATCAAGGAGAATTTTGTGAAGTACCCCCTTCAGCATGGGAGACCAGTATGGCTGTTGGCTTCTGAGGGGAAAGCGCTATATTTGCTGTCAAAGAGCTGTAGATGGTGTGTTGTGGCAACAAAATGCAAAAACCATTAGGTAAATAGAAAGCCAAAGACAGACACGAACTGTGGAGAAACGGAGTGGGAAATAGCATCTGTTAACATAGACTTCTTCACCCCTTTAGTATGATTATTCTGCTTTCTCTCTGAATCATGGTTCTTCCCTACAGAGACATCTATGACTCTCCAGCTAAATACTATCCCCTACGTACTGAATTTTCCATTCTTTACAGGTGGGAAAGACAATACTAATTGAATTTGTAGTTATAATCCACTATTTTATTTTGCTGCAGGAAAATGTGCAATGTGGGAGATAAGAAACAGTAACTAATTACAAAGTTGAACAAATTTCTCCCTACCAGCCCTAAGGCATTTTATTTTTTAATTGTCATAAACTGACAAATACAGGAGAAGGATCACAATGCAACAGATGCACACCTAATCAGAAAGTGAAGTAAGAAATGAAATTATCTGTATCAAATATGGAAGGGAAGGTAGCAAGGCAGAACAACACAACATAGGGTTTTTTTTTTTTTCTGCTTGTGTAAATTCAAAAAGAACTGAAATGAGACGCAGTATGACCAAAAAAATGGCTTCTGATCAACAGTCCAGTACATATAATTGCAATTGGGTGTTTTAGTTTTTACTAAGACTCAAGCAGCATATTGCCAATCCAGAAGTATCATAATTAAAAAAAAGACACTCAAATACATCCCTCTTTTAAATGCCTTGGGAGATCTATGAAATGTAGAAGGAAAAAAAGAAGTGGGCAGCATCCTTTTTATAAAAAACAGTAATTTTGACTATGTCATATAGAATAGGACAGGAAACATGCACAGGAAACAAATTTGAAATTTATAAAACAATCAAAGACCAAAACTCTTACATCTCTTCTTCCAGAGCAAAGTTAGCAGAGCCTCTTTCAGATTATTTTTTCCACATGTTACCAGCACACGGTGTTGTAAAACCTAGGACGGACTGGTAAATTATGTGATGCTTAAGAAAGTGGAGTTAAAATGATGACCTTCAACTTCTGGACTTGACTTTTGCTTGTTTAAAGTTCAAGAAATATGGTGACATAATTCAAAGACATGTACATCTGAAGTGAATATACATTAATTAAAGCAATTTTGTAAGACTTTAAGGCTTTATAAATTTTAGTTTTATTTATACATTGAAGACTTTTGTTAAATAGAATAATCTGAAATTACTCACAAAGCACAGAAATTTCAAAATCCCTGTAATTTTGAAAGCAAAAGATCCTGAATGACCAATAAAAGAATTACTTACAAATAACTAAGTAATTAAAAAAATTAAATTTAAAAATCAATTTTGTTATTTAATTTAAAAAATAATTTGATTCTTCCTAAAGAAATCCTGCAATTTTTTTTTAAACGTTGTAACAGCTTAGGAAGTTACACCAGGTGATATGTGTGTATACTGTCAGAAATGTTTCTATTCCATCTTGGAAATGAAATTTTGAAACATTGTCAGGTATTTGGAACATAATCACACTTTTTTCTTTTTTTTTTTTTTTAATAAACTTCATTTAGATATTCTCTATACACTCTTCTCTTCTGTTGCATTTTACTATATCTTGATGTGTGAATTAAAGCACTGAAGTGTGTTTTAAAAAAATCCTCCATCTGGAAAAAGCAGATAATGTGTGAGACATCAAACAGATTGAGTTCATCAGATAGGTTTCTGTTTTAGAGAAAATAATTGCATTAGGAGTTAAAAAAATGAATATGTGATGTAGACAGCTGCAGTGCTCTTCAAAAATAGACAGCTTCTGTAAGGCTTTGGCAAACTGCTATTCTACATCAAGATAATTAAGGCAAAACTCATTTTTTCTCCTTTTTTTTTTTTTTTGAAAAATGGTAATCAGAACATGCTTTCTATTTACCTGTGCTTATTTCATTTACAGGAATTCCCAGATTCTCTGAAAGAACAGCTCTATCTGAAAGAATGGCATGTGTATAACACATTGATACAAACCATTCCAGCCTACATTGCACTATTTCAAGATCTGAGAGTACTGGAATTGTCAAAAAATCAAATCGACCATCTTCCAGCAGAGATTGGTAAGCTGGTCCATGATACTCAGATATTCATGGTACTCAGATATTTATAATCATGCCATTTAATCTGTTGCAGGGAAATGAGCATCCATGTCTATTCTTGTTAATTTACTGCTCATTGTCTTCATTGTTTACACCCCTCTACATTTTTATATGCCTCTGGCTTTAATTAAACTTGCCAAATTGTATTGAAAACCGTGTTTATTGTATGGATCAAAGATGGGAAAGAGAACATTTTTGTTATCTGACTATAAGGCAGTTATTGCTTGTATTCAAGTAGATGGAGAGTTGTTTCTGGGAGCAAGTGTTGTTTCATATTCCTTTCACATTAAGAAAAATAGAAGTATTACACATATTCCTTTCACATTAAGAAAAATAGAGTTTTAAGCCTCATCAAGATGAATTGAAACAAGACTATGGGAAAGAGGAAGCAAAAATAGAACTCTCCATTAAGAGACAAGGTTTTATTTTTTTTAAGAGTTTTAATTTAGTAGAGATATACATAATAGAGTAATTGAATCATAGAATTATTTTGATTTGAAGGGACCTTAAAAGTCTCCTATTGCCAGTACCACTGCATTAGACCATTCCATTAGACCAGTTTGTCAGAGTTCTTTCCAGCCTGGCCTTGAATGTTTCAGAGATGAGGTTTCCACCGTTTTTCTGGGCAGCCTGTGCCAGTACCTTAACAACCTCACAGTGAAGAATTTCTTTCTAATATCTAATCTAAATCTACCCAACCTAATGTTACAAGTTTTAAAGAAACAAATTAATGCTTACCTACTTTGACCTTTGCCATTTTAAGCTATATAACGATGATTTTAGTGCTTGCCTCACTTGTTTTTTTGGATCTTATAATGTAAAAGCTTGTTTGACAGATTGTATTGATATTTAGAGGGATTTACTGCTCTTCCAAAGAAAAATATAGCTGTAACATGTTGCATCTTTGAGAGCTAAAGAAACTGGGCTTACTATGGATTCACCAACATCGAGACCATGCATTCAGGTGTATTAACATCTAGTCTTTGATTTTAAATGCAATAGTCCAAAGCTTTCCCCAGGATTGCCATTCCTTATGTAAACTAAGAGATAACAACTGAAAGACTAAACCCTCCACTTCCCTTGATATCATCGGTTTTGTTAAGAAAGACAGAAAGAGGGAGAGAGTTCTGAAACAGAAATTTGTGCTAGAATTTTCTGCTCCTTTAATATTCTATTAGTCAAATAACACTCACACTTTTGATGTATTTAATAGCACTATATTTTACAATTACAATTCTTGATAGAGATTGAGATATATTTTGCACTTTTAACCCCGCATCTAAACACACTAACAGATCATAAACAAGACACAAGCAGGAGATAATGGACAGAAAATGAACATTAACTGTTTTATCAGCACCTTGACTGCAAAACTCAGGTCAGTCAGTTTTAAGGACAAACACCTTATAAGATGTAGTTTGGAAGAAAGTGGAAATAGTATGGACAAAAGGGGAAAGGCTACTAGTTTCCTGACAGAGGCTACCCTAAATCATTAAACAGAAGATTTTCAGGTGTTGTTGCTTAACAATTGAGGCAGGTAGTGGCAGAAACATTTTTTTTTCTTTATTCTTGTAATATTATGCACTATTCATGAAAATGGTCCTTAAGAAAAAAATCATTATTAATATTATTAAAATCTGTTTCCACAATAAAGGCACAAACACTGATCTCAGAATCACAAAATTGTTAAGATTGGAAACAGCGTCTAACATCATTGAGACCAGTCGTAAACTATCCCCTTCGTGTTCCTCTCTAAACTATGCCCTGAAGTGACACATGAACACATTTTTTTTTATCATTTTCTGGGATGGTAATTCTACCTGTGTTTTGGGTGGCCTGTTCCAGTGCCTGGCCAGTCTTTCAGTGAAGAATTTTTTGCAACTTGAGGTCATTTCCTCTTGTCCTGTCACTTCTCCCACTTCTCATATGGGAGAAGAGACTGACTCCCACCTTGTTACACCCTCCTTTCAGGTAGTTGTAGATACAGAGTGAGAAAGTCAACTCTCACCTTCCTTTTCTCCACGATCAACATCCCCAGCTCCCTCAGGTCCTCCTCATAAGACTGGTGCTCCAGATCCTTTCCCACCTCTCTTGCCCTTTTCTGGACACTCTACAGCACCTCATTGTCTGGGACTGTCATGGTTTAGAAATGGTATTCCCCATTTAATGTTCCCACTGATATGCTCCAAACCGTGTGGTTCTCACTCACCCCACTTTCCCTCTTCCCCTCTCCTTTCCACGCTGTGGAGACGAACATTTGAGGCCCAAAAAGTAAAGATCATGGGCTGAGATAAGAACTATTTACTGAAAACATCTAGAACATCAGTTACAGAGCAAAGCAGTGATACACAGCCACAATTACTTGACCAGAAAACACCCCTTCGTCCCTGAAAAATTGTGTGAGGTGGTGTAATCTCTTGGTATGAGCAATGCCCCCTCCTGGCTGCTGCAAAATTTAGTCCTGTCCTGGTTGAAATCAAGACAGGGGTCTTTCACTGAACACAGGATTTGAGGTGTGGTCTCACCAGTGCTGAGTGCAGGGGAACAATTACTGCCCTGGTCCTGCTGGCCACACTGTTACTGATACAGGCCAGGATGTCTTTCCCTACTTGGGCACACACAGTCTTGTGCTCAGCTATGGCTGACCAATACCTCCAGACCCTTTTCTGCCAGGCAACTTTCCTGCTTCTTTCCCCCAAGCCAGTAGTGCTGTATGGAGCTGTTGCAACCCAAGGGCAGGACCCGACTCTTTGAATTATTGAACCTCGTACGATTGTCCTCAGCCCATTCATCCAGCCAATCCAGATGACTCTGAACATTTTTCCTACCCTCTAACTGATCAACTCCCATCCAACTTAGTATTGTTTGGAAACTGACTAAGGGTACCCTTGATCTCCACATACAGATCAGCAATAAAGACTTTAAAATGGCTTGGCCCCAGCACTGAGCCCTGGGGAGCACACTGGTGACCAGGGGACAAATAGATTGTTCTAGTAATATAGAGGATAATATAGAGTCTGCATCAGACCTTTTTTTTTGAAACAAGGAAAAAAGTGTCATGTTTCTAGTAGTAATCACTGTTCTTTCAGTTGCATCGAAATTATGTGATTTCTGCTCATCAGTAGCTTTTATGTTATTCCCATTTATTCACTTTCTCTCCAATATGTTTATCCTGCTAGTCTATACCCATGATTTTTTCCTTTCAAATGTTTTTTGTTGCTGTTTTTTTTTTTTAAAAAAAAGTAAATGTTTTGCCTGGAAGGGCCAGAGAATGTTAGAAAATAGCTTTCTGTAGGTCTTCCCTCAGACACAATGTCGTAGCACTCACCATTCTTCTCTTAATTGCAAACTTCTGTCCAGAAATTTTACTTTTCAAGATACATTAAATTCAAGCACTCCTCTATAGAAATATAGATTTGAACATTAGATATTGCATAATCAAATTGACAAGTTTGCTAAGGCATAGATGCTATCTGTACAATAATTCTACAACACAGCAGTAATTCAGTCCTATCCAGAAAATGATGCATATTCGCTGATGTAGTTCAAAAAGAAATACAAAATACAAAAAAGCCTCTCCAATACTGTGCAACTGGACTGTTCAGCACTTTCTTGCCAAAACTTTCTGATGTTTTTCAGTCCTGCTGAATGTCCTGTGTTGATGAGCCACCTATTAGTAAGGCAGTGGAACTGCTCTTTTTATTATGGCATAAATAACAGAGAAGCTTTGTCTCCATTTATGTAAGGGTCTCTTTGTTTAGGTGTAAGGGGACATGCTTGCAAAGAGCTATGCATTTATTTCATGTACCGTGTATGCATCGGAGATGGACATTAATGTGTACTGGGAATTATTTTCATAAGACATTAATTATTTTCATAAGACAATATTATGAAATGTCTTGGATATTTTGAAGTTTTTGAATAATGCTTCAAAATGAGACATTTCATACTTTAGTCAACCTATCTACTAAATTTTCACTAGGAAATTAATTGATGTAGGTTTGATTTTGGAGCTCTGTCTAAGCAAGGAGTGAGGAGTAGGTGTTAAATCAGAAGCTAAGGTGCCTGGAAAGGTTAAGTGCTGAGGTATTCATCATTTTGTCTTCTGTTTACAAACAGCCATAAGTAAGCAAATATCACAGATAAAATGTACTTAAGGGTTATGACAGATGATCTTGGCAGTGACATGCATCTTGTTGAGTCTTCAATCTTCAAACAGAATTGAAGTCAAGTTGAGATCAACAAATCATCCAGCAGAGGATAACCTGGTGAGCCATATTAGGACAACTTTTGATTCTCACCAGAGGTAACAGTATGAGAGAACGAGAGGTGATAAGAACATTTTTATTGGAAAAAGTTATTGCTGCAGTAGAAGTTCTGGAATATTGAAGTTCACATTCCTGTTTTGCTAGATTTAGAAGATAATACTTCACTCAGAGAGAAAAAAGACTCAAATCCATTATCAGATATTTCAAATCACTACTTTTATAGTCATATGTATACTTAAACAAGACCAAATTTGTAACAGAAGACAGTTGAGAGTACTATTGATTTGATACTTTTTGTGTAATAGCAAATATTTTAATGGGAATCATATATATATATATAAAGTGCAGAATGGCAATTGTCTGTCTTAAAGTGGTGAGGTCGGTCTTGTCTAGGAATAAGAAAAAGCCATGAATGGGGTGTAGCCAGGAGATTTTCTTTGTCTTCTGAGTGAGATTGAAGCTCTGGCTTTGACTATGTGGCTGCAGTGCAGTTGCTGTATATAAATTAGAGCTAGCACATTAATAACTGCTATAACTGAAAATATCCAACAATGTATTCTCATATTTACATAGGAAGTAGTGAACTGCAGTTTCATATGATTCCAAAGCCTTTTGCTGGGATGGGATTGTAAGGCTATATATTGGGATTTTTTTGTCCCATAAATTATTCATTCAACATCTCAAAGAGCTGTTAACAAAATATTTGTACCTTTTTCTCTCACATTTTTGATTTGCCAAATATTTAAATTCTCAATTGCTTTTGAGAAATACTTTAGTAAGAAATCATAGAGATATTTTTTGTCTCTTTCCTACTTCACAGAATAAAATGTTTGCATACCATTAATCTATGTTCCTAGAACTCAGAGGGGAAAATGGTTAGTAATAGAGTTTTAGATGTCTTCTAGATACCTAAAATAGCTTCTTCTATTAGCAAGATTCTCAAACTGTTTTGTGAGTTTCCAAGAAGAAAATACATATTCTCAGTTTAAATGCCATCTAATTCTGAGGAACTGCAAATTCATTTATTTCCTTTGTAATTTATTCAGTATTCAGTTTTATTTGTCCAACAGCTCAGTCTTTTATGAAACAGGGGAATTTTGTTTATATTCCCCCTTTGAAGAGGCAGTTTTAAACACTGGTGTTGCAAGTATACTCTTTTCATGAGGACATTTCTGACTCAGTTTTCAATGGCAACCTCTCATGCTTTCTGAGTGTAGGATGTGACTGGGAGAGTTAAGTCACTTGCACTCCAAGTAAAGGTTCATGACCACCTGAGGAATCTGAACGTAGGTGTATCTACAGGAACTGATGAGATCCATCCCAGAAGCCTGGGGGAACAACCTGATGTACCAAGCCAGTATCTGTGGTATTTGAAAAGTCATGGCAGTCTGGTAAAGTCCCAGTTTACTGAAAAATGGGAAGCATTGGACCCATTTTAGAAAAAGGTAGAAAGGAGGACCTTGTGGTCTACCCATGGGAAGATGATGGAACAGATCCTGCTGAAAGCTATGCTAAGGCACATAGAAGCCAGGGGCATGCTTTGAAAAAGCCAGCATAGCTTCACAAAGGAGAAGTCCTGCCTGATCAACATATTGACCTTCTACAATGGATTGACTTTATCAGTGGATAAAAGAAGGGCTAATCTGTCATGTGTCTGGCCTGGTAAGGCCTTTAACATGGTTTGCCACAAACCCCTTCTCTCCAGAGTGCAGAGACATGGATTTGATAGGTGGATGAGGAATTGGCTGGATGAACTCATCCCCAGTATGCTGGTCAAGAACTCAGTGTCTGGATGGATACTGGTGAGAAGAGGTGTGCCTTGGGGGTCTGTATTGGAACCAGTCATAGCCAATGTCTTAATGATGTAGGCAGTGGGTTCGAGTGCATCCTCAACAAATTTGCAAATGACACCCAGCTGAGTGGTGCAAAAGTGGTGCTGAAGTTGCATTACCATTATTAGAATGCTGCATTACATGTTAGAAATTAGAAAATTTAATTGCTACTTCAGTTTTTAAAAATTAATTAAAAATTTAAACTGTGAATAAATACAACCTGAGGCAACAACTATGGCATTACATCTCTCATCTAAAAGGAAATAAATCTTAATTGTGAAATTTTCAGGGAGGCCATGGATTTTATTACAGCTTTCACTGCCTCTCTCTGGAAAACATAGAGATGTTAGCTGTTTAATTTCAGAAACTGAATATTTTATGGAAATGGAAATTCAGTGACATTAAACATTGGCTTGTTTAAAGGATAGGTTAACCTGTCTGTCTTCCAGAGAGAACCTGGACAAATTCGGGACCTGGGCTCATGTGAATCTCGTGAAGTTTAACAAGACCAGGTACAAGATGTTGTGCTTTGGTTGAGGCACACTCTGGTATCAGCACAGGCTGGGGGATGAACAGAGAGCAGCCCTGACTAGAATGGGATGGGTGAGGGATTGGCGTGACCCAGCCATGTGCAATCTGAGCCCAGAAGGCCAGCCTTTTCCTGGGCTGCATCCAAAGCAGCGTGGGCGGCAGGGGAGGGAGGGGATTGTGCCCCTCTGCTCTGCTCTGCTCTGCTGAGACCCCACCTGGAACACTGCACCCAGCTCTGGGGGCCCAGCACAGGAGGGACATGGAGCTGTCGGCTCAAATTCAGAGGAGACACAAGGATGATCAGAAGGGTGGAGCACCTCAGCACAGACTGAGAGAAATGGACTTGTTCAGCTGGTAGGAAAGAAGGTTCTGAGGTGACCCTAATGTGACTTTGCAGTTCCTGAAGGGGGCCTATAAAAAAGCTGGGTAGGAACTGTTTACAAGGTCATGTAGTAACAGGAGAAAGAAGAATGGCCATAAACTTGAAGTTGGTAGGTTTAAATTAGATATTAGGTAGATATTCTTTACTGTGAGGGTGGTGAGGCATTGGCACAGGTTGCCCAGACAAGCTGTGGATGCCCTGTCCCTGGAAATGTTCAAGGTCAGGTTGGATGGAACTTTGAGAACCCTGGTCTAGTGAAAGCTGACCTTGCCTATGGCAGTAGGACTGGACATAGGTGATCCCAAGACGTTCCATAATACAATGATTCTGTGATTGCAGATGAATTGAAAAATTTGCCTATTGCTTTATTCTAGTTTGCACAAATGGATCTACATTTGGATTGACTGGGATCCTTAGATAATAAAGGCATCCTGTAACCTCAACTGTATTTTTACTGACACCTTGTTAGGTTCACTAATGTAGGCTTGTGTAAAAGGTGAATTTGTATTACCATTATTAGAATGCTTCATTGCACATTAGAAATTAGAAAAATTAATTATTTTTTCAATTTTTAAAAAATTAGTTAAAAATTTAAACGGAATAAATACAACCTAAGGCAACAACTATGACATTACATCTCTCATCTAAAAGGAAATAAATCTTAATTGTGACATTTTCAGGGAGACCATAGATTTTATTACAGCTTTATCTGCCTCTCTCTGGAAAACACAGAGATGTTGGCTATTTATTTCCAGAATCTGAATATTTTATAGAAATGAAAATTCAGTGACATTAGGCATACTTAAGAGCAGTATTGTAGCAGCAATTATTTTACTACTACTACTTTTAATTAGAGAAATTGTACTTTAATATTATTTGAATGTATATGTAGCATATGTGGGAATCAAATCCTGCTCTACATTTGTGCAGTCATGCACAAGGATGATACCTCCTCTCTGCTCTCCTAAAGCAGCCTCAATGGCTGTATTGCATGCTCATTATGCCTGATGTTGACTGGGCAGAATGCAAAATACAGTGGAGAACTTCTGCGCTAAGATTTAAATAAGCCCCTAAATTAAAATTTCAGGGTTATGAAAGTCATACATACTGCATTTCCACCCTTCTTATTCCCCATTCTCCAGATTACAATGTCCATGGCACTTGAAGACTACTTTGGGATTTGCTCCACAATTTTGTGCTCTTTCAGTCAAGACACAGGATTAGAGAACCTTTAGTTTTTATGAATAGTCATACATTTTGACTGTTTTGTATGATAAAGTTTGCCTAGCAAATCTCAGTCCATAATCTGAATAACCATTCCGGCAACTCATATAGCTTAACTCTATCCTTATGTAGATTGTTGGCTGTAAAAATTTTAAACAGTTATTTAGAGGAAGGAGTGATTAAAGATGTTGTGCTGAATGGAAACCAGGTTGTAATAAAAAATTTGTAAAGGAAAAGCAAGTTGTACCAACTCATTAGGTTTCCATCTTTTGAGAAGTTGATTGAGTTTCAAGTAGGAGATCTTGCCTACCAGATATTCCATGAATATGTCTGTATTTGATGCAGAGAACTATGTAAAATGAATGCTTGAATCGAACAAAATGGACTTTGATGCAACAATTGTAAAAATGAGCAAAAGAACTTGCTGAACCAGAGGGAAAAATGTGCTTATTTGGAAAGAGAAATTATTGTTCATGAGAAACGTAATTTGTGGAGTTTTCTATGGGTCAGTCTTGACTTCATTATTTAGTAATTTTCAGGAGACAGGGTTACTGAAATTTTCTGCTGACACAATTTGGCTGTGTGTCATCACTGCAATACATGTAAAAATATGAAAAGGTTGATGAGCAGACAGGTTTCTGAAAAAAATTGAGATTAAATCCACAATTGCATAGTTCAAGGTCATGTATTCGGTTCTCATGCAGAAAGTCTGAGATCATTAAATGCAAAAAACTGAAGAAATGAAATTCCAAATCTAACAGTCACAGGAGGACTATCCAGTAACTTTAGATGAGAACAGATGCAAAATAAGTCTATTAGGACCATTTAAGGAGGGGAGTTTTTATTTTGTCAGCAGAGACTAGAAAAAATGGCTTATTCACGCTAGTAAAGTAAGTTTGGTTATCTGTTACTTATGAAAACATTAGAGAAGTAAACACTAGAGAGAGAAAAGAGTTATTTAAAGATAAAATAGGCCAAAGAATTTATGGTTATAGAACTCCCAGGAATAAAAATTTAGGCTAGCAATGTGAAGACTATTTCAAATAAAGAAAATTATGAAACTCAGTAACTATGTTTTCTCATAACTACAGCATAGGTAAAAAAATGAACTACTTTTAAAATGGAATGTGTTAAACAAATAAAGGGGATTATGTAGTCATGTAAAGATTTTATCCAGGAGGTCCTGTTTAGTCCTATAAATGTCTTATCATCCCAGAGGGCATGTTAATGTTTGGCTACTGATCACTTGTCACGTGCCATAACTTAATCCATTGAAGACCCCAGAGATAAAATGGACCCTATACAGAATTTCAAGAGATTGCTCCCTGCAGGCAAATCTTGGCAAACTTCATCCCAGTCATCTATGCTGTCATGAGTTTGTTATGGAAATTAAATTCAGTTACAAGATTCATGGTTTTTCCCACTAATTTTCATAATCTTAGTCACAGCAGTTACGGCAAATTGACTGTAGATTCTGTAGTGCTCTTCTGTTGGGTTAGAGAGACCTGATATAAGACAAAATATAATTTTTGATACATTTTCTACTTATTTTTTTCTCACACCTGCAAACCTTATTGAGAGCATTGACATACATGGTAGATGCTGTGAAAGTCAAACAGAGAAGCTGTGCTTGAGTCCATCATGCTACCCAGAAAGGCTGCTACATTTTTGTGGGTTTTTTTTTTTTTTTTTTCATAAGTGGTTCTGCTCCATGTCTCCAATGCCATAGAGATGATCATCAGAACAGAGTTAGAGAAGAGGGTGGCTAGGATGTTGGCAACACTAGATGCCTTGCCTGACATTAGTTCTCCAGCTACTAGTGGAACAGAGAGGTAGAAATTTCAGTGACAGAAAAATTAATGACTAACTCTGATGTGGGTTAACATTCATAGGCAGCTATGCCTCACACAGCTTGTTCAGTTCCCCACAGCCCAGTCTCCCACAGGAGAAAGAGAAAGGCAAAAGTGAGAAAATTCATGCATCAGGATAAAGACAGTTGAATAAGTGAAGAAGATATAAATGAACCAGTGACGTAAAAGCACTCACCTCAAATTGATCCACATCCACCCTAAGCAATAGGTATCTTGGAACACTCCTTCCCATTCCTCCCCTATCTCCAGTTTTTACTGCTGAATGTGACATTTTATGCTATAACATATTGCTTTGGCCAATTTGGATGCAGTGTCTCAGCCCTGTCCACTCTCAACTTTTTCACACCTAGCTGACTCACTAGGGGCAGCAGAGTGAGAAACTAAAGATATATTTTTTCTGTGTTAGCACATAGTTATTCCCATTCAATTATTGCCATTGCTTGGTCACAAATCCAAAATGTAGCACCATATGAGTTGCTATGAGGAACAATAACTCTATTCCAGTAGAATCAGTAAAATATTCTGCTGCTAAAAGAACAAGCAAAACATAGCAGGGCTAGTGAATAAATGATTCTTTTTTCATTCCAGTGGCATTTGCCCTTCTTTAACAAGGGATTGATTGATTGAGGAAATAAATAGTGTTTTTCTGATTCCCTATTTTTAAAGCATTTCTGTTTCAGTGATTATTTTGTTGCAATGAAGTGACTAATTCTTGGTTATGACACTTAGCAAGTGATATAGCATCTTTATATCATGATACTGAACCTGGTATGGCTTCCTGATGGGTAAGCTAAACTTCTATTACTTTTAGATGCTTGAAAATATGGAAATTAGGTAGTTCACACATTGTCACCATTAAATTGGTTTTATTACTCCAACAACCCTTGTCAGTTAGTAGCATGCTGGCAAAACAATGCCTGTTGTAATCTTACAGAATTTTTTTTTCTGCTATTTTAACTAAACCAGCAGCTTACAGTGAAGAAAAACAAGGTCACCATCCTAAAATGACAGCTTTTGAAATGCACCTCTGTTTCTAGCAGAACTAAAACTAGACGGAAGCTGAGTAGAAGAGTCTATGTTTTTCTTTGTTGTAACCTGTAGATATTAATATAGAAGAGAATTCTCATAATATATGTCTTGTCTGTCACATGTGAGATGATTTGGGTGGTCATCATTCAAAGGCAATGTTATGGCCAAGGGAAACTACAGGGTTTATGTAGAATGCAGTGTGATCTGGTTACCACTAATGTTAGCCATCAAACTACATGTCTCTGGCTCTAAAACCAGCAATTTCTCAGGAAAAGTGCAGGACTCTCACCTGCCCATGCTTCTTCTCTGTCCTTTTCTGTGGAAGCACCAAGTAACTTCTGGCAAGAATTTTCACAAATTACAAAAGGTGAGCAACTATAAACCAACATTTGCTTTGGAAGAAGTTCAACGAAGTGTTAATGTCTTAAGAATAATCTCACTATTATGACGGTGGCTTTAGGATTTGTCATGTACTCTCCAATGTCATCCAAACTTAATGAAACACTGGATTATTTTAAGGAAACTGATTATAAAGAGAAGACTAATTGTAGGGTTTAGGAATGGTACCTCCCAACTCACTGCTTCTACCGAGGCTCTTAAAGCCATGCTTCACTCCATCTTGCTCCATGGCTTTCCCTTTCTCCTCTCCCTGCAGCACTCCAGAGGGGAGAATAAGAGTCACAAAAGGCAAAGATTACAGACTGAGAGATGAAAAATTTACTGGAAACAGCAACAAGTTAATAAAATATGCAATAACAATTGCATTATTAATGAAAGAGGGCACAAGGAGAAAGTGACATAGAAATATACCCCTGATAACAGAAAATTAATAAACCAAATAACTCCCTCTGCCATGGTTACTTGACTGAACCAGAACACCTTCTTCTTGGAAGAAAATCCCTTTCTGTCATTCCTGACACCGATGTGAGGTAGTAGAGAATAACCTCTGAGTCCTGGCCATGCCCTCTACCAGCTATTAGAAAAATAGCACTGTTCTGTCCACACCTGGGTCTCTGATATAATATGAGTCTGTGAAGCCTATATCTCTTGTCTTGGTTTACAAATATCTAATCTGCTTTGAGAGCCTGTTGACGCATGATACTGTTCTTTCACAGTTTCCAGCTGCTAAATTGCATTTATGTTTCTTATTTCTGATTTTTTTCTTCTGAATGCTGTATACTCTGTTAGTGAGACGAAGGGAATACCACAGGAATATAACTGAGTGGAGGGGAATATTGTAGATGATAACAAGCTGAGTACATACAGGTGATATTCTTACAGGAAGGGAGGCCATCCAGAACCACCTTGACTTGAAGCTTGAGAGGCGGATTTGTGTGGACATTGTGGTAGTCAACAAGGGAAAGTACAACATCCCTCACATGGGCTGGGACAATTTCCAATATCAGTGCAGACTGGGGGATGAATGGATTGAGAATAGCCCCATGGAGAAAGACTTGAGAATACTGGTAAATGAGCATTGGATATGAGCTGTCAATGTGCCTTTGCAACTCAGAAAGCCAAGAGTGTCCTGAGCTGCATCAAAAGAAGGTTGAAGGGAGAGCATCGCTGTGAGACTCCACCTGGAGTATTTTGTCCAGTCCTGGGGCCTTCAGTACTAGAAAGGCATGGGCCTGTTGGAGTGGCTTCAGTGGAGGGCCATGAAGATTGTCAGAGGTCCAGAGTATTTCTGCTATCAAAAAAAGCTGAAACAGTTGTTATTGATATTGTTTAGACTGAAGAAGAGAAGGTTCCATTGACACCCTATTCCTAACTTTCAACATATAAAGCCCATTTATGAGAAAGATAGAGGGTGAATTTTTACCAGTGCCTTTATCGACCAGCCAAGGGACAATGGTTTAAAACTGAAAGAGAGTAGATGTAGATTGGACATAGGAAATTTTTAGGAAGAAGGTGATATGACTCTGGAACAGTATGACTGGAGGAATTGTGTGTAATTCTTCATGGGAATTTAGTTGGGGTGCACAGGGCTTTGGACCAAATGATATTTGAAGGTTCCTTCCAACTGAAACTATTTTGTGATTCTGCAGTTCTGTGATCATCCATGTAATACAAAAACAGGGCTTTCCATAAAATGGTGTCAGTTTGCTATATGTTTAATCATTCCTTTGCTAATGTGTCAGCTATTTGATATACGCAAATTCCTTACTATTTGATTATATCACAGAGTAATTTGCATTTTTTCAGGATAATGCATTTTAATGATGTTTCTAACCTTTTTTTTTGGCAATATTTTAAAGATTATATTATGTCATAATTCAAAGAAACAAAATACTTTGCAACTAAATGTAGTCTATTACATCATAATGACCTTAAAATTAAGCCAATAGGTGTAATAAATCACAATAAGGAAAATTATAAAAAAATATGCACACATTCATTATCTTTTATAATAAAAAGTATGAAATGAAGGATACTACAGAAAGAATTCTTGATGTAGTAAATTTGGTAAGAGAGATCGTTCCTAATGAACAGGTTGGCTAAAAGTTGCTAGGATGATTTTGAGTTGGCACGCAAATTTTCTACGGTGGCCAAACCAAAAGCCAACTTCTCTGCTTTCAATTGTGGTTAAGATGTATCTCACCATTGGAAGAAACAAGATCTTTGAAATTCTTGGCTACTTCATTTCAAACTCTCACCAGAAGTATTGCTGATCAGGGGGCATTTACCCTCAAAATGTTAGTGATCACTACAGGAAATATTTATTAAACTTATTCATATCAACATGTATTACTTTTGATTTTACTTTTTTTAAAAGTACACTGATTTAATTATTTACCCTCACAGGCTGCTTTAAAAAACCTCAAAGTGCTCATGTGAGTTCAATAATGATACAGTTCCTCCAATGATTGGGAATTCTAGAAAACTGATGGTCTGGAATATGGAAAACAGTACCCCATTTGAGTAAGATAACTATGTTTTTCCATCTTTTATTGGTTAAAAGATTATCATCATTCAATCTTCTTAATAGACACTTCCGCAGCTTAGTAATAATTTTAGCAGTTTATATCAGATGCCTTAGAAGCAATTAAATAGAGCCAAGGTTCTTTGTTGTGGTTTTCAAGCAACTGAATTTTACTTGTATATACTCCGATACATGAAGAAGAACATGATCCTAAAGGGGGTTTGGCTGGTGGTGAAAAACAGCTATTTTGTGCAAAAATGAAATGCATCTTGATAGTCAAATTCACATACACTGTTTGTTCCCAGTGTCTGTTTTCCTTTGAAAACTGTATGGAGAGTTGTATAAACAGCACTGCATTTTGCTACAAGCACAAATTTCCCTCTCAAAAGTATTTTACGTGTGAGGAGTGGCATGAATATATAATAGGCTGAGAAAATATCTCCCAGGCATGCACCAACATTGTGTTTTTTTTTGTGTTGGCTGCATAACTGCTCTCTGCCACAGCTGCTCTGAGACTCATTGTCATGGAGAAATAAAATCATTGGCTGATACCTAACCACAATTTTAGCTGTCATCTGTATTTCTCACGTTCTTAATAGCCTGATTTCTGGGGCATGAGTGGGGGGATCTTTAGGGAAAAGTGTCAGGTTCTTTTTTACTGATTCCTACTTTTACACTGAACATCTGTTACTGGTAATTCACAGGCAATGTTGGAGTGGATTAAACTTATGTGAGATCTGATTTAGCCCTGCTTATGTGCTCTTGTGAGGAAATTTTCTCAGAGGAGAAAATTTTTCATAGTAAAATGTTTATCTGAAAAGAATTGATAAAAATTTGTGTGAGCAAAACAGAAACAAAGAGTGAAACTTCCATCATAAGTGGACATGGCAAGGAGATTCTAGCAACACAATAAACACCTCAGGTCTCCTTTCTCCTTCCTCTCTTCCTTCTTTGGATAGCAAAACCAGGGAACAAAACAGATAAAATTTGACTGGTAAAAAGGAACCATAAAGCAATGAGGAAATAATGTCCTGAACAGGCAAAGGATTAAAATAAATTATCTTAGAAAAGAGAATATATTGATACCCATGGATTGTAAATTTACCCCCAGTCACTGGTATGTTAAAATCACTGAGTATTTTCCCAGTTACTTACAGAGGTGTTGTAGTGCAAAGGTTTGCCTATGTTTATGCATTATGGGCAGCCTTTGCTTGTAAACCTACTCGAACATGTAAATCTTTCCAAGGCTGAGTCCTATGAGGTCAATGTTTCTTTTGGTGAACTCAAAAATATTGTTCTATTCTGAAAGTCTCCTATTCAATGAGATTGAAAGCCACAAACCAGAGTGTAGGTTACTAAATAATGGTTCACTTAAAACCTATGGAGAAAAATTGGAGCTGTGCAAATAACTTCGTATAATACCACAAACTGCAAGCGACTTCATGTTAGCGTTCCACCAAAGGTCAACAAGAAAAATACTGGCATTATCTATTGTGTTTCTCTGGAGACTGGAACTCAATTTATATTTACAGTGGTCTGGGAGGTACGCTACGCAAGCTCTTCTGATTCAGAATATAAACATAGTTTCCGAGAAACAACATTTCAAGGGCAGATTTGGAAGGTGAACATACAACTAAAGGAACACTTTTGTCAAATGATTTGAAATGTTGCAAAGAGTTTGACCTTTGGCATACTCAACATGGCTCATGTTATTCAGAACAATTGCATCATTATCCTTGCTAATGTAAAAGGTGTCTGATGTTGAATCTCAGATGGACAAACAGTTATAGTGGTTGGCAGGTAACTATTTAATGAATTAAAATATTGAATTGGTCTGAAAGGTCTGAAGAGGGGAAACAGAAAGACAGCGGTGGGCTAGCTTTGGCTAATAGCCAAACATCTACCTGTCCTTTCACTTTGTCTGCCTCCTCAGCATGACATTGGGAGAAAACGGTTTAAGAAATCTCACTGTTTACGATAAAAGACAGAGAGATTATTTCTCATTTACTTTTGTTGGCAAAGCAGACTGTGCTTGGGAAGACCAATTTAATATTTGTCAATATATATTTGAGTAGTAAGAAAAAAAAAAATCAAAATCTTTCCTCCTATCTCTTCCGAGGTCAACTTCATTTCATACTCCTCTTCCATCCCTGAGCAGCGCAGGGAGGCAAGGGAAGTTACAGCCAGTACACAGTGGTTTATAGCTGCTTCTCTTTCCTCCTCAATCTTTTGTTTTCCCCGAATGTGGGTTCCCCACTGGCTGAGCTTTTTCCAGGAATATCCATCTGTGGCAGCATGAGTCTTCCCTGAGCTGTTCTGTGGAGAGTTACTCCACTGTGCACCACCTCCTCATCCTTCTGCTCTGGCTTGCTATTCCCTCTGTTCTTTTTCACTCTTTTCACTTCCCCCTTTTCTCTGGTACATTTTTTTCCTTTCTTTTCTTTTTCCCTTCCTTTTTTTCCCCTTTTTTTTCTCTTTTAAGTAAAGATAGAGAAGGTACCATACAATTTGCTAAGGAGATTGGCTGCGTTTTGTGCTGGGTCCCTTGGAGACATCTGGAATTGATGGTGTCCACTTGGGGCCCCTGGTGTCTTCCCACAGAGACCACCCTGAACTCCTCATACTACCAAAACCTTGTCATGGACAAGTAATACAACTAGTTATGACCCCAAGTTAGATTATATCATTTATTGTCTAACACATTTGTTGTGAACATCCATTCATCCAGTGAAATGCTCATAAGAGTTGGTAATGTCTCTGTTGTGGTGTTAGTAACTGGGAACTGGAGATTATAAACAAGCTGTTTTGATAGGAGAATGGCTTCCCTTTACACCATTACGTAGAAAGAGAAAACTGAGCAACTAATACAAAAAATAATTGAGTTGATAAAAACATTTCCTGTTGACAAAAATATTTCCTGTTTATCCTCTTAGGAAGTTAAATTTTTGCTTGACTTTCAAATCCTTAGAAGATTCTTCTGGGAAGATTAAAGAAGCATGTAAGAACATCATCAGTATTCGTCAGTATAAAACTTACTCAAAAGTAACAAAGGCAAACTGCAGCCAGCAGAAATTATTAAAGTCTAATTTTGCTGTGGGTTTTTCTACATAGAGTAATGGCCAGTTTTTATCCAAAACCATAACATTTTTCTTACCCTTATGCACCTCATGGAGTAGTTGTATTAAGAACACCTGTGTCCAGTGCTTGGACTTTTTCAGTATTTCTATTTGGGTGTATTTTGGGAGTGTTCCTTGGAACACTTGGAAGGGACATGCCTTGTGCCATGCCTTGTGCCATAAAATCAGGAGGAAAGCACACTGCTCACTTGTCCGTTCATTTCTACTGGAAAGCTCTTTCTCTGTTTGAAATGGCCACTTTCAGCACTCTGCAAGTCATGTCACTAAATCTTAAAATGATGTTATGTGATGCTACATGAAAAAAATTGAGGATGTGTACTCTCATCTTTTATTTTCTGTGGGCTTAGGATTTCATACCATTCCATATTATGTCCAAGGAAGAGCAATCTCCTTCAATGTCTATTTTTCAACTTATTTTTATTTATTCCACTGTTGGATGTCTAACACTTTTGGATATTGAAAAGTTACAGTTAACAGCAATATTTGATTAGTATCAAT
>CM019236.1:38489986-38539380 GCA_009741485.1 Malurus cyaneus samueli
TGACATTACATTTATGCAGTCACTTTGTAGCAGATACTTGTAGACCTCAATAATGAAGTTTAGCAGAGGATGGTTCAATATAAGGCTTAGGGTACAACCCTCCCTCACATGGCACTTATCTCGGAAGACTCTTAGGTGAGATAACTTTGTTCTTCTAGCTAACATGCTCAGGAGAGGCATGTCCTGTATCTTATCCAGTCTCTTTCTTAGCATAATCTGATTACACTGGATACTTATATTAGCAGCTGCAGAGAGGAGGAGATGTATGGAGTTATTTCCAAATTTCTTGTATATTTTAGATGAATTTAAGAATTAATATGATGCTAACATTTGTATTTTAACTGTTGGACAGGGTTCCTCTCGCTATCATCATAATACAGGCTATGCAATTTGTTCTTCAAGGAATAAAAACTGTACCATAAATATTTTTCTGACAAAATGTTGTAAAAAAACTTCTCTGACCTTATTTTCAGGTGCACTTTCTTCAGAGAACATTACTTTCTACAGTAATTTACTGAATCGTACAATTAGATTTTCTTGTGCATGATATTTCAGAGACAACTTTTCTGTCAATATGTAGTTGCAGCCAACAGTATCTATGTGACCCAAAGGAACTTCAGTGAAAAGAAAGTAAAGATGAAGAAGTTCTAATTTTCTCCATCCCTACTATGTGCTATAGCACATGCTCTCAGTCATAGTACAGGCAAATCATTCTCTGTTCCACCAGGAACAAGATAGAAATGCTTGCACTAGATGTTCTGTTACAGAAAACAAATTGGAAAAAGTCTTTTTTTAAAGTTACTCTGCTCTGAACTGTGTTCAACACTACATCTGAGAAGTCCCAGTGAGTCCCCTGAATATTTTCTGTATAATCTGGATAGAGCAAAGTGAAGGGATTAGAGAGCGTTAAAGCATATGAATTGTCAAGCAGAGTGCACATTTATGAATGCCTATGTTTTCATGTGAATCTTTGAGATTCAGAGAAATTAAAAAGTTATGTCTCCTGGCTGCTTTAAAACAGTTTTTTCAAAAGATCAAATTGAATCTTGTGTTTTGTATTTCTGATGCACAGACAATTTCAGCTAAGTCCTAATACAAACAAGTACAGACATGAAGACCTTTCAAAATCATAGACTTATGGAACAGTTTGGGTTGGAAAGGATCTGTAAAGATTGTGCAGTCCAACCCCCCTGCCATGGGCAGGAACATCTTTAACTAGATCATGTTTCTCAAAGTCCCATCCAATCTGACTTTGAATGTTTCCAGGAATAGGATATCTACACCCTGTCTGGGGAACCTGTCCCAGTGTTTCAACACCCTCATTATTAAAAATGCCTTCCTTATATCAAGTCTAATTGTAAACTGTTTTAGTTTAAAAACATTACTCCTTGTCCTGTCACAACAGGCCCTACTAAAAAGTGTCTCCATCTTTATGTGAAGACCCCTTTAAAAACTGAAAAGCTGTAGTGAGGTCTCCCCTTGGGCCTTCTCTATTCCAGGATAAACAACCCTAACTCTCTCAGGAAGGCTCCTCCTCTCTGAAGGAACCCCAGAGGAGGTTTTCCATTTCTCTGATAATTTCTGTGGTTTTCCTCTGGGCTCACTCCAACAGGTCCCTGTCCCTCCTGTGTTGGGACCCCCAAGCTGGGTGCAGTGTTCCAGGTGGGGTCTCAGCAGAGCAGAGCAGAGCAGAGGGGCACAATCCCCTCCCTCCCCTGCTGCCCACGCTGCTTTGGATGCAGCCCAGGACACGTTTGGCTCTCTGGGCTGGCAGTGCCCATGGCCGGGTCATGTCCAGCCTCTCACCCACAGCACCCCCAAGTCCTTCTCCCCAGGGCTGCTCTCCATCCCCACCGGGGACACCGGGGATTGCCCTGACCCAGGTGCAGCTCTTTGCACTTGGTCTTGTTAAACCTCAGGAGATTCCCATGGTCCCAGTTCCCAAGCTTCTCCTGTCTCTCTGGATGACTTTGCATCCCTCTGGGTGACATGACATGACATCAAAACAGGTCAACTGCACCACTCATCTGGGTGTTACCTGCAAATCTGTTGAGGGTCCATTTGATCCCACTGCCTACATCATTGATGAAAAAATTGAATAGCACTGATTCTAACACGGACCCCTGAGTCACACCACTTCTCACCAATGTCCATCCAGATATCGAGACATTGACCAGTACACTGAGAATGACAACATCCATCTAGCCAATTCCTCATTCCCTGACATCTACATACGTCAAATCCCAGTCTCTCCACCTCAATGAAAAGTATGTTGTCAGGGACCATGTCAAAGGCTTGACAGAAATACATACAGATGACATGTGTAACCCTTTCCTTATCCCTCTTTTCCATTGATGGAGTGGCTTCACTGTAGAAGGCCATTGTAGTAGTCAGGAGATTTCCTTGGTGCGCTGGTTTTCCCAAATCACTTCCCAGTCTTCTGTGTGCTTTAGGATACCGTACTGGGTTTGTAGAGTTTCCAAGGGTTTTGGTAGCATGGGTGCTACAGGGGTGGCTTCTAGGAGGAGCTGCCAGAAGCTTCTTCCATGTTTGGCAGAGCCACTGTGAAGGCTGGGCCAGTCAGAAATGGTGGCAATGCTTCTGTTATATTTAAGAATGAAAAGAAATGTTATTGTGCAGATGTAGTTGGAACCAGAGAAGAGCTGGGTGAGAACATGTAGGAGGAATAACCCTGCAGATGCCAAGGTCAGTGCAGAAGGATGGGGAGGAGGTGATCCAGGGGCTGGAGCTGAGATTCCCCTCCAGCCTGTGGTGCAGCCCATGGTGAGGCAGCTGTGCCCTGCAGCCCATGGAGGTCCCAGGGATGCAGAGATCCTCATACAGCTTCACCTTGGCCTTCCTCACCCATCCCTTTACAAATGGACTGTGTTCCTAGTCTTGTGGGTTACCTGACCTTGCTTCCATTGTCTATGCAGGAGTTATAACTGGTGCAATTTCGCTGCTTTGTTTACCTGAAAAATATATTATAAATATTATATCCTTAAACTGTTCAATTCAGGTGACCCTGAAAAAACCCTTGACATGATTAGGGATTTATTAGGCACTAACATTAGTCACCTCTGGTTTTCTAACACAGCAGTATCCACAAGGGACACAAATAACTTCTTGTACGTTGATACAACTCCAATTGACATTTTAAAACTGAGGCTCAACTACTTGAAAATGCTCAGTCTCTTTTGTCCTGTTTCTGTTTTTCTGTCTGGTCCTGTTCATAAAAGCTGTACATTTAGCAGGAAGTTCAGAGGCACAAGCTCTGTGCATGTGTGGGCAAGGCTTCAAAAATGTCCCCACTGTGCATTTTCCTGTACCTTCTTGTCTTTGTGATCCATGACTGGCACACCTCAGAGCCATTACCTGGCAGGTGGGACACCAGAAATCTCAACAGAAATGTAAAATATTAGGTTGTTTTACCAAGACATTATTCTTCAAATCCATACACTTCCAAAGCTGCCTCTTTTCATTGCTTTTGTTTTATTTTTTTTTAAATGTGTGTGACAATTATAGATAAAAATTGCTATCCGATGTACAGGACTTTAATTTCCCAGTTGTTGCACTATTCAATAAGGCTCTGGAAAAACTCACACATAGGTCCTTCCTCTCTTATTCCATGGGACTATAAAGAATATGTTAAATCTTTATTTCTGTAAGATTTTTCATAAATTGCAAAGGAGTCATGTATCCAATGTGTTAAAAATGGAATTGTATGTTGCAAAGAAGTCACGAATCAGATTTGTTAAAAATGGAATTTTATTTGTGGGGGTTTTTCAGGGCCACAAAATAGAGAGGATAACTGCAATAAAGGGCATAACTTGGGAAGTTATTGGTACTGGAAAGCCAACCTCCAGTAAATTTTTCATTTAAAATCACTAGAAATTGTCCAGGTGACTGTAATTGGGCCAACATTTCTGTATGCATATTTTTCAGTCTCAGTAAGTGTTTTCCAATAGTTTGACTTGGTTGCATCGCCATTAGACAGGATTTCACTCTGTTGTTCTTTGCTTGGGGCTGATATTCTCTTTGAATTTGCTTAAAGCTCATGATGAGTTGCTTTTCAATGCAGTTGGTCAAAGTGTCAATCCATGCAAAACGACAGCTGTGTTATGAAACTGGTATAAGATGCAGTATCAAACATTAGCAGGAGGGGTGTGAAACCCGAAAAAGCAGGTGCAAAGGTGTTAGGTGTCAGAGGAGATTCTCGAAGGCCTTACTGCTGCAGGAGTTCTCATAAATGTTTTAATAGAGGAGGGGCTAAAGAAAGACACGGATCTATGTTGGGAAACAGGATTATGCAGTTCGGCACAGGAAAGTGTGTCAGTTGATCCCACTCTTGACACTGTGCTTCCAAAGCCTTCTAACTAATATAGCAACATTTTAAAACCACTTCACTATCAGAATAAGTCAGCAGCTAATAATAACAGTCCACTTCATTGGGGATTTGACCCATGCTTACCTTCATGCTGTGGTGCCAGTAACCTTTCCTTTACCTTTCACAGTATTTCAGTAAAAGTACTATCACCTTTCACAGTCTGAAATGTTTTCTCAATAGGGAATGACAGACAAGTAGTTTGACAGCATAAGGGAAGACTTAAAATGACCAAAGGGGCATAATGTGAACACTAAAACACGGCTATGTTATTACAAAAAGCATGAATCTAACTGTAAAAGAATTCTGTGTTAGAAAAAAGTATTTGGTACTATTTCAAAGCTCTTCTTTCTCTCAAAACAGTTCTAAATCTCTTTGAGAGCAAAATGGGCTCTCAAAATTCTGGCAATATATCCTCCATTCATCTGTGATATAATCTGAGGCAGATTTTATATAGCGACTGAAAAGAAGCAGAGAGCAGAACAAATACACGGCACTATCAGATTTGCATGTTTTGTCTTCCAGAAAAATGACTGTAGTGCCAACATACATGGGTCGATGAGAATCAAAACAGAGCTGTAGCTGAAGGGAGAGAAAAGCATGTTATTTATTTTTCCATAAAGTTCAGATAATGAGAGGTATCTTTTATTCCATGGGAAGGGTAAAGTTGGAGAGTATAATTGAAATTAATGTGTTTCATTTATTACTGAGTATATTCCTATCAGTTGCTAACAAATTATAGGTAGTTACATGATTGAGCAACTTTTCAGTTGTAAAAAACGCTTGGTAAGGCTGACTGTGATTTTTATTCATCATCGTTGATCAGTGGGAAAGATATAAAGACAGACATAGCCTGATCCGTTGAAAGTAAACATCATCCCAAGATT
Organism: Malurus cyaneus samueli; assembly: GCA_009741485.1. Classification (NCBI taxonomy): domain Eukaryota; kingdom Metazoa; phylum Chordata; class Aves; order Passeriformes; family Maluridae; genus Malurus; species Malurus cyaneus. The sequence continues at coordinate 38,495,258 of CM019236.1, forward strand.
TTATTGTCTCGTATAGAACTCAGGTAAGATCTCTGCCTTACTAGTCCTGGACAAAAGAACATAGAATTATACTCAGTGTGAAGTGGAAGAGATGTTGAATTTGTGAGGGAATTCAAAGAAGGACACGTCCCAGTGGTTCCTGTTTTACTTATTAAAGAGATGGTAGCTCACAAGCCTGCGCTTCTGTCATTCTAAACTGCAGTACAAAGCAGAATGAGTTCAGGTTAAGAAATGAAAGGCTGGAAAGCTCAGAACAAATAAAAAAATAGACACATTTCCTCACCTGCTGTTTAGACTATCCATCAAATTCACTATTTTGACTCGACATAGAGCTATTTACTAATGATGGAGTTTAGAGAAGATGTGTAATTTTATGAAAAACAAAAAATATCTTACAGAAGTCATAGAAAGGTTAAAACATAGCTTTGTAAGAATAAGGTTTCCAGACTTTCCTTACATTTTATTTTGCAAAATCAATCTCGTATTTTTTTTCCTATCTATTTTAGTTAACATGTTATATTTGATTTTCCATCACCTGTACATCAGATGTTTAGCCGTATCAGACTATTGCTTTCTGTACTAATCTGAGGCAATACTGTTAATCTCGGTATGTCAAATTCTGTGGTTCAAAATTTGAGATTCCACTTGCCAGTTTACACATGCAGTGAGGATGCTGAGTGCAGGTGACCGTGGTTGCCTGTGTGTAGAGTTTGTGTGAAGACTATGTGACAGAACTTCCCCTGACTATGTCTGGTTACACGGAACGTAGCTACATGACTCAGGAGTGTGTGCAGCACCGACTGCTGCTGAGCACTAGCTCCTGCTGACTCTTTGCTTCAGTCACCTCAGGCTGACTGCCACGCAGTCTGGAGGTTCTTGCCTTGTTTCATCTTGGCATACAGAGTTGGTCAGTTAAAAGTTGCAAGTGAATTTGCGATTGTGCTACCAGAGGATTGTGTAAGTGTCTGGATCATGTGTGACCATCATCATTTCATGATTTACTGTTCTCTTCTGGCCTTACGGCTTCTCTTCGAATACACTCATTTCAGTGAAAAGGAATGGTTTAAAGAGAGCCCACCAGACTACTTCAAACTGGTTTTAATACAGCTGAAATATTTTTCATTCTCAGATACAAAGTGCCCTTTTGAAATGGTGGTTAGAAGCAAAAGTTACTGTGATCAGAGGACCTAAAGTGATGCTTCAGCCCTTTAGGATACTGAACTATATTTTCAAAAACAGGAAAGAAATGAAGAGATTTTCAGAAATACAGATCATCTTAAATCTCAATTAAGTTCATTGCCATAACTGAGGTCTTGATAGACTTGTTATGATTACACACCTGGAATGGTCATCAGCACCTCAAGGCCAGAAATCAGGAAATATCATATACTTTGTTTGATGTACTTTTTCACCTTAGTATGTGACTTCCTGCCACTGTGTTCGCTTTTTCCCCTTCACTTATATTGACTGTTAAAGGTCTTGAAACAGCACAGCAGAGAACTCAGTGTGTTTTTACAGCATAGCATCACAGAGATTTTTTTTTTTGCAGTTTTTGTGTTCTGGTACTGATGATGTCTGTACAGTAATAAACCCTAAATTGCAGAAGTGCTTTACATAAATTTCAACTTTTAGACATTTTGACATTTGAAATCTCAATAATCAATATTATCATACTAGAACATGGTAGAATAATGTGTTATTGTTCCACATAATAGGAGATGTTTGTATTCTGAGATTGAAAAAATCTGAACTTTGCTTTTTTGTATGGCAGCATAGAAATACAGGTTTTTTTAAATTTATGTAAATGTCAGTTTCCTCAGAATTCTGCAAAGCTATTTTAAAAAAAATGTTTGCAGATTCTAGAATCTAACTGTATAGAAGTTTCATTTTATTGAGAAGTGCAGTGCTTTTTGGCTATGTGAGCAACATTGTGAAGGAAACTCACATCATGAGTTAACCAATTTCTCAATCAATTGGTTCTGATCTTTGCAGTTTTTCCTAATAATGATTGTAACTTTCAGAACTACTGTAACTCAAAAATTTAATGACAATAACAGAAGTATTTTCATTCTGTTTTTCTCTGTTCATCTCTGAATCTCATTTTCTGCTATAATTTACCTTGAGAAAAAGTAGGAATTACAGAATTTTGTATGTAGTGTTGTTTTACTTAATTTGGAAGTAATTGGGGGCTAACGCTGCATATCACATTATATATATATCCAACTATTTATTTGCTTTTTTGACTACTAATGCATAATGGACACAAGACTTTCATGAAGTTACTTTTTTTCATCTTTCCTTCTTTTCCCAGGTTTCAGTCAGTTTAAGAAATGTTCTTGCATTACCTTGTACTTCTCTGTATTAGAGTTTATTTGCGGTAGTGAAAATCTTGACAGTTTTAGATGCATGCTGTTTATAATAAATGTTACTCCTATGTATTTGTTCAGCAGTCATACTTTATTTTGTTATATCCATGTTTTTATACACTCAAAGCATTATATAGGTATTTGTAAAATGTCATGGTCACAGAAAATATCATCTGATATAGTGCAAGATATACACAAATACATCAAATCTTTTGTTCTACTATTAAAAAATTACTAGGACCATATATGCCTCTAGCAGCAATACGTAGCCAAACAAAGATAAGTAGCTTGGTTGCAATCTGAAGGGAATTGAGTAGTAAAACACCTGATTGTAAGCTACTTATACTGATGTAGGGCATAGAAGTAAAAGTATAAAATGAATCTGAGCTTATACTGTTTCAGTACCATGAAACCTGGTTCTACTCAATTTATCTCCTGAATAACTGTCCTGGGACAGGCCAGATGACTGATTTTGTTAGACATATATGTCATTCCCTTCAATGTTTTAAGAGACCACAGGACAAATTTAGCAATCCAAGGAGCATTATGGAACAAACCGTCAGCTGCATTCATGACTATCTCATTTTAGGTACTCTGATTGATGGAGGAGCTCCTGACAAATTTAGACCTAGCAGCTTCCCAGAAATAGAATACCCCTCTTGGCTACACTGAGGACGGCCAGATATAGTCTGCTGAGGCATCTTGGTTTTGGTTTTTTTTTGTTTTTTTTTTTTTTTAAAGAACATCAGTAAGTGCTTCATTAGTGTATATGGAAGTAAACTAACAACCAACCAAAAAAAAAAAAAAAAAAGATAATTTCGGACCTTACAGTAAAAAGCAGATGAGTTTGCGGGCTTACTGTGCTATAATCTCTATCAAAGATACCATGGCTAAGTGTTATTACTAGAGGCTGTTGTCCAGAACCAGCACCACAGCTCTGTAAATTTTACTTCAGGGGAATTCTTCCTCTCAAAGGCTTCTTCATTTCAAGCTTTCTAAAGTATGTATATGAATAAGCATTCAGTTTTTTATTTATCATCAGAGGCTTAATAAGAGCAACATAATTCAAGACCTTAAATTACTTGGATGCACTAAGGTTAATTGCTCACAGACTGGGTGAAGTAGTGCGAAACAGCATTGAAGCACTAAGAACTATAAGAATTCATAGCCTCATGCTCTTAATTGCACCAACATGTTCTTAGAAAATACCCAGATCTCTATTTGTACTAAAGGCCGCCCACGGGACACACAAGTTATGTGCCATTCCTTAGCTTTCCTACAAAGTCAGGAAAAGACCTCTAGCATAACTGATTATTTTGCTAATATTAGCTTATTTTCAGGTTTTTTGCATGTTTGTGTCAAAGGAAGATATAAAAAAAATACTGTTTTAAAATAGGGAGGAGAACAGAATCCTCTGGGAAGAGATGACCTCTAAATTTTTCCTGTTAGCTTTGTCATTAGCTGAAAGAAAGCATATAAAAAGTCCATGTCTATCTAGAAGCATTATTAGAAAGAAAGGAACAGCAGGGAGAAAAAAATTTGCTATAATCCTGTCAAGCCACAAAGCAGTGACCTGTTGTGTTAAATTGTTGACAGTGTTCTCAGTGTAAGTTTGTGTACTATCAGTGTCATACTTATGTAGTCTGTGGAATTAAAAGAAAAATAATTTTGATGATGGACATTTTACAACAATATGCTAGACTAGATATGGTCTACTTCCAAATCAGATATGTCACAGTGTGGAAAGCAGTCTTAACTCTATTGCAAATTTCCCAAATCTGGGGATTTTCTTTATGATTCTCCTGCTTCAAGAAAAGACAAATCCAGATCCAAGTTGCAAGGTTCTCCTTCTGGCAGACAATATTTCAAAAATACTGTAGTGCTCAGCACCACAATAGTCAAGAATCTGGTGCAATTTGGTGAAGTTTCTCTGTACCAAGACAAAAAGAATTTCTACCATTTCTGTTTGCAAAGCAAAACCGAAAAAACCACCCATAGTTGGTATCATAAAGGAAGCTTACAAATTGCAAAACTTCTGACCTCTGCTGCTGAAGTAGGAATGTCTTTTTTGCCTTAACATTTTCTCTTCCACTTAATTTATTAGCAAGATAATTTCTGACAGAAATTCCACGGAAGTCTTGTTTCTAACCTTATCAGGCTGACTGTGCTCAGCCTGGGTAGAATGCAGATTGTTGTTGTTGCCCAGCCCCATAAATATAAGGTGAAATAATTTCATCAAAATGGGCTTTTTTACAAATTAGAACTACAGAACTACATACCTATTTTTATTTCTCTGTTCCCTGCCCCCCCCAACAAATAATTATTTTCTGTCTGTCAATATTGCATCGTTACCTGGTTCTCCTCTGCTGATACTACCTCTTCAAACATCCTTGGTAATTTTTTCCTTTCAATTGAATGCTTACTATTTTATCAATGTAAAACCAAACAGCCAATGTATTTTAATTCTTTATTTGAGCTGATATTGTTTAAGTTATCTTTTTAAAGTTAATACAATATAAATTTTCCATACCTTTCAGATGTTTTTTTCCCATGCCCCATTTTGGAAAATAGTGCTTTATTCTGGGTTTCAGAATGAACTCAAATGAGCATACTCAGTTTTTTGAGCCAGAAGGGTAACTTCACAGGGTGCATCCTGTTGTCATGGTAAACCAGAATTGTGCGTGATTAAATCATAATTAATATGACACCATTTGAATAGTATTTCTTTCATTGCTATGCACCTTGAAGCAGAAATAACAAAATGGTTTTGACATTTTCTCAATTCTCTTGTCAAAGTGTGAAAGTGAGCAGTATTGATCATCTGGTGAAGGAACTGAATATATCTCTAAAGCTTCTTTTGATTGGTTCGAGGACACTGCCTCCAAACATCCTGAATACGTCAGTTAATGCCCATGCATTAATGCCCAAGTCAATGCTACTGACACTGCTGTTCTTCCTCTTCTAATGTTTTTAATTAAAACATATGAAGAGTGCATTCCTGAAGTGAGCTGCTGGACCTATTTAAGTTGATGAAAAGTCTGTAATTGACTTTTGGCAGAGCCTAAATTTCCCTTCTAACGTGTGTCCATAATTTGCAGGTTTTGAAAATTTGAAAATGCGATGGCTTTATGATGGCAAAGTGCAATAACATATATAGAGCGTGTGTAGCTGCAGCATGAAAACGATGAAAATTTAATGCAAAGAATCAACATAAATTTTCCTTTTTGAGACAGAAGACTTGTTTTGGCTTTAGCCCAGGAAATCATTATTTGGGTACTTAATTACATACATGTGACTCTTCTATTAGCTTGGAACAACTCCTATACTTAGACTTAAACACATGATCCACGTTCTTGGGTATTTTAACTGCATGAAAATAGTCCTGCCCTTATTGTTGTGTGATTCTTCAATCACCTGTGAATGATCAATATCTGTTACTCTTGTGAATATCGCATATATTGTAGGTATGGCATATATTTTGTGGATATTGAATAAAACTGATTTTCTCATTTTTTGTAGACCTAATCTAAGATTTGTGTATATAAAAATCCTGCTTTAATAATAAAGTCCATTTCTGTGAACTTCTAATGCATAGATAATCAATTACTTATTAAACATTAAACTTTAGTTGTTTGAATGACGAAATGATCAACAGTGAAAGCGGACAATGTTGAACTTCCAAGTAAATGGTTTGGCATAAGAATAACAGTTTTTGTTGTTGGATTAACTCTACAAAAGGCTTAGGATTTTAGCATTGCAAAATCAGAATGGTGCCATCATGGTGAATGCTTTCTTCCATTTATGTTTCTTGGATACTGCTCATCAAGATGTCACAATCAAGTTAGTGAGGAATGCCTCTGCCCTAATTAAGGTGCAAACAAGAACATATGCTGAAGTCAACAACACAGATTTTATTTAAAGGGGGAGGTAGAAAGAAAGAAATGGAAAAGGCAGAGAGAAGGGAAGAGACAGAAAGTAAAAGATAGTCACAACATTTAGATCCAGTGGTATCCCACTGGTCCTTTTTCACCCTGTGCTTCTTGGTGGTGGGATTCCCAAGGTCTTTCAAAACTTTTCACTTTTTATATATTTTAGCAAATAAAGGAATTAATGCTCATTGACCCATAGTTCTCTTATTKTACTGGTTAAATGATTCCTTCACTTCTAATAGTGAATCCACATACATACTTTTTCTCTTCAGTTGGTGGATTTCTTGGGTTGTTGCATTGTGAATTACATTTTGCCCAGATGTAGATGATTTCTCACAGTTGCTGAGCTAGCTTTCCTTGTGGCCTATAAATTCTGCATGTTTGTGGTCATTATCAGTGATAGAATCTTCTCCCCAAGCTTTGTTAAGCTCTCCCTAGACCTGAGAAAACACTCCTCAGACAATAGCATCACCTTTATTTTAAGCTCTGTTGTGGTGTTGTTCTTATCTCATAGCAAACAGTGGCCTTAACAGTGTTTGAGACAGGCAACTGTGGTCTTTAAGGTGTTCCACAAGACACTACCAAAAGAAGCGCTGTTGTCACATATTTTTGGGCTTCAGAGGGTTTTATCACAAATGCATGAATTAATGTTTGTTTCTAAGTGGTTTGATTGACTGTTGAATGTCCTTGCTTCATCAAGTGTAAGAGTCCAGTTTGGAAGACTGATAATGCACTGGGATATAAATATACAAATATATATTCAAGAAAGGTGTCTTGTCCCTCTAAAGATTCTTGTAGGATGTTTCTGTAATTTGTGCTTTTATCCATGAATGTCAATGTATATAAAAGGTTACACAGCTTGATGAAAGAAAAAAAATAGGGATTTGGTTTGAATTAATGATATCTAAGTGGTCAGCTGTGTAGTTTGCACCTAGCGTGTTACTTTGTCATATATATCTAACTGTGTTCAGCAGGTTAATGAGTGCCAATCTGTTGGAAACAATATCTGTGATAACTGATAGTAATGAAGTGGCAAAAATTTTCTTTGTCTTTCTGAATGAGTCTGAAATTTCTGGGCAAAAATTGCATTTGTCATGAATGGATAGACATTTCTAGGTTAATCTTTTGTGTGTCTTGTCATGTGTTGACTTTGAGGGCACTTACATGTCACTGAAAAAAGATGATATATTAACACATTACACCTTTTAATTTGCAGATACTAAGTAGTAGGAAACTCATCGTAAATAGCATGCAAACTTATAAGAACCCCTTTCATAGCAAAAAAGCAGAAGAAAATAAAACCACACCCATTAATCAATAATAAATTCAGTGGGACATGGTGTCCTTTTCCTTCAACTGAATGTTTAACTGCCACAGAGAAGCAGCAGCAGTGGAGCTCTACAATGTTGTCTGGGCTAATTCTGTGAACAAAATTAGGAAGACAAGTAAAATGGTGCAGTTTGTCAAAGAAAAATGACAAAAATGATTAAACATAAGTACCACAGGAAGTCTGTCCTGGTATAAAAACCTATTAAACATGCCCTTTTTTTTTTTTAATGGAACTTGCATAAAGCCTACATAACTGATTGATTCAAAGTTACACAATAAAATAGTAAAAATCAACATTGAGCAAAACAAATGACAACATAAAAATGATAAGGGAGACATGCTAGCTTGAAAATTATGTGTTGTAAAAGGTGCAAAAATCCATCAGTCCTTTAAGAAAAATATACAGTGTTTTCTTGAAAATATAATCAACCAGCTGCCTAATTTCCAATGTATCATCATCACAGGCATTTCTTGGTAACATTCTTGAGAGATAAATTGAAAAATAGCATTAGGTTCAAACATACTCTGGAAAATGGACAGGTACTGTTAAATATTACCCTAAAATACAAGTACTCAGGCTTGCAGCAACACAATTAACATGAAATCCAAATGTTCTCGTGGCATGCTGAACCAAGTCTGTATGGATAAAATAGAGGCTTTAATTTTGTTATACATTTATGAAATAATATATATATATAATTTTAATATATTATTTTATAAATATTAATATATATTTTAATTTCAATCTAGTATTAAAGTATTTCAACACAATCTTATTACCATACTACTTTAAAAATGGAAACAAACTGCTATATCTCTTTAAAAAGGTAACACCTGCAAGATTGATTATAGTAATTTAATTCAATTAAGCACTTTCAGCAAAGCATATAAGACTAGTTACTGCTATTGAAGGAATCAAACTTTACCACCTAGTGTTAATGTTACCAAGTTGTTTCAAAACTGACAGGTGACTGCACATAAAAGCAAAGTGTTTAGGAACTCGAGTGAACATAAAGAAAGTGTATTTTAAGATGTATCTGTGTTTAGAAATTGTGACTTTTCATCATTGGGGATGGTTTGAGAACATAAACAGCATTTAAGCCTGTGGATTGTTATTTTAATTCTGCATTTGCAAAATTTTTGGATGAGAGTTTGTTGAAGTACATATATCAAGCAGTTTTAGCAAATTGGTCTAAGTTCAGAGAAACTAGAAATATTTGCTTGATATTTTAAATTACGATTATAGTTTGAAACCACAAAGTAAATGCAATATAAAGATGGAGCCAGTTATTTTCTGTACTCTCGTTACAAATTAGGACAGTCACTATGCCTTCCTTGTTCAAAGAGAGGTCCTGTTTTTTTCTGGAAAGATGATTCAGTATCTGGAAAATTTACAGAAGATGAGTGTGTGTTCATTGCTAGTAGTCAGTCCTCAAAATGACAAAATGGTTTGAAAGTAAGAAGTGTCAGAATAAAATGTGTGTTTGCCTGCTCTGAATCTGTAGTGAGACATGTCCATTGTAATGACTCACCAGGACTGTTTTAAGGCAGTGGGAGTAGATCTTGAAATTATACCTTTGACTTCAGAAACTCGAAACCTCTATTATGCTTTTGAAAGATAAACTTCATTGTGTAGCCATTTGTAATAGGATAGCTTCAGTAAATCTCCCTGAAAATATTTCTCGAAATAAGATTTTGCAGCTATATGAGATTATAACTGAAAAGAACAACAACAAGCAAATAAAACCCACAAAACCCCAACAAAACAAGAAAGCTATGCCCCACAAACAGAAAAAAACACCACCAAAATCTCAGAAGAAAAATGGCTCTGACCATGCTGTGAATGAGAGCATTTTAAATAGCAGGGCAAAATTAAGATGAAAGTCTGGCAAACTATGCAGTAAAAAGAGTTTGGATGGATAATATAACAACCCCCAGGTCTTGATTCTCAATAATTTAAAAAATTAATTATAAGGATTTCAGAATGTACTTTTATCATCTTTCTATTTTTTTTGTAATTTGTCCTTTTCATGTGTCTGGCTCATCTTGGAACTGGAAAATGTGTTTGGTTTGGGCTTTTGTTTTCTATTCTAAGATACCTTCAGGCAGAGGCTGGGGAAAATTTTTTGCTACTTTTTCTTCTGTATCACAATCTATAGAATTGGATTGTGATAGCAACAAATGTTTAGAAGCTCAGAAATACAATTTCCATTCTAGGATACTTTTTCAGTTAACATTTATACTCAGACATTCAATTTAGTTAGCTGCATGGTTTTATGAACACTGACAGAATGCATAATTAATTCAGTACACAGAGAGCTTTATTTAACACATTAATTTCTTTAACAGGTATATTTTACATTTGTGCTTAACCTTCGTTGCACTGAGTGTTTATTACTGAAAATGAGAACTCTTAAATAGTATTCCAATAGACATATCTAATGAACTTTATCATATATTTGCATTAAGGAAGATTTATTTTTAAAGATCATTGAAAAATATTGGACAAAATTTTCTGTTGCCTGAAAGTGATCCTTTCATTTTCTGATTGTGTCCTAGCATTACACTCTCAGTGCACAGTAGAGTTATAGTGAAGGGAACTTATGTAATTTTGATGGCTTCAGACTTGTCATCTAAACCTGTAGTATTTTAAGGAATAAAAATTTCATTCAATCCCCTGATGCTGTTAGAAAGGTGATGAACAATTTGGGAGGTAGGTATTTCTGAATTCCTTTTTTGCTGTAAAATGATGACTAAGAGATAAGGCTGGCAAAGGGTTTGAGTAAAAATATAATGAATTCTTATCTTTATAAGTGCTTTTAGAGGAATAAAAATGGTTGGTGAATGAAATGTCTTCTTGTATTTGCAAAAAGTAACTAAAATAAAGCACCACTTTTTTTCTAGCTAAGTAACCTGAAACAACTCACGTTTGTGGATGTATCAGCAAACAAGTTCCATTCTATTCCAATTTGTGTACTCCGGATGTCTAATTTGCAGTGGTTGGATATTAGCAGCAATAACCTGAAAGATCTCCCAGAAGACATAGACAGGTAGTTTGTGTTTTAATTCTATGACAGGTTTATGAACTATTAAGTAAATTTAGAAAATAACAAGCTTCCAAGGGACACTATTGGTGGAAAATCCCATTTAGAAATGTATCACATATTTTTGCGTGTAAACATTCCCATTATTATTGATGGATTAGATCTAAGAGCAAAACCTACTTTGTCTGTTTCACTGATGGCAGTCAGTTAACTAATCATATTTTCTGCTGGTTCCATAATAGTTTGTCGTTACATCTGGACATTGGTTTTTAGGAATATCACCCAGTATTCCTTGCCCCAGTTCCAGACAAGGGAACTTGTTGTGTGGAGTTGGCAGCAGTAACTCTCTGGAGGGTAGATGGGGGACAAAAAGGTGAACTAAAGCATATTTAAGTTACTCAAAGAACCTGATAAACTTGCTAGTAAAGCAGAAAAATATTGGTATGATTCAAATACCCTGTTGACAATTCCTCCCTTCTACTCTGAAGAATATATGCATATGTGCACATACATTCATTCTCCCAGTTTAAATAACCACAAGAACTAGTTTTTAAAATATTATGCAGGTCCTGGCTAGCCTGAGAAAGCACTTTTCTTATACCTGAGATTTTAATTCCCTCCAGAGTGCTGTGGTGTCTTGGTTTACAAAACTTTACCTAGCCTTAAGTGAAAAAATCCAAATGTATTAACTAAAGTTTGTTAAAAAAGTATTCTGGATTATTTATTGATCTGGGAATAGAAATCCCTGAGGCAGAAGAAACTTCACAAGAAACAGATTCAGTCTTAACTTTCACAAGGCCTTTTTATGCTGGGCAAAAAGACTTTTCTGGGACATTGTATAATCACAGATTATTCTCACAGCAGAAGTGAAGTCTTAACTTATGTTAGTAATTTACATGCTTTAGCTACAGACAACATAAACTTGCCTTTTTTTACCATGGGATCTGACCAGAGATTTGATTAACTTCAAAGAGTTTCTAAGAGGGTATGTTAGAATCATGCCCTGTCAACTTAAGGAATTTGTTTTTCCCTATAACTTATATTTCTGTAGCTCTAAGTTATTCACTTTCTACATTTTGTCTTTTCCATTTGGTACTGAGTTGCCAGACTTGATGCTAGAATATCATAATCAGACACCACATAAGGTTTTCTTTCTTTGACTTTGGGCCCATGTGCATTCAGAAGACTAGAAAACATCAGGCTAAACCCTGCATCAGTAAAATAATAATCTTATTGAAACTCAAAACTTCAATGTCTGTGATGTAAAAGAACCTCAGTGAATTACCATTGTCTGTAATACCATTACAATAGTGTGTGATTAATAAATATGAGCTGACAATAAACTAAAGCCTTCCTTAATATTTTTCCCTGAATTCAAACAAACCACATGGGCCTAAAACACGTAGCCTGCAATGGTGTTCTAGGAATGGACCCTTTCAGTCAAATAAGACAAATTTGTTTCATCAATTTGCGATGCTTTTTGTCTTCTACCTACTCCAAGGAATAAATACACAGGCACAAATTTCTATTGCATTGGAAAAAGCCAGGGGAAATAAAACAAAAGTTCCTCCACAAAACACTGTCATTAAATTGATTTCATTGGGACAACTTGCAAGAGCCTTATGACCAGAAGCTGGTCTTTCTTTTATTCCCCACAGTGCTAATTACTAGAGAAAACAATAAATGGGGATGTACTGCCTGCCAGACATACCTAGCTCATAGAAACCAGCATAGGTGTAAGCTGGTGGCCTGTATTTTTCATTAGTTCCAGGATGCACATGGTTAGGCTTTATATCATGTTCTGTCACCATCTTCTGTATGAAAGCACAGTAAATTTTGTAACCTTTTAGCTTGAGCATGCTCCTGATTACTTGCCAGAGCTTTCCTATTAATACTGCAATGATGAACCATTACTGGAGATTTCGATTAAAGTTGATGAAATTTGGTGAAAGTAGGGTCTGAGTGGCTTTTCAAGAAACCAAAAATGATGCGTGTGATTGCTCCTATTACACACAAGATTAAGTCAGTATTACTATCTTGGATAGATGTTCCTTTCTGAAGTAAATGCATTAAGTCATCTCTGTCTTTTACATCTTTACAGGTTAGATGAATTACAGACACTTCTCCTACAGAAAAACAAGTTGACCTATCTTCCACGGGCTCTTGTCAATCTGTCAAAGCTCAGTTTGCTAGTTGTCAGCGGCGATGACCTAGTTGAGATACCCACAGCCATCTGTGAGTCAACCACAGGTTTAAAGTAAGTAAAAGAGAGAGAGAAAGGGAAATGTTCTTAAGAAGGTAAGGTAAGATACACCCTGGAGAAATGTTTTCATGAGCGTCAGTTTCTACAAATTCTGACCCAATTTATATCAAAGTGGTACAGGAGGCATTAAAAAGATTGGAAATTGCAGAGGATCTGCAGTTTTCTAATTTTCATCTGCCAGTTAGTCACATTGTCCATCTGTGCGTCTAAACTGCTATTCCTGGGTTAACCAGGCCATAGTAGCTCCAACTCTGGAGTTGCTAAGCCATCCTTCAGGGGGTGACCAGTAGCCTGGAAGTCAGCTCTGTGCTCCCAAAAATGTCTTGCTGGGAGAGGGAGACATGGCTAGTAAAATGTTAAGTAATGTCACATGAGTCTACTATTCTTTGCTATGAAACACCATCTTATTGCTGCATGCAGGATAAGACTAAAAGGCCTTTTAGGCTGCAATTACAATGATTTTGCATTTCTGCAGACAATGTTCATGTCTTTCAGACTCTGTATTGTGTCTGGCTTAGGGCAGAGTTAGCTCTGGATGGAATGAACTTTACCCACAGCCTCCCTCTCTTAGTGCTGTTCCTTCCACGGGTGGCTAGAAAGGGGTTGGTAACACACCAGTGATTCTGGCAATTGCCCAGCAGTGCTGGCACAGCATCTCCAACCGTCCCCTAAGAAAGTGCTGCTGACTGAGGGTGAACCAGAAATTTGGAGGGGACACAGCCAGAATAGTTGACCCCAATTGATTGAAGGGATATTTCAATACCGTACGGTGTCATGCTCAGCATATAAAGGTAAGACAAAGAAGAGGAGAGGTGGATCATATATTATTGAAGATTTTGTCTTCCAAAGAAACCAACTACATGTACTGAGTCTCTGCTTCCCAGGAAGTGGCTAAACATTACTTGTTGAGAATTAAGGAGTAATTTTTTTGCTTGTTTTACTTTTCTTCTTTGCATAGTTTTTACTTTTTCCATTAAGCTTATTAACAATTTTTTCATTTCCTATTCCCCTTTGTCTAGTTGAGGAGTGGGGCAGACAGAGCTGCCTGGTGGGCACCTGGCTAGCCAAAGTCAGCTAATCACAATCTTACAATTCATGAGATTTTTAAAAAACCGTACGATTTCTTGGAACATTTGTTCTTTTGAAAGCAGCAATTAATTTTTTTTTCCTTCTTGGAGTGAAAATCAGATATTTTCAGAATTCTATGCGCTTATTTGAACATTATGTAAGTGGTTTATATAACCACCTAGTTTTTCACTTGCAAAATGTGGGTTTAGGAAACTTGCAAATATAATGTAATGCATATCCTGTCATGTATTGTAAACGAGAAGTAATTTAATACCAACCACAAAATGGACTGGAAAATTCCAGATTGATAAGCAATATTGTCAGGTTGAAGTTCATATTGCTCATTAAGAGATGGGAAGTTACAGTGTAGTCTGTCAGAAGTTCCATAATAAAGAAGTGTACCTGTTATTGCAAAGAATGATTTATGTAGATAGATGGAAAAAGATAAATTTGATATATTTATATGGAAAGTGAGTTATAGAGAAAGTTCCATTTGAAACCTGTATTTCTAATAACAGATGTATCCTAACAATGCCATAATGCAAAATTGAACTAATGTTCACATTTCTTCTTCTGGCTCTGGAAGCAATTTTTAAAATGTCATTCATGATGGCCAGTGATGTTCAGCTGCCTGTATATATATTCTTGTGTTAACCTCTCTCTAGATTTGTAAGTCTCAAGGACAGTCCAGTTGAAACTATTGTATGTGAAGACACTGAAGAAATTATAGAAAATGAACGTGAACGTGAGCAAGTTGAGAAAGAGTTCATGAAAACATACATTGAAGACCTAAGGGAAAGGGGTATGTGCCACTTTGCAGTAAGCTTCCTGCTATCTTGAATATAAATGCAGACATATATTGTGAACATTCATTTTAAGAGCACAGGCAATATACCTCTAAACTCTAATTGTCTTTTATGATTTTAAATAAGACTAATATTGAAAATGCCAAATCTGTTTTGTTAAAAGTTTGGACCCTAACGAAGACCCTTGATATTGAATAAATACATGCAAAATTAATTGTGTTTGTATATGCCTTAGCCTGAATTGATTGATGATGCACACAGAAATTATTCTCATTGTCTAGATTTACTTCTCTTGGGATTAACATTAGTGATTTTGAATTCTGAAGAAGTGTTTCTCCTCAAAAAGAAACACAGTGTATATATGAAAGGCTCTTTGTATTGGTAGAATATTCTTTGACAATATTCATGGAACTAATTTTACCATTGTACAATTATAGTAAAATATCTGCTTTTATCTTTGTTACATAGCACCTGGAACTTTACACATTACTTAACTTCTCTGTATTATATTTGTCATCATTAAGAAACCATTGATCTCTTGAACGTTCTTTAATACAATTTGTTAGGAAACAAAAGGAAAAAAAACATTCCTGTGAGACAGAATGCCTCATAGGTTCTCTTTTAATTCCTTTCACTGTGTATAGAAAGGACTTCTCTGTGGAATGAAACTTACAGCAGCTTTTCACTCCTTGCATTTGTTTTAAGTGGTCTACATAGCAGTGGTACAAAATCTGTTACAAGAGAAGTATAAAGAAAGCCACAGTTTGTGGCTTTGAAATACTTTTCATGTTGTCTTGCTGAACATTTTTTCCTTAAGTTCTATAAGCTATGCATTTGCATATTCATTCTATTTCCAAAAGGAAGTCTGCTATAAAAGTGCGGGATTCTGATAATGGTAACAGCAGTGGTTAAAATGGAGAGAAGAAGGGGATGGAGGAAAAACTGAGGTCATAATTTGCCTTTTGAGACAGTCATAAAATGTGTAGTGATAGAGTTGTATTTACATTCTTATGAAAGGAGAAAGTCTGTCAGGCTGCCTGAAATCTGCTTTTGGCCCTGTGGAGAACAGGCCAGCTTTGTGCTGTTCTGGGGCCGAGCAGCTCAGGGATACACTTTTCTGCCTTCCTAGACAGAACTTGCCTCCCTGCTTTTTATGAAGAGTCTGGATCATGAATCACTTTTGTATGTTCTATTTCTGAACTTCTGTGCTATAGATAATACCAATACTTCCTTTTGAAAAACAGCCTGAAGAAGGAATATCTTCTGTGAAATATGAAACAACAGAATTTCTGAAAGATAGCATAGAGATCATTTGAAGAATACCTTTGAAATAAGACCAAGCCCAACTGTTTCTAGCTAAGGGCTCCATTTATTTGTGCTGGATTACACAGCTAAAGTCTGAGATATATTTCTTTTTTCTCTTTTTGCAGAGTCTACTCCTTCCTACACTACGAAAGTAATGCTCAGTCTCCAGCTCTGAAGATTAAAAATCTCTAGATATCTACTGAATATTTAAATAACTCTTTTTATCCGCCTGAATAATAACTATAGAAAAATATAGACGGCCAGGATCACACCAAAATTATGTGATTTATTATTTTGTTACTGTAGTATTTCAAGTGACTACAGATAAAACAAGGAGCACTAGAACCTTCATAAGATGCTGTTTCACTTTTTGAGTTAACATACTTATTTTCAAGTTCCCAGGAACAGCCATTGATTTGCATGTAGTAAAATAAATATTCACAGCTGAAAGTAAATATTCACTGTAATAAATCATACACAGACATAGATGAAGAATGAAGACGTTGTATGTTGTAGTTGAAACAGTGAAACAAAAAACATGATCCTAAGAAGATATTTGATTTTATAAATGGGGATAGACAGATTTAGAAAATGAATGTGTTCTTTTGTTTTCTTAAGACCAAATACACATTTAGTTACTTACAATATTCGAAACAAGAACACACACATAGTTCGCATTTATGTTCTGTTCTGCAAGAATATTGTCCTCGTCAGGATTTTCAGTTTAGATAAGTTTCAACCACTTAATTAGAAACGTAGCATCTTTTTTTTTTTTTTAAGTATATTATAAGCTTCTATTTGTTTGCAAATTCAGATACCAATGTGATAGAAATTTCCGTGCTAAGCAGTCTTACAGTAGTCTACTAAGGAAGATTTTAAGGCACTAAGTGGTGTCAGCTAATGCTATCAGCAAAATGATCTTACAGGTTTTCTATTAATGGTTTCAGATCACAGAATTTTGTGGACATTTACTGGAATTTTCCAAGTCATGTAGAATGAGTTTGCTTGTATTAATAATCTGTTTATAACAATTAAATGTATACAGAGTAGGATTTCAGAAACTGAGTTTTACATGTGCTTTTTGTTTAATAAAGTAATCTTTTTAATCTAAAAAGACTCAAGACTTTGAGAATTTAGACTCAAATTAGACTCAATTTATAGCATTTAAATGGTTCTAAACTTATGAGTGAAGTTAGGTAAGAAATTACTTGCATCTTTTTTTTTTGTTGTGGATGAGCTATTTTAAATGTATAGTAGGGATACAGAAGTAGTCATATTTAATAAGTGAAGAATGAGGTTGTGCTCCTCAGAATTCCACAGGAAAAAAAAAAAACCAACCTTTTTGATATTTTCTTTTATCTTTACATTGTAGCATTTCAAACTTTTAAAGAAATAGTTTTTAAATGTAGGTGTGGTATTTATTCTGATACAGACTCCTGCAGTTAAGTTGCTATCAAATGAAACTCACTCAAGTAGTCTCCGGGGTTAACACAGATTAAGAAATTCTGATCAAGCGGAAAGTTAAAAAAAAAAAAAAAGACGAGAAAAATTGACATAGAGCTGAAACAGATAATAGAACACAAATTTTTATTATTAGGAAGAATGAAAATAGGATAAAATGATGTTAAAGTGGGCTTAGACAAAATAGGTTAAGTGAAACTACCCTACCAAACTTTCTTTTATTGAAATTATAAATTTAGTTGATTAAACATTGATACTGGTGTAATAAACTTCTGTAAGACATCTTTTCTGATATTGCTTGAAATTTTGTTTCTAGAATTTTGTTGCAGTCTAATATGATCCACTGAAAATTACAGGAATGGAAATCACGAAGGCTGTGTTTATAGAATGGAGTTCTATAAATTTACAAAACACTAGAAATGCAAACATAGTTAAAAAACCAAATGTGTCAGTGTAATTCTACTATCAGCAGTATCGGATATATAAACAGAAAATACTTGAATGGAATAGTCAAGTATTGCTTCTAATCTTACTCAAAATTTTTATGCTGTTCACAGATAAGAGTGGTACAATTAATCTGGGGAACAGTCAGAAACAAAAAAAAATAGCATAAATAAAACTCATGCACTTTTAAATTCATTGAACAACATCATTCACATGTCCATTTGCTGGTCAATATTTATAAATGCAAAATCAAGGTCTAGAAGGAGAATTTTTTTAATGCAGCAGGCAAACATAAGGCAGAAGACTAAAATTTGAATTCACATATCTGAAGTAGAAACAAAAGGTCTGTTTTCCTGTAAAAGTAACCAGGGATAACTAATAAAAATCAAATTCTGAATCACTAGCTATCTTTAAATTCCGGTTAACACTTTCCTAAAAAAAAAAAAAAAATAATCTGTACAATTAAGTAATGGAAAATGCAAGCTCAGTAGTATAGTGTTCTCCAACTTGACTTTAGATACCTGTGAATCCAATTTTCATGGAATCACAGATTGGTTTCAATTAGAAGGGACATTCAAAGTTATCTGTCACAACCCCTCTCTCACAGACATGGATATCTTTCACTAGATCAGGTATTCAAAGCCTAGTCCAAGCTGATCGTGAACACTTCCCATGATGGGGCACCCACAATTTCCAATGATGCAGAAAGAATTTCTACCTTAGATCCAATTAAAACTAAATATACCCTATTTAAACTGTAACCCTTTGTGCTGTCACTAAAAATACTGCTAAAAAGTCTTTCTCCAACTTTCTTGTAAGTCTATTTATATTGAATAGCTGCAATAAGTCTTTTCCAGGCAGAACATCAGCTCTCTCAGCCTTCCCCAAAGGAGAGGTGTTTCAGCTCTCTGACCGTTTCTGTGGCCCTCCTCTGGATCTTTTCTAACAAGATTTTATCTATCTTGTGCTAAGAATGATGCAGTGCTCCAGGCAGAGTCACAGGAGAACAGAGTAGACAATCACCTCGCTCGACCTGCTGGACTTGCTCCTCTCCTTGCAGGATAGGGCTGGCTCTTTGGGCTGCAAAAACACACAACCTGCAAAAACAACACAGCTCATGGTCTGTTTTTCATTCACTACAATCCCCAAGTCCTCCACAGGGCTGAAATCTTTTATTCCTAGCTCTGGTAGAACATTACCTCTTCAAATGTTATCCATAAGATTATTTTTGTCACAGCATTTGTTAAGTATATTTGTTTAAAGGGAAGATGGTATACAACTGTCTCCACTACACCTAAGATATTGATTAGGTAATGCCAGTTATGTGTGAAAGGCTTAATTTCAGCATGATTCCATTTGACTTATATATCTATGCTCTTTTCAGTAAAAATACTGTAAGAACATATCTATCATATGATGTTAAATATAACTTTATTTGTGTCATCCACTGAAGTAAAAAAAGGTGCCTGTCAAAAAACAACTTATTTTGAATTAAATCTAATTGTATTTTTTTAAAATAACCTGTTTTACTAGCAATTATAATTCAAACTATTATCTTTCCCTAGAAAACAATACGTCTGAAATGGATTCTTATGGACATATTTAATGCTTTCTTTCTAAATTTGAAAGTGAATAATTTCATGAATGACAGGAATTTTGTGTACAGTGGGAATTTATGTTATTTACAAGCTTCTGATGTCAGATACTTAGATACCTTAAGGAAAATAATGTGTTTTTAATTCTGCACTGCATTGTCTACCTCTGTAAAATACGGTACATCCTAGAACTCAATACTGCATTCTGCTTTGCAAGTAACTGCTATTTCAAAGCAGCAAGACTGGGGCAAATTTAAATGTGTCTTCTACAACACTCATTGGCCCAATGTGCAAAAGTAATGTCGCGGTAGAGACAGACAACATGACACAAATAACGAGCAAAAGACACTTTATTATGGGGCTGAGCCCCTTTTACCTCTTCAGCAGCAGTGTGATTACTAAGTCTTAATAAATGGCATCTGTTTATTGCCTAATTAACAGCCCCTTCTCTACTCATCTGCATATGATTGGTGTGTTGCAAAAGCTGCAGTGTCATTAATTCTTGTGATTTTGCTTTGTCTTTGGCATCTGCCCTATCTGACTTTGCTCTTCTTCAACATTCCTTCTTCCTTTTCCCACAGACGGTGAAGGCCGCTCAGTCACGTTGCTTTGGTAACGTCCTCCTCTGTCTCCATCCAGACTTTCAGACTCCCTTTTGTTTTTCCAGATCTCAGGGGTACACTATTATCAGTTGAATTTCAGATTCGAAACCTGCAAGGCTGCCATGCTGGCTTTTGGCCTCCACAAAGTAAATCACCTAATCACATTTAATTTTGCTCCTTTTCCTTATTCTGTACTGTGGTCTTGTTCCTAAGGATAGCATAGTATAACATAGGAAGAAAAACTTATAGAGATAGCAAATAACCCCATATTTAATTAATGAATGCCTAGGAATAACGTGGTCTTGCATCATTACTGCTAGCAGTGGACAATATATTTTTTTCCTCTTGAGCATTTATGAAATATCAGAACAGTTTCACTATGTTTATTTTCTGCAAAGGAAGCACCAAGCAAAATGACAAACAGCAAATTCACCTAGTTTCACCTCTCCCTGTCATTGGCAAGGACAGCTTCCACTTGACCTGCTTGCTCACAGCCCCATCCAGCCTGGCATCAAACACTTTTGGGGATGGGCATCTACAGCTTCTCTGTTCTATTGCCTCACCACACTCTGAATAAATAATTTCTTCTAATGTTTAATTGAATTCTAATATAAATTTTTAAATGGTTCTCCACTTCACTTGAAACTATCAGTCTGCATAAAAAGTAACTCTCCCTAGTTTTTTAAATCCTGTTAAGGTAGTGCAAGGCTGCAATAGGAACTCACCAAAGTCTTCTGTTCTCCAGGCTGCACAACCCCTGCTGTCAGCCTGTCCTCATAGAAGACAACTCTCTGCTTGTCTGATGTCCTTCCCCACAGGTCCACACCTTTCTTGTGCTGAAGACTGCAGTGTTGGATGCAGCACCCCATGTCAGGCCTCACAAGGGCAGAGGGAGAGAATCATCTCCTTCATCATGCTGGACCTACTGCTTTTGATTCAGCTCAGGACACAGTTTTTCTAGGCTGCAGCTTGACACCATTGACTCATGCCTTGCTTTTCATTCACAAGAGCTCCCAAGTCCTCCTTGGGACTGCTCTCAATTAATTCTCCATCTGTACCCAAGTCTGGGATTGCTCTGACCCAAGTGCATCATCTTGCACTTGGTTCTATTGACCCTCATGAGGTTCTCATGTGCACACTTCTCAAGATTGTCCAGGCCCTCCTATATGTTGGACCTCCAACAGCATCTCTCAGCTTTGCGTCAGCTGCAAACTTTCTAAAAAAAAGAGTTCTGAAAACTTGACCTTACTGTCTGTGTCATTGAGGAAGATATTGAAGACCACTGGTCCCAAGACTGAGCCCTGAGGAACATCACTCATCATCAGCTCCCCCTGGACATTGACTTCACCTCTCCAGATGTGTCCATCCAGCCAATTCTATTGAATAGTCCACCCTTCATTATTTCTGTCCCATTCGAAGACAACTTGTCTTCAACTTGGAGACAAGAATGTTGTGTGGAACAGCGTCAGAGGCCATACAAAGTCTAAATAGATTACACTGGTCAATCTTTGTTTGTTGACTGCTGCAAGTTAGGCCACCAGTTTGGTCAGACACAATTGGCCCTTGGTGTTGTGGTCACAGAAAATGGGGTGTTGTTTCTCAGACTGTTTAATTCCCTACCACCCACATAGTTGTGTGGCCTTGGTTCAACTGGGGCCAGAAGCAGAAGGATTGCCCCTTTTAGATGGGCTCAGGGGACAGAGTGTGGAGAGGTCAGGGTCAGACCACCTGATACAAAACCTCTGTGCTAGCAGCAATCCCTGTGCTATTGCTTCGGATCTCCTCCTTGTGTTTTATGTACCCTAATGTATTTTCTAGGAGGATCTGCTCCATGATCTTTCCAGGCACAGAGGTGATACTCTTTAATCTGCAGTTCCCTGTGTCTGCTTTTCTGCCCTTTTTAAAAATGGGATCAATGTTTCCTTTTTTCCAGTCATTGAAGACTTCACCTGGTCACCATGACTCTTCAAATAGGACAGAGAATTGCTTGGCAACAACATCATCCCTCAGGATCCTGGGCACATGTTGTCAGATCCCGTAGACTTGCAGTTAATCAACCTCCTCAAGTGATCTCATTGACAGTGGGAGGGATTTCAATCTCCCAAGTCCCATGCAGATGTTTAGAGAATTCAGAGACATGGAAAGTCTGGCAGTCAGTGGAGATTGAAGTGAAGAACTTGTTGAGTACTCCGTCCTTCTCCATAGCTCTAGATACCAGATTTCCCTTTTCATCTATCAGAGATGGGAGTACACTCTCCTTGGAATTTATTTTCTGACCTATGTACTCATAGAATCCCTTCTTGTTATCCTTCACATGCCTTATCCAGTCTCATCCATCAGTGCCCTAGCTCTTCTGACCCCATCCCTATGTATATGAACTGTATTCTTGTACTTCCTCTAGGGCATTTGTCCCTGCTTCTGCTGGCTATGCATTTCCCTCTTTCTCCTCAGTTTGAGGAGCAAATCCTTGCTAAGACATGCCAGTTTTCAGCCTGCCTTACTTGATTTCCAGTACACTGTGATGGAGAGCTCTTGTGCTCTGAGATAAACGTCCCTAAAGAGATGCCAGCTCTGATCAGCTCCTCTGTCCCTAAGAAGAGTTTCCCAGGGGATATCATCTACTAATTCCTTAAACAGCTGGAATTCAGTCTTCCAAATCTGACGGTCCTGACTCCAGACCCATGTTACTTGACATTATGAACTCAGGGCAGTTACTCATCCATGCTGGGGAGCATCAGATCCAGTAAGGCTTCTCCTCTGCTTGGTTTGTCCAGTGTCTGGACTAGGAATTTGTCCTTGATGTAATCCAGGAGCCTCCTGATTTACCTGCAGATATCTGTATTACTTACCCAGCAGATGTCTGGGTTGGAATGAGAGTCTGTGAGCATGATCATCCTGGCACTGATGGCAAGAGGCCTCACCAGCAGACTCCCTCTGCAACTCTGGCCTGTAACAGAGCCCAACCACTGTAAGTGTTCTTTATTGGTCCTGTCTTTGATTTTCACCCTTAGGCTCTCAAAGTGTTTGTGGCTGTTTCTCATAGGCAGCTGTTTATAGTCGATCACTCCCTTAACATAGAGCCCAACATGCCTTCTCCTACTTTCCTGCCTCTGTCTTCAGAAAATCTTGTAGCCCTTGATTGCAGTCCCTCTTGTTGTGTGAATTGTCTCACCATCTTTCCATGATAGCAATTAGGTCATAGCTTTCTAATGGAACCATGTTTCCAGCTTGTCTAGTTTGCTATCTGTGCTGCATGGGGCTGTGTAGAGGCACTTCATCTGGGCTGGAGATCTCTGCAGCTTTTGGGAGAATCCGTCCTTAATTCCTTGGGGATGATTTACAGGTATTTCCTTGCTGTTTCCTGGAAGTGCAGTTGTTTCCTGATGCTCTCTGACACTTGGAAACACACCCCCTTTCCTCTGCTAGGACGTCCAGATAGTTTCCTTCCCAGAACATCCCACCCAGTTGGGTGAGCCCCACTGACTGTTAGCTGTCTCTCAAAGGTTCTATAATCCTGGATTATAGAACTCAAACCCTGAGCATGGCACCAGCCATGCAATCATTCTCTTGATCCTGTCATCTTCTTTCTGGGTCCTAGTCTCCAGCTGAGAGGGATGGAGGGGAGCACCATCCCTGATTCTGATCCCTTCAATATCTTTTTGAAGGATGCATAGCCCCTTTTGATACTTTGCAAACTCCTTGTTGCAGCCTAATTCGACCCCGTGTGAAAGAGGAGGAGTCACGGTAGTCCTCTGGTTTTTCCAGGCGTGGCAGCCTCTGTGTGACATTGCGAATGTGACACCCCAGGAGACTGCAAACCTCTCCAGAGAGGTCCAGATGGCAAATGGGTGCTTCAGTGAGTCTCAGTGAGAAGTCAGCAATTGCTAAGAATGTTCATACTCTTTCGGTATCACTCTTCCTGCACAGATTAGCTCCTGCTTCATAATGGGTGGGAGGAGGTTGTAAAATACGGAAAATGGAAATTTTCCCTGATTTTGAGACCTCGTTTGAACTGGTCCTGATAAAGAGAACTGTAACTCAGCACAACTCTGTCTGTGTACTTCTCAGGGAACTACTATATGCTGAGCAGTTTAGGAAGTCTCTTTTCTTTTCAATAGCTGAATCTGCTACTTGGGCTGATTCCAGCTGTGACTACATTCTCCACTACAGCTTGCTCTCTTCTTCACTTCACTGGTCCATTAACAGCTATGGTATTGCTGAGTGTAAATAGGGGATTCGCGTGGTGTTTTCATTATCTGCTGACAGTCTTTAATATGAAAGGATCATTACTGATCTTACTGCTCCCTGGAACTTTCCGTTTTCTTGTTGCCAGCTGCAGCATAACTACTTGAAGTTCAGCAAAATCTTAGTAAAGATGCTTTTTATTTCTAAAATGCAATTATTTCTTAAACATATTGCCTTGGCTATGTTCAGACTTTCTATTTTTCATTAATGCTTCCAGCTTTTTCCTAAAATCAACAGTGACATTTATAAGGTAATTAAATTAGCTGTCAAATCCTGGTGAATAGATTTGTAAGGAAGAATATCAGCTCAGAGAACTGAAAATCAGTTTAGTCTACACAAGAGCAATATTTGAGTCCAAATTTACATATACAACATTGCATTTCTTTTTCATTTGTTACAGAGGCCCAAACAATTTGAGGCACAGTCAGCTTTTGAGCCTGTGTATTGTGTAATGACATAAAATAATACACTTGCAAAAACCAATTTGTTATGCTGCAGGGCTCTAAGTTGATAAAATGTTATTTAGTGTTTCATTCTTATTCCATGTTTGCTGATTTAAAAACTGCAATGATCAGTCACCTGCAGTATCTATACAACTTTTGTCAAGATAAATATTTGAAAATAAGTTGATCCCAAGTGATTTACACACTTGTGAGAATGTTTCAGGCATCTATTACATATCACTTGATGCTGAACAATGAGAAACACAGAATTGTTGGGGTTGGAATGGACCTGCAGAGTTCAATACCCCCTGCCAAATCATGGTCAGCTAGGGCAGGTGACACAGGAACATATCCAGTTAAATTCTGAATGTTTGCAGACAGGGAGATTCCATGACTTCCCTGTGCAGCCTGTTCCAGTGTTCTGCCACCTTCAATGTAAAGAAGTTCTTCCTCACGTAAGTGTGGAATTCCTCTGTTTTAGGTTATCCCCATTGTTCCTTGTCTTGTGGTTGAGCATCACTGAAAAGAGTCTGCCACCACCCTCTTGGCACCCGCCTTTGGAGTATTTATATCTGTAAATGAAATTCCTCTCAGCTTTCTTTTCTCTGGACTCCAAATGTCCATTACAGAGATGGTCCAGACCCCAAATCATCTTGGTGACCCTCTGCTGGACCCTCTCCAGTAGCTCCTTGTCCCTCTTGTGCTGAGGAGCCCAGCACTGGACACAGCTGTCCAGATGTGCCTCACCAGGGCCGAGCAGAGGGGCAGATCACCCACCTTGACCTGCTGGCCACGCTCTTCCCGATGCAGCCCGGGATGCCATGGACCCTCCTGGCCATTCGGGCACTGCCACTCACGGACAGTTCGTGACCCATGGAGCTTCCCAGCTCCTTCTGCACAGATCTGCTCTGCAGGAGCTCAGCCCCAGCCCGTGCTGGCCTTGGGGCTGTTCCTGCCCAGCTGCAGGACCCCACACCTGCCCTTAAAGAAGACCTGTGGCCTGTTAGTAGGACTCCCTGTTAAAAATATGATCTCTGGACTACATCTCATCTGCTAATAACCTAGGATGTGGAAACTGTGTAGTAAATGTCCTGTACCTTTACAAGTACTCCATTCATCAGTACTACAGGGCTTTGCAGTAAAGGTAGACACTTGTTTACTAAGTGAACAATTGGATTGGTGTACTTGGATGCTCCAGTTTTGTTAGAGGTGTTTAGTTTTTGATGTTGAAAATAAGAAAAGTGAAGGGAAAGCAGCTTCTTTTCTGTGTTTAAAATCAAGTCAGAAACAGGAGTAGCTCTGAGAAGTCCAGATCAATAAGTAAAATAATTTAATATATACAACACCAAATGAAGGTGAGAAGATTTTCACTTGAAATCTCTGAAGTCACTAGAAAGATATCTTGGTCAAGTTTGACATTTCTTTTTGTGGTGTTATGTCAGCATAATTAGTTTTTCATATTGCTTTCAGCCCCCTCAGGAAACTGTTGTGGATTAAGTTATTTGAGTGTTATTTTTAATTCAGATAAATCCTCAGTCTGTTTGACTGTATCTACTGTCACAAAGGGGTTTAGTAAAGTATTTCCTCCGAAATATATGTTCACCAAGCTACAGCCTTGCCTCATTAGCAACCAGGTTGTGAAGAAGTTGTAGGTTATCCAGTTGTTGGCTTCTGACATTTTCTGATCTATTTAAAATCAATGTAGCAGATACACATGGGAAGTGCCACAGTGAACTCTCAGAATAACAATTGTAATTGGCACCTCTGTAATATTGGAATAGGAATGAACTCTGGAAAACAAAATGTCAGCCATGTTTGTGATACTTAAGGATTGCATTTTAATGCAATCTTCTGGGAATTGTAGTCCATTCCTTGTGCTTTGTGAAGCTTTATTACAAGAACTTTCATACCTGGCTGGTGGTTTCACTTTCTTTCCTTAAAAACTCACAATGAATTCTTTATGATATATTTCTATTTTTTTATTTGAAAACCATATAGACATAAAAATATGAGAAACAACAAAAACCCATTATAAACAAACCTCTGACTGAGAATTCACTGATCATTCCAATACTTGTTTTGGAGGGAAAGAAACATATCTGGAAGAGTCTTCTACTGGAATTTTTAATTTAAACAAGCCATATAGATTATGTGAGGGGAAAACTGGTCAATGCTATGGTATCCTCAACATTTTTTTAAAAAAAGTAAGGCTTTAATTTTGAGTACAGCATCAAGAGTCAGCTGATTGGAAGGAAACACTGACGTGTTTGCAGTTTGAAATATGTTACTGCAATTCAAAGTGAAAGAGTTAGATTTTTTAAGGCCTTCCAGTTTTACTACATTTTTCTCCTAGCTAATTTCTGAATTTCTAGGAGACATATGAAGTATTTTCAGGATAAATTTTGTTGGTGGAAGCTGGAGTGTTTGAGGAAGGCAAAGTCCAAAATTGTTGCAAAATGGATGTGCTTTTCTTGGTGTTTCTGTTTTAATGAGTAACCTTCAATTGTGTGAGAGGCATGGTTGTACACTTGAGAGTTTTGGAAAGGTTTTGGTTCATATTGCTACATGGATCTGAAGCTTCAAAGTTTTCACTTATTTTGTGGTCAGCTGTTGTTTTAGTTGGCTGTAAATATTAGAGAGAATTGCCACATGGTATACGAGAGAGGAGTTTTGGAAAGCATCAGAAATGTGCATCTTCAGTCAGGACCCTCTTTAAATTTCAAAATGTATTGTGACTTCTATCCACTCTCTGTTAATGCTGCAATATATAAGCCGGTCTGTTCTTCGAAGTCTGAAGGATTTTCAGGCTATACTGAAATACCTCAAGAAGCTTTTTAATTACAAATGTACAGGAACTTGTGTGTAAGTTATGTACTTCTTCCTCCCTATAATTGTTCTGGCTATGTTGTCAAATTTAGAAATTGATTCTCTCCAGCTTCATGTTTTACGTAGGTCTCTCCTAATGTGAGCACAGTTTTTATCCAAGCTACAAACAGAGATAGTTTTGATGGAAAAGAAACCAAACAATATCAGAAAAAGATCTACAGATTAATGGCAAGGCAAGGTTAGTATTGTGTATTTTAAAATTGTGTTCACTGTTACTGTCAAGGTTAGTTCTTACCAAACACGTTTATTGGGTATGATTTTTCCTCGTTTTAACTTTTCAGCATGTCTCACCCTACATTTCACCCTTACTGTTTTATTACTTTAGTATTATGCAACTTTGAAATACATTTGTATTTAAGAACTTTTTTTTTGTCTTCAATCTGATCAAAAGGAGCATTCTGGAAGCCTGTGTCCAGATGCAGCAGCAACTGTGGCAGAAAGCAATGTACAGCCAGCTAATTAGAATTTAGCTTTATCTGTCTGTTCTTGGAGATGAAATTTCAGCATCTGTTGACAAAAAGCAAGGACTTTTTGCTGCAGGGACATGTGATGCAGGGACAGTAGAGGCTGTAGGACCTTTTTTGTTTTTGAGAGGGATGAGGGGTGGTAAACAAAGTGCAGCATTTCACAGTCACAAAGATTGTCTCTTTCTTGTAAGAAAGACCATCTGCCATCTGCTCTAGTCCTGGTCGCTGTACATTCAGTATGAAAGGCTTTTCTTAACTTACCATTTATCAGTAGTCTTTTAAAAAGAAAAACAAAACAAAACAAAACAAAAAAAAACAAACAAACTCCAAACTTGTATGAGCTTTACTTTGCAAAGCTTCAGGAAGATTTTTAGCCCTGAAGACTTAACTGCTCCTCCTTTGTGTCACTTCAAGATACAAACCAGCCAGCTATCTTTAAAAAAGAAATAGTACAATGTGGGAAGCAGGAAGGGAATTTTTTTCTGAATTTCTGTGGTCCTTTTTTTGTGGGAAAGAAGTTTTTATTTTCATTTTGGAGAGGCTGTTCTGATACATAGCAAGCGGAGCAACTACACCAGTTGGTAGGAATTTCCATGGCTTGACATAGTTCTTGTGTCTTTGGTAATGTGAGCAGGAATTGCACTACTGTATCTATGTCATGTGTATAGACACAGAGTGAGGTGTTGAAAGGTAAGTGCAGGACTTCCAAATCAGCCAGATGCAGATCAGATACTCCTGGTTTGTAGGGGATATGGGCAACCACAGAGACTGTCTGTAAGGGGAGACAGTGAAACAAGTGGTGGATCAGGATGATTTTCGTGGTGACAAGCTACCTTCTCACATGTTTTCTGTCTGACAGCAGAGTGCTGAGGAAATGGCAGCTAAGTGCAGAAGAGACTTGTTTTCTGGTCTGGTTGAGATTCTTAATGTGACACATTGTTGGCACCACGAGTGGTATGAATGAAGAAGAGGTTTGAGAAGCTGGAGCTGTCAGATACTTCCATGTATGAGAGACAGGTACCAGCCTCCAGCCCCTTCTTCCCACTCATACTCTATACCTTGATCTTACTCTAAACCCTGGAGGAATCTGGCTGTTCCCAGCCAGCTCTCCACAGTCACAAAGCACAACTCCCACCCACCCAGAATCTTAAAATCTCTAATTTATGTAATAAATTTAACATTTATTTATGTTGATTGTGTTCTTCAACATTCATTGTAGTAGGGCAAGCTGGAGAGAGCACCTTGGTGCTTTGGCATTTTGTGTCCTCTCCTTGCCTGGCTGGAGAAAAGACGCATGCCCAGGATTGTTATGCAGCTGCTGAAAATGGCTTGTGCAGCACAAACCCTCTAAGTATCACTGTTTGCCTTATCCTTGGGACTGGTGTTATGGCCTAGAGGTATAAGTATACTGTTATTCTATCTGTTATTCCCATTTCACAATTACTTTATAGAGACTTTGATCGAATTATTAGGAATCACACTTAATAAGTACACTTTAGAACAAAAGATTTTCCTCCCCAGTTTTAGCGCTACTGAAGTTGACTGTAATATCTAGTACCTTAATTTAAAGCCTTGCCATACTTTAGATATAGAAAGGATTATTAGAAAAGAAGCTATCTGGCATTGGAGTGATTGATTCCATGTAATTCATGCCTTGGAAATCAGTGGCGTTTTGCCAAGGGAAAAGTGTTCCCATCATCTACCTTGGCTTTTGCAGTCATAGTAAAAATTTTCAGGAAATTACGTATATTCATACACATTAATTTATTGTGCAGTACCAAGCCTTAGGCTAGACATGTGCCTGCATTTTAGTGTCTGTTCAGATCAGTTTAAAGAAAATAGCATGAATTTTATTATCACATAATTTTTCTTTTTAATCAGGTGTTTGAGTAGAAATGTTGAAGGGAGAAGACTACAGCAGTGTGTAGTAATAAAATTAATTGAAAGGGATGATTTGGCATCATAAATAAATTTAAGGTATTTAGATGAAACTTCCAGGACCGTGGAAAACATTGTCAAATGCACTGTAGGTCTTTTTTGTACTTCCAGAATCTTTCTATAAAACAGCAAAATTAAAAAGTAAATGTAAATTCACATATCATCCTTATACTGCATTCAACTCTTTGAATAGTTCTGGAGCTGCATAAATGTTTCTCTTTGCCTCTAGCTTGCACACACC
The DNA here is from genome assembly GCA_009741485.1 of Malurus cyaneus samueli. Taxonomy (NCBI): domain Eukaryota; kingdom Metazoa; phylum Chordata; class Aves; order Passeriformes; family Maluridae; genus Malurus; species Malurus cyaneus. The sequence goes on from CM019236.1 coordinate 38,525,690, forward strand.
CCTCCTTCAGTTCTGTGGGGCAATGTCTTTAGATTCATAAGGTACAAATAACCTGTGGATTCTAGGTAGTTCTTGGGCTCACAGTGACTGTAGCTCCTAATGAAATTATCCTGTGTAATAACTTCTAGTGAAGTTCAAGAAGTGTTTAGACAATGCTCTCAGGCACATGGTGTGATTCTTGGTGTGTCCTGTGCAGGGCCAGGAGTTGTATTTGATCCCCTTCAACTCAGCATATTCGATGGTTCTGTGAAATGAAACACCTTATAATTCTGTTTAAGAATCTTAGTTGTGTGTGTCATCAAAGACATAGGTAATTGTTTCATTTGTCTCACTGAATTATCCCTATAGTTTTAAAATGTTCAAATACAGTTTTCCACAGGGAAATGTGAAGGGAAGTGAAGGCAAAAAAGTATTTTCAAGATTATCCAGTAAATATGTGTGCTTGTCTCTTAATCAGAGAAGGTAAGCAATAGACAGGAAGTATTAAAGTAAATGGATGGTACAAAAAGATCATGTAAAGTCATAGAGTGAGTATAAGTGGGTTACCCCAGCAAAAATCCACTCAGCTTTTCACACTTGCAAAATGTGGAAAAAAACAGAAGTGAGAAGACTAACACATAGAGGCAATGACATTTTAATAAGAAAAGTAAAAGCTGCATGGAAAGCCAAACGAGGAGTGCCTGCTATGCCCCAGCAGATGCTCAATGGGAAGCAGGACAAAAGTGTAATGGTAGCTTGGGAAGACAAATACCAGAACCACAAGATCCCTCCTGCCTCCTCTCGCTGAACTTTCATTTCATATGGTGTGAAAGAATGTGCTGGCCAGATCTGGTCAGCTGTTCTGGCTCTGTGCCCTCCCAGCCTCTTTTCCACTCTTGTGCTTGCAGGGGAAGAAGAGAGAAGAGAAATTGATTCCAGGCAAGCATGCACTGCTCAGCAATAGCCAAGACACACTGAAAGAGTGCTCAAACATTGGAACAGGATGTGGTGGAATCCACACTGTACTGTAGAATCACCGTCACTGGAAGTGTTCAAATTCACGTGCATGTGGTAGTTGGGGACACTTTGTTTTCAAATCAACTTGAATGAAAGGAAAACAAGTGCCTGTGCTTTATATGAGCTTTCAGATGAGACTGGAAATAGATTTAATTTATAGCTTCTGCTGAAAAATAATAGCTTCTGTTAAATTTACTGCAGAAACTTTCAACTTAGTAAATAATTAGTATGAACATGAGTTAAAAAACATCCGTATAATGCCAGTGGGAAAAGTAGTCACTGAATATCGCAGGGATCGAAATGCCTTTTTGTAATTAAATTTTCTGTTATTAAAAAAATAAAACTTCATTTAAAAAGAGAAAATACCTTCCTTTCAAAATCAGTGCTGATATAAAGTCTAACTCATATGTTGTATGGTACACATTCTCTGTTTTAAAGTAGCACTTTCAGTCATTCCTTTGTTTTATATTTGTTTTAGTTTCTCAGTCTGCCTTACAGAAGTATTTTAATATAGCAGATTTATATCATAACCAGTAGTTTATCATTTTGAAGTTTATGTTTCATATCAACAAGTGAGAACACTCACCCATTTTGGTTGAATTTTTTTAACAAGTGTTTCTGTGATGCTTTTGTGTTGTGGGTTTTTTTTTTAACTGCTTATGAAATAACAATTACAAGTTAAACTGGACAGAAGAAAATAAAGATTTTCAAGAAAATTTCTTCAAACACAACAGGTAGGAAATAGATCTCACAGAGCAAAAAACCAATATGAGACTGACACTATATTCATAATTGATATGATAATGTTAATGCAGCTGCCTTAGAAATACTTCAGCTACCTGAACAGAAATCATCCTGTGGGTTTATTTAGGCTTTTGCAAAACAAACAAACACTCAGATGAATGAAAGGACAGACATCTTTTGTATAAGCACATGGAATAAATTTCAACAGAAAATAAGCAAGTGCTAAAGGCAAGGACAAAGCTATTTTTCTCAAACTGGGAATCCCTACCTCTTCTGTAATATTATGTACGAGGTGCTATCAAATGCTAATTGTCATCTGTCACTCAGGGAAATCTTTCCCCGTTCTGTCAGCTCCCTTTCCCAGTGAACAAATACAGACTATATGTGTGTGTTTCTTAATCTGGTTTCTATCTTGAGTATAGCATGCTTTCTTTCTTTTTACTACAGAGGTTTAAGAAACCTCTGCAACATCTGACAAGTTTACGTGACTTCATTAATTCCCTTATCTTGCTTGACATTCAAGGGAGGCATGAACCAAAAAATAGATGTGGAAACAATGCTTGTCAAGAAGCTAAATAATTTAGAAAGTAGAATATTTGACCTCAAAAACCGTAATGAAGTTCTTGCTTGAAGAAAAGACAAATCTGAAAATCATAAGCAGATTACATGTTCAAACTTTCAGGGTCTGAAGAAATATATAGAAGACTATATAATCTTTTATTCGTTAGCTGAAAATTAGCTCATGCTCTGTTGTGAGGCCTCTAACGATGTCTTTAGTATTTAAAAAAAAAGTGTTGGGACAGGTCTGACAGGTTTATTGCATTTTTTTCCTACTTCCTCTTACTGAAATTAGAAAAATATAAAAATAATATTTAACTTTCAAACATTCTTTTTGTGCATTTGTGAAATTTAAATAGGCCAGGCACATACCTGTTGTAGCTGTAGAAAGATTGTAGCTGAATAAATAATTTAATCCCATTTTTGGGCAAAAAGGTTTTGCCCTAACAACTGCCTCTAATTCTGTGAGTGTTGGTGTTTGGCATAAACAGAGAGCTGGTGAGATCGCTGCTCCACTTGTGCCTTCAATAGTGGTAGGGAATTGATCAGGTTCCCAGGGGTAATCCCTACTCTAGGGATAATCCTAATTCCAAACAACATTCATTCTGCTGGGGAAACTGGGAAAAAAATTAAAAAGCCTTTAATTCTCTAAGAACTTTTATCTTGGTTCCACGTCTTTATCTTGATAGCACAGCACACTGGCTTATTCTAGCAGTGCTCTGTTTCTAGCTATTGCAATTAATGTAACTCTATTTCAATCAATGAAGCTGTTGCAGACCTTTAGCCTGCAAGACGAGAATTTGTACTTCATTCTGGTGCATAGAATGAGATTTATCATAGGTTTCATATTTCTTTCGACTCAGACTCAACATGCTACATCTATTGCCCTTCAATTACTCCATATTTTTGGTCTAAATACAGTGATATTGAAACATTTCCTCTCAAGTGCCTTGATGCTGTGCCATCACTGACCCATAATTGTATGTTTATTTCTCAATTATGCAAATACCTGCACTCTGACTGAGGAAGATTTGATTTACATAATTATTAGACTGCTATTTCTGAATAACCATGAAGTGTCCAATATTTCCATGTTAACTTGCTGTAGACATCAGACTGTCATTCCCTTAAAGGACATAACTTTTTGTTTCCATGCCTACTATGTCTTTCTTTGGCTCAGAAAACTAAATGCAACTTATCTTCAAGAAGAAATCACTGTTTCAGAAGAGGTAGAAGAAATAAAGACTTGACAGAATCCTAATCAATGAAGACTGACTGGATGATGAATTAGTGTGTCCTTCTCTGTAAGCTGCTCTGTTCCTTTCTCTCTCCTTCAGCCTCCTGCTCTAGAGAATCATGTTGCGCATTTGAAGAATGCAGCTGGTTTGTGTATCAAAAGTCTCAAACAAAAAATCTCAAACCAAACAACAACAACAAAAAAAGCGAAGCAAAAAGAATAAAAAGAAATTGGTTTCAAGTCATGTTGAGGACAAGTTTCGTATATACAGAATTAGAATTAAATAATCAATTAGAAAAAGAGAATTCTGTGAAACCAAAAAATTACAGGTTGGATTCTGGCTACCTACTACTTGTAATAAAATCTATTTATAGAAGTTGAAGTCTTCATTTTTGCTGTGATTAGAAGTGTGTTTCACATTGTGAAAACTCATGGAAAAATCTAATTTGAAAAGGCTATGTGAATAGTTTATTTTTTTCCTCAACTATGGTTACACTAATAGTTTTTTGTGGCCTATGTAACACTGATTAAAAACAACTTATGATCATGTTTGTAAATATTTTTTTTTTATTTATTTTTTTCTTCTTTTAAAAATCAAATAATACAATTTAAATATAAAAACTAGTTTAAAAGATAAAGATTAGCAGCTGTTTCTAGAACTTCTGTTACCTATGGCCTAAAGAAATTAATGAGAATGGACGTCAAGAAAGACAATATTTTAATGCTCAGGCCTAATGACACAAGGCACACTAGTCAGCTAACCATACTAAGGAATGAGATGTCCATTGATGATGTCCCTTAATTTTGTAGTATAATTTCATAGCATTCTAGTTGACAAGGAACTGAGGTCTTTTTGTTGAGAAATGGGCCGTCTATATATGCAAAATAGTCTGAAAATTTTGATAATGGTATGAATGTTCAAAATAACAAAATATTTATATTAATCTTGTGGCAGAATTTTTGCTAGCCAGTCAGCAAGAATTAAAAAAAAAAAAAAAATTAGTGTCAGATACTCACTAATAGGACTTTTGAATTATTTGTCCTTTAATCATATAGATCATGGCATTCAATTTAATCTTATGTGACTCAAAATTTGTAGCTCTTTCCTGCTGTGTTGGGGTCTTGAGTTTACAAAGCTTAAAATACTGGCATTGTTGCAATTGTATCTTGCACCCCTTCTGCTGGGAAAAGTTTATTGTGCATACAAGGAAACGGGTCTATGAGATGAAGGTTATCCTTTGTTAAACCTTTAGCCACTTTACAGTCATGAACATATTTTCTGAGGTCCTGTCAGGTACTGATTTTTTCATTGTATAAAGCTTCTGTAGGGATCATACTTTTTACCTGTTATTTCATTCGATTTTTTTTTAATTTGGTGAAATTATATACCATTAACAGCAGGAGAAGATTTGCATTGCAGTGAATTGAGCAGGATGTTATTGCTGCTGTTATGCATACCATAAGTACAATTATTCCACTTAGTTTAAATTTTAATTGAGGAGAGAGAGAGACTTGTTTGAAATTAGTAAGACGATTTTTTTCTCCCTACTTTTTCCACTTTCAAAACATTAACCAAAGGCATGCGAGAGAACAGCCTACATTTATTCTGAAGCTGACAAAAAAGAAATGTTTCCTGCTTTAATTATCACATTTTTTAGCAGAACTTATCCATAATATGAATTAGTTACTCTGTAGGTGGGCCTCTTTTTAGAAATGATTTCTGTGTTTTTTAATTGGTATAAATAAAAGAAGGAAATACAGGTTTTTGAGCACTAAATATAACTACAAGTTGAGTTAGAATGTTCTGGTTTTGGTTCATTTTTGATTGGTGTTGTGTTTGTTTGCTTGTTTGCTTTTCACCTGTTCTTCAGGCTCTTTTGAAACGCAATTTTCTTTATGATGTGTCACCAGCTCCCGTGTTCCCCATCCATGTGATGATGACAGTGGTGCTTTGTCAGTGTGATGATTTGCCTTACTGTGTGCAGGATTCTCTTGTTTTGCATTCATGCAGGTGTGCTTGTGAATTCTGACATCAGAGAGAACCACCACCTAAAACATAGCTCTTTCAATTTATAGAGATTAAAATATTAACGCATATTCACAGTCAGGTAATCAAAACCGGACTTTAATACGTTCTTTGCTCTAAACAGTGGCCTCCAGATGCTAAGTATGAGAGCCTCATTTCTTCCAGGGAAGCTTTGCAGGTAATGAGTTTGTCTATTGCTTTTAAGGGACACACTGTACAATCCCTGTTTAGGCTCTACTAAGGAGGTATAATTTATCTACAAAAAATCTTACGGTATAAATGTATTTACAAAGAGATGCAGCGGAAATATTCTGTGTTTCTTTCCAGCACTGTGACTGAAAATAAGATGCACTTTTATAAGATTTCTCCTGAACCAGACAAATCTTAATGGGTTATGAAATAGTTAATTAGGACAGTGTAACACAGAAACTTAACAAAGCTCATTTTTTGCATAAAGAAGACCCAAATGTCTTCTGTATAATTCCCTTCCCAATTCATATATTGAGCTACTAAAACGACACAGGTTACATACTAATGCCTTGGAATAGGAAGTGAAAGATAAAGAACAAGTGATGTTAAGGGCCACAGACGACTTTGAAATTGCCTAAGGGGACCAGACTGCAACTAATTCCAAAAGCATGAGGGAGTAACTTTCTTTCACGAAAATCTTCAAATTAAATGGTGAACTGCTGAGTCCTGAAGCTTTGTCAAAAACTCACTGTTGAAGAGAAACTGGTTTTGAAAAGTCATGGTATATAAACACTTGTTTAGTTTTTCAGCACCTCTGTCAAAGTTGTGGATACCCCATCCCTTAAATGTTCAGGGATAGCTTGGATGGGGCTCTGAGCAACCTGGTCTAGTGGAAGTGTCTCTGTCCACAGCACGGAAGTTAGAACCAGATGATCTTTATGTTTCTTTCTGATACAAACCATTCCATCATCCTATAAGCTCAGGACTTTTACACAGGCTTACAAACCTGTATGTGACATGCATAGATCGTGATTAAGTACGGAACTTTAATTCTATGTTATAGCAGACTTGATGTGTAGCAACAAATCAGGCAACTGAAAAATGCATTAATGAAACAACTAAACAATAAACAGTCAACAACAACAACAAAAGAAAATAGAGAAGGATATCTTTGCTATTTTTGCACCATGATAGCTGGGGAAAGCTAGAGCAATCATTTCAAACAGAGATAATTTTATTTCTCATCTCATACTATCTGAAAAAAAAGGACCCAGCCTGATGTACATTGTGTAAGTTTTCCAGACCATAACCAACGTTCTGGTAATTTTCAAGAAGACAAAATCAGCTTAGGTATTCATGTCTCCTCAAACAATGCATTAATTCATAATCTTGTTATACTCTTCTCTGTTACACACAGAAAGTAAGGTCAGTCAGTAGTTGACTAAACAGTTGGGAAACCATTTACACTTTTAACATAGCTGGAGTCAATTTTCATTAATTTTTTGCTTTAATAATTTCCTGCATAAATAAGCAAACTAAGGAAAATTAAATGTTTTGGGTATGAGGGATATTTGAAGTGCCCTGTGCTGGCAACACTCCTAATTATACAGCAGTGCAGTCTAGTCTAGTGAGTACTTGTGCTCTGTGATGCTGAACTGTGGAACAGAAAAACTCAGTATGCACACAGATACAAAGCGAGGATATGCTTTGGGTACTAATGAAAACTGAGCCAAGCTCCCCTGCACTTTGTCTGTGGATGGGTTGCAGCACAGACTGTAGAAAAAAAAAAGAGCTAGCGAGCTAGCCTGGATTCTGGAATCAGTCCTTTCACAGCCTGGTTTAACTTTACAGGCTGCGTTACCCTGCTTATCATGTGAAGCTCCATGCAATAGCTGGTAGGTGTTTCTGGTGCAAAATCACATGTTTGGACACAATTTAGGCACAATTTAGCATGCCTCAGCTTCTGAGACTTCGGCTCCACAAGACTGAGTGCTGCCCCAGCCCAGAGCCATGATATGATCTAGGAAGCATTTTGAAAATTTGGCTATACTTTATTTTTCCAATTTAGAATATTTTAGAGGTTGCTAGAAGTTTTTTCAAACTTAAGGGAAATTTCTAATACAGATAAATTCCCTTCAGACAGATCAAAACTGAGTAATTGAAACAGTTAAGTATTGTTTCAAAGGACATTAAAAAAAATTTATTTGGCTTCACTCAGTTGTCTTCAAACCAGTTGCCACCTCAGAACTGGAATTAGCCCTTATCTCTTTCTTTGCCTTTAAGAGATGCAGAACTGATGACAAAGGTTTCCAGAAATGTGACCTTTCTTCATAAACATCTGAGCAAGAGAGTATCACAGGAAAGAAAATCTGACTCCACGTGCTGTCTCTTCTTCATGCTTTATCACTTTCAAATCAGCAGAAAAAGAAACAGCAATGGAATCTAGCATGCTTTGGCTCAAAATGCTAAAAAAAATGAAGGAAAAAAGTAAGTAAAATAGTTGGTGGAGAAACATTAAATGAAAGTTGTGATTTTGTAATGCCTCCCAAATTATACCAACACAGTAGGGGATTTTATGACTCTAAATGATTGCTGTTTTGAAGGGAAAGGCTGTTTGGGAGACCTAAGGTGTATAGCAGATGGTACTGACCTGAAGCTGCGGATGATATTCACAGCAGAAATAAAAAAGTTTTAGGATGGAATTGACAGGTTGTACATAAGTGAAAATGCACTTCAGTATCTCAATATTTCTACCAGAGGTATAATGAAAAGCTAGATTAAAATGGCACATTGATGTACACTTATTAACTAGTGTTTCATTTATTTTGAGCCCATCTGGTATTTATTCTAACAAATTCATAAAACAGGGTGACTGCTATGTTTAATAACTATAGGACTGTCTACCCTTAATCTTTCCACCCTATGAGGTGTGAATAGACACTTTGTGGATATTAAAATAAACACTTTTGTTTAGTGTGCTTTTGCTTTTGTTTTGTTGTGATTGCAATGAATTAAAGAAAAAAATACAGGTAAAAGAACTGTTTTAGTTTCTAGTTTGTCTATGTTTGTCTTGAAGTCTAGCAACCAAAAAAAAAAAAATATATTGAATACACAACAGCCAGGTTGTGTCCAGCTATGCTACAGCTGTGCAAAGCAAGTTGTATGATAGTTATATACTCAACATTCTGATCTCTTTTGAAGATACCAGGACAGTCTTAAACTTAAATTCCATAGGCTTTCCCTAACCAGCTACTGCTATAATACTCAGTTAATGCAAAAGTAATTTTTAAAAAATATAAGTATTTAATTTGTAATTAGCAGCTTTGATAACATTTGTTTTGCTTAGCTTCTTGGCAGCAGTTCCAGAAACAAAACTGTAGACTAGGATAACCCAGATTTCTGAACATTCTAGCAGTGAAATAAGCAATGCCATATTTTCAGGGACCACAAAATTTTTGGTCTGAAGCCAAGGAGGTTCGCTTCCTGTAGGCATGCTAGGAGCTGTACCAGTTAGCTTTACTTTTAAAAAACTTAAAGGGGTATTATTTAATTTCTATTTCTCCCCACAACCCCTTTCCTGCCTAAGAATTCCCATATTATAGCTGTTTAGGTTATTCACTGATGACACTATAGCATAATATATGAGTCTAGGCATTCCTGAGTGAGGTCACAATTGTCAAAATGTCTTTGGAGAAATCTTCTGGATAAAACTGTTTACATTCTTCTCATGAGAGGCATAGCTGTAGCAAAAACTTACCTTTTATCAGTATTTCTCATAGTTGGGAAGAATTCACTGTGCTGCTATCCACATGGCTACCGGGCACAATGTGGTTTAAGAAGTTTTGCGGGATGTATTCTAAGATGCTACTGGAATAGAGAGTGAGTCTAGAAATATTTTATAGGTCATGTAAATATTTATGAGGTGAGTATGAAGATCATCCTAAGCACACCTGGAGAATGCAGATGTTCAGTAAAAGATTCTATTTGTATGTAAGGTTTTCCAACACCAGTGAAATTTTTCAGGAAACTAGAAGACTGCAGATTTTAATTTCCCTGTAGATACCTTTCAAATTATTATTATGGGTGGAATCATAAAATAATTGCCTCCTGTGATACAAGAGGACCTTCCAGATGTAGTATTGGGATAAAGACGTGCTGCTCTGCCTTGTTGAAGAGGAAGATGTCTAGATTTTTAGTTAGTCTCTTTCTTATTACTTTATAGTGTCCTCCCCTTCTCCCAATAAAAAAAAAAAAAAACAGTCAAAAGTTGGCTATTCTAGATGACCTATGTTTGTTTCCTGTGGCAGGCTGAGTTTGCTGGGTAGCTTGTGTTGAACCCTGCTCAGTGGGAAGGTGATTATCAGCCACCACTCCTCCTTGTAATACAGGTGCCAGCTGGCACCTTTGCAGCTGAGAGAGCAGGTCCCACCAGGCCTGAAGGAAAGAAAAGAAATGAATGTTCTTAAGGATGCAGAGAAGCTTTGCAGACTTTGAAATCTAAGCAAAATGTTCTTGTCCTTGGGGTACAGGCCAGAATATGCTGCATAAGAATGACACACTTCAAACGTTTCTTTACTGTGCCATATTTAATTTTGGAGAGAAGAAGACAGGGAAAAGAAGCACCCTAATAAAGGGCTGCAGCAGGGGTTCCCAGGCAGTGGAAGCCACACTGTGGCCAGAGGAGGAGGAACCTCAACACTTCTCCAGCCAACAAGGGGCTGACACTGCATGGGTCACCTTAGAGAGGTGTAGGGGGTTGTCCAAAGCAGGACTGATTCTTCAGCTGGGGTAGACACATGCCCTCAAGTGTTCCCAGCCCTGAAGATCAAATTATTCAAATAAAATAAATGCATGAAAACTACAGGAAAAGTCTCAGTGTTATGAAGAGGGCATATGGAGTTGCTGTCTTCATGTCCTCAATTTTTTTTCTTTTCTTGATGGGCGGGGCGGGATGTTTATGCTGCAGGGTACTTGTACATGTGCCATGTTATTGCTGACTCTTTGCTGTTCCCCCTCAAAGCTGGTGCTGGCCAGCTCCAGGCCCATTTCTGTAGCTGGCCCCAGGGCAGTGGGGGGTGGTCTCCAGGTGCAGTTTGTGCCCCACAGCTCATCACCCCAGGCTGCCCATGAGCTCTTCAGCCCCACCCTTTTCCCCATGTCCTGGTTCTCTGCTCTTCCACCATCCTGCACTGGCCGGTGCAGCCTCATTACAGCCATGACCAATTCCATGCCCCAACCTGGAATCACGACTCAGTGCTTCTCTCTGTGTCACCCCAGGGTCACACCCTGTCGAGGCAGGAGCCCCAGGATGTTCATCAAGGAGAGGTTTGAAATCCTTCCCCTGGGGAGGGACAAAGCCAGGCACGAGCATATGTGTCAGGCTGCCTGGCTGCTGATGTGGTCTGGCGGTGGAACTATACAATCACTGTAGGTCCCTACTAACAGAATTTCTTTTATTCTTCTATTATCTATTCGTATTCTATTCTATTCTATTCTATTCTATTCTATTCTATTCTATTCTATTCTATTCTTCTATTTGACCCTATCCTATTCTATCCTATTCTATGTTTGATTTCACATAGGATAAAACCTAGGAAGGTTTAACAGAATTTTGTGGAAGGGTGTTGAGTCAGGAAGTTTACAGGCATCTTGAAATCCCATTGGAGTTTAATAAACCCTCCAGCCCCAAGCATCTGCTTTCAGTGATTTCTGTGCACATATATGTGAGAGATGGTATATAAAAGCACGTGTGTATATGTGGACACGTGCAACCACCCCACACCTGTATTATTTATAAATGTGTTAAAGATTATAAACGTGTTTACACATACACAAACAATTATGCATGCACAAGTATATATTTAGTTTTAAAAAATGAGATCTATTCAAGCTTTGAGCTTTTTTGACTGTAACTGGAAAGCATATAGCTTATACGGTAAATAAATTTCTGATTTAATATTTCTCAGAACCTTGCAAGTGGTTAAAGCTCTAGCTTATCCAGCTGTTCAACCTGATATACTATATTTCATACAAAAAAATCAAAGCTGTCATGTTCAATTTAGAAAGGGCTGGCAAGAGTGATATTGATATTTACAGCTCCATAAAGTGAAGCAATAGCTAACTCTTCATAATACCAAACTTACTAGACTGGCTTTGCATACTGAGGCTTTGCTGACTAATTAAATTATATTTGGGCCGTTTGATAATGAAATGTCGAACTCTCAAAAGTGATTGAGAGCAAGAATGGAGAAGCTGGCTGGAAAGGGGCATTTTCATTCTTTTCCCTTGTCTCCATCACTCTAAAGACTGCAAAAGTATTTCATTGGCAAATTTGATGCAGAAAAACCTGTCAAATACCTGCTCTGGGCATGATGTAAAGTCACCAGGGACTCTCTTTGTAAATACTTACTATGTGTCAGATTGGGTGACCCAAAGTTAAAGAGTGATGCCCTGAAATATCTGTCTGGAGCAAATGTCAAACTGATTCACAAGTGGATTCTGTCTGCTGTAGTCATTTCTGTTCTGAATCTCAACCTTTTTCTCCCGCGTGTTAAAAATATGTTGTGTAAAAGACAGTCTCTTGCCTAAAGAAGCTGGAATTGAGTTTCTGTCAGCAACAAGTATTAGCTGTAAGCTAAATGCAACCATTAAATTAAGCTGGATTTATTACAGTGTTTCATCACTGAAACAGCTCACTGCTGCTCAGTCACAAGTGCCATTCTTTTAATATCCTGACCTGCATTAAAATCAATGTTGGGAGGGTACAGAATCCTCTTTCTTACCCTGCTGCAGGGCAACTAAACTCCTTTGCACAACACTAAATAAAATTGATTGCCTAGGGCCTCATTTTTTTTTCATTCCTGGAATTTTACAGTAGTCTTTGACTTGGGATGATAATTTTGATAATAATAGCTTCAAATGCTCGTTGTTAAGTAGAAAGTGTTGTGATTAACATTACAGATTGAGTTCCTAATGCTAAAAATTGTGTAGAAAGGAGAAAATCTAGTTAATCCTGAAGTATCATCACAAAATCACCAGTTGCAGTTTCGTTTAAGCAAACTCATGCTTATATTCAGCAACCTAATGCAAACACGGACATGTGTTTGCAGCTTGAAGTATTTCTGCTGTCTTGAGAAACATTGTAAGGAAGGGTGTGTTTTATCAGTCTCAAAGGATTTATGTTTCCCTAACAAAACAGAAGATCTTTCAGTAACATAACAGAGCAGATCTTCTGGAGTTGTGGGATCTGTCCCCTAAAATCAAATAGTCATGAGTTTGGGCTTGTGTTTCTGAATGTGAGAGAGCAATCATTGCTGTAAGGTCCTCTGTGGATCTGACATGCAATCCCCTAGGGAAATACTTTGGAACCTGTTATCTTCAGGAGTCTGGTGACTGCCACCACTGGAGTTGACTGGTTTGTGTGTTTTTCTGATGGAAGTGCTTTTAAAATTTAAATTTTTATTTCCAATATTTTTTTTTTTGGCATGATCTACTTTTTTTTTTTTCCTGATTTTTTTTCCAACTTATTTATGACCCTATAAGTAGCTATATCCCAAGCCTGAATGCACTGCACTTCAGCTAAAATGTTAGTCTAGATTTTGATATATATTATATAGATATTTTTCATCCTTGAATGATTACAGGCCATTCAAGTTCTTTGTATTTCTTTTACCTGATAAGTCTCACATTAACTATCACAGGCATGATTCTTCTGTTCAGTTTAAAACTCCCTCCAGCCTCCCTGGACTGAATGTAGTCATCAATTTATTGTCTGCTTTAGAAACCATTTAAATCTCCAGTTCTGTGAGATTTTAGAGATAGCAGCTGCTTTTAAATACCAAGAATAATGTCATTTGTGGGAAGAGGTGAAAATAGCACAAGAGTCTTCTAATCTGCAGTCTTGCAAATGTGGATGTCAAAACTGGTTTCAGCAGACGTGGTGCTCTGGTTAGTAACTTGATGTTCAGGAAAGTTGTTTAATTGAACCTGCTCTTTCCAGTAAAAGGAAAGAACATGTTAAAACATCTTTTTTTCTTAGAGGACTACCATGATATAAACACAAAACATATAAACAACACGTGATTCTTCTTCTTTTTGTTCTTCCGTAATTTTAAATTTGTTTAATTTTTTGAAGTGGGGTGGTTAAACCTCTGTCCTTTA
>CM019236.1:38541969-38594172 GCA_009741485.1 Malurus cyaneus samueli
TTTGTAACTGGAGGCACAGTGTGAAAAATCTTTTAGGATGGTAGAATGAAAATTGTACTTAGGAGAGAATTTTAAGAATATTTGTATTACTTCTCACGTCTATTTTGGGTTATGAAAAGAAGAATTTTTCATGGTAATGCATTACATAATTAAAAAAAAAAACAAAAACACTTCCCATATTTTGAAGGCTAAAACATCTATGGATACGTGTGAATTTGGTGAGATTTTTGACTCTTGAGTATAAATGCTTTTTTGTTTCTGATTTAGTATTCCTAAAACTCCTGCTGAAACATGCTTTAAGCACCTCTGTGCAAAAGATATTTAAGAAGATTGAGTTTTTTTCTCTTATTTTAGGAATTTGTTTTGTTTACATCTGTGGTTTCCACTTTATAGTGATTTTTCTGCTGTTTTTGTGATCCCTTACTCAAGGATCTCTGCTTTTATCTGCAATTTTCCTGAAGCCTAAACCCTTTTGAAAATTAATATTCTGTCTGCAATCACTCATGCTGTGAGGTATTGTACGTCATACATAAATGCTGTATTTTAATTGTGAATACAGTGTGCACTATTGTCTGCTTTTGTAAGTTGTCATTATCTACTCCAGCTTTGCTCCCCATACTAATTTATGAGTTGATACACGCATTCATATGCATGTCAACACATGAAACATATGCCAGTAAAGATTGCCTAATGTCCATGCTGACAGAATGTATTGCTTGGAAACAGTAGTATTCACACTTAACTTTTTTCTGCTTGTTAAGGTTTCTTCCCTCCATAATTGTTGGATGCCTTCCAGCTTATGTATTCTTCAAAGCTTTTTTTTTTTTTTTTGGCTGGATGCTGTAAGTGTGATGGACTGTAAAACGGGTCTTGTTTAATACAGTATCTTTTCGGGGAATTTAATAAAATATTCTGTTTGTGTTGGGAAAGCTTATTTACTAACAGTATAAAACTTCTGCAAATCAAGTTGTTCTTTTCTCTGCCTTGAATTGCTAAGCATTACAATTCTTCTCTGAAATAATTGTGGTAGACACAAAAAAAAAAAAAAAAAAAAAAAAAAAAAAAAAAAAAAAAAATCTCTGAACTTCTTGCAAGTCTTTCCGTTGTCGCTTTTGTGTTTTTTCTTTTTCTTTCTAACATAAGAGATCTATTGTAAAGAATAATCTTTGAAAGTTACTAATAGTTTCTAGACTCAACAGAAATAACAGCCCTAGTTTGTGCTGAGCAGACTTGCTCTAGAGTGGCTTTTATCTCATGTTAAATGCTGATCATTTTTAAAAATGTTTGCAATGAAAAACTCAGATCTGGCTTTTTCTAGTGTTACTGATGTTTGTTTCCCACATTTGCTGTGGTGCACTAAACCACTTTGTTTCCCTTATTACAAAATATTTTGTTTTAGCAGGTCTAATATATAATTATTTATCTGATCACTTTTCAAGTAATAGTTTTGAAATATGGCTAGATTACATTGATTTAAAAAAGCTTTGCATAACTGTATTGAAACAGCATTAATACTATTGGCAGTTATTAACTAAACTTTTCCAAATCACAGCCTAAGCAAAAAACCCCCAAAAATTTGTTAGCTTCATATTTCTATTGGCATTTGTGTGAGATGCATAGAATCCTCACTTACCTTTACTACACACAAATAAATCCATATCTTTCCCCTGCAGACATTTTAATTTTACTCAGTCACTAAGTTAGATTCACTATCTACATAATTTATTTCCTTTTTGTCTATTAAAGATAATGAGCCCTGTGCTGTAATGTAACTAGAGGGTTAGGCAGTAAAAGCTACATTAATATAAATTTTTTGTTACTGTAGATTGGCTACTTAAATGTACTCTCACATTGGCACTGTATCTTGTTGAAGTGAAGAATGCAAAGAATGCCTGATCCTCATGCCACTAAATTCTCAAATCCCAAATCATTATTATTTCCTGAATAATAACAATTGCATCAGTGTCCCCAGAAAATATCTAAAATTAAATAAATACTATTCTGAACAATGAAATCTCAGCTGAATATGGGAAGAGTATAATTTTGCACAGAGATGCAAGTTTTGAAATTATATATAAATTGGTTTAGAGAATAGAGTTTTCTTGATTTCACTTTTCACATTGTGAAATGAAAACTTGAGTTTATCAGTGTCTCCACCACTCCCACCAGCAGCTAAGCTCTGCAGTCATTCACTCACTCCCACTCGGGGAGATAGGGAAGAGACTCTGAAGGGCAGAAGTTGGAAAAGTCATGGCTTTCAGGTAAAGAGAGTTCTACAGGGACAGCAAAAGCTGCACACACAAGCAAAGCAGAGCAAGGAATTCTCTCACCACTTCTCGTGGGCAGGAAGGGGACTCGACTGGCTCAAGGAAAGCAGGGCTCCACCACGCATAACAGCCACCCAGGGAGACAAATGCCATTATCTCAATGTCCATAACTCTAAAGGTCTTCTCTTCCTTCCTCTTACAGCTTTTAATTGCTGAGCTGCTCCTTGTGTGGTAGGGAATGCCCCCTTTGCCAGATGGAGTAAGCTGTGGTACATGTGCCTCCCTCCCAGCTTCTTGTCCAAGTCAGCTTGGTGGGGTGGGGAGCAGGAAAACCCTGGCTCTGTGTCAGTGCAGATCAGCAGTAAGGAAAACTGCCCTGTGCTGTCAACACTGTTTCCAGCACCAATCCAAAACATCGCTCCATAACAGCTACTGTGGAAAATTTCAACTCTTCTCCAGTCAAAACCAGCACAGAGACCAAGGCCCCTCACTGCCACCCTCCAGTCTCCTAAGTGTCTTCTCATTCAGAATATTTAAGCAAGTTACATTATAATCTATGTTGATTTGCAAATCACCTTGTGAATGTCCATGTGGTTGAGTGGGAAAGAACAGTGCAACAGAGAGAACAGCATCTTTTTAATGCTTAGGTGGAAGAAAAGTTTGAGTTTTTTCCTCCCTTCAGACATTAAAAACTTTATTGCCAATCTTCAATTGTGATTCTCTTTTGCTTCCTATTTAGAAGTTGTGCATTGACTGTCAGCCAGTGCTTTCTGCATTTGGTCATTTTTGAGCCAGGAAATACTCAGATATCATAGTTGCTTTTTTGCTTTAATTAGGAACTCTAAAGATTTTCCACTGGGAATTTTCCATAACAATTCTGTCTATATCTCTTATTACAGATTAACAGGCTAAACTGATTAATTTTTTTTGTGCCGCTAGTGAGTTCTGGTTTTCTCCTGCCTTGATTTTTGAGGTATTTTTATGCCGAACTGATATTTCTCAAAAACCTCTGATGTTTCCCTCCTCCCTTTTCGACACCTCTCCCTTGTTGCAGAAGGATCTGCTCCACACTTGCACACCCAGGTGCTGTCCTCAAAATCAATCACAGGGAACAGTGCTGCTGTGGCAAACAACCTCTCAGTACCATGCTGGGTGAAGACAGGTAAGCACAATCAGTCACCCACCATCCAACAAACCTGCTGTCCACCTCTCTGGCCATGGTAAGAAAGGGTAAGAGCAGTACCATGGTGGAGTAGACTTGATGTTAGGTTTATTTTTTTTTTCCTTTTGTATCGCAGTGAGAAAAAAAATCAGTTTAAAATTTCAATTGCTTGCTCCATCAGAGCTTGCATAATAGCAACCTTTACATCAACAGGTTTGATTTCGCCACCAAATGTCACAGCTCATTAAACACAAGAAATAGTGCTATCTCTTGCAGAAAATGTTATGAAACATGTGAGGTAACAACTTGATCCTTCTTGTGTATGTATTCTCAAGACATTAGAGATGACTGTGATTTTTCAACAGTACTTCATATTGGCAAAAATCTGCTGCTGTTCAGGTGAGCGGGTCTTTCACAAAAGCACTGTGAGGCAGCTTTTTGTGGTAAAAAACTGGTTTATTTTTCTTTTTGTTTGAGGAAAAGAAATATATGTATTTAAATAGAAACAATTTTTGTGCTACTGATACTGCATTTGTAGAATAGTATAATGTTGACAGCAGTGATAATGCTCTAGGTTGAGCTCTCTGGGAGCATTTTAGATGCCCCTAAATGTGCTGACTGACCCTGCTGGAGCAGTACAGCGAGCAATAGAGGCATGAGTGTACTCAGTCAGGTATCAGAAGATACAGTGCAATTTGTCTTTTCTTTACTGTGTGCCAGAATTAGTCAATTGGTTGGAATATGACGCTCTGCTGTGGTTTGTAAGGAAACATTATCGATATCTGTGCAGATGCCTTGTTGGGGTAACCTGCAGAATTAAAAAGCAACTCTTCCAGCAGAGTAGGAGATGATTTCCTGACACCTGGGTTTGTAATGTTGCCCTTTCCATATGTACCTGGATGCATATACCGGTTTCTGAATACAAATGGCTAGAAACAGTTTTGAAAGCCATGGAAAAAATTCTCAGCCATTACCAAGAGAAATAAATAGTTTAAAAAAATATGACAAAATCAGGTTATTTTCTGAATTATCTCTCTGAAGGATGATGCTGTCTTTTGCTCTTGAATGATATTCTTCTCCCAATATTTTGATACGCTGCCCCTCACTTATTATTCTATGTGTGGAGAAGGATATGACTAAACCTTTTGGCTAAAAGATGCTGCTAAACTGATCTAAAGTGCTGCTGACTGATGTTAGAACTGAACCTGTTTGGGAAGTTACTCATGGATCAAGGCAACGAGCAACTCCTGAGCAGTCTGGGTGTGAGCTGCTGCCATAATGTAAACTTCTGCACAAAAATGCCAGCTGGTGTGCTTAGATGAGTATTGTTTCCATGTCAGAAACAATAACCTGTTTTTAGTAACCTGTTTTCCATGTTTGCCAGGATATTATGATAGTTACCAACGTGAAAGAAGGACTGAGACATGTTCAGATCTTTTTTGGCTCTATCGCTCTTGTTGAGACAGTACAAAACTCAGTAAACCAAATTTCTAGAGGCAGAATGGAATGATCTCCTTAGTATCATGGGGAAAGGGCTAGAGATTGCATTTTGACATAAGAATGCAACAGACCCATTCTAGTCTTCACTTTTTTCAGGATTTTCAGGTTTAGCTCGCTGGAAGGTTGCTTCCTACTGTTATTGACAGTCTGTTGCATTTGCCAGGAAAATACATTCATAAGCTCCTGTCTAGCTGAATCATTAGGGTTTTTTTTTTTCTTGAAACCCGTAACGTCATTAAAGTTCTTGGCATTAATTTTGTTTTTAAGATTAGACACATCTTAAAAAAAATTAGTATATACCGGGCCAAAGTCAGGTTATACAAGAACAGAATGCTCTTGCTATATTTTGATCTTCAACAAAACAACATTTGAGTATTGTGCTTAATATCTATTTTCTAAAAAAAAAAGTATATATTGCTAGGAATTATTCTTTTATTATTAAAGTAGTATCAAGACCCATATGTTCCAAAGAAATGCACCTGAGAAGTCTGCTTTCCAGTGCGATGGTCTTATTTGCCTTTCTAGATTTAATATAAAATGGTTGGATAAAGAAAAAAAATTATTGTTTTTCAGTGAAGCAGTGGCCAATATCTGTTTATTGTAAAATATCTGATGGAAAAAAAAATTCTGAGTATGACTTTTTGAACTATCTGAAAGGTTACTTCCCTTCTGATGGAATTCATGTTCACTGAAACTTCTCAAGAGATAAAACTGGCTTTTAAAATAAGCCAATGACATTTCCTAATCTAAATTTATTTTGGAATTTGAGAAAATATTGTAAAATTAGGAGAAACCCATGAGTTGACTAAACAAATAGAAGTCTGCATATATAGAACTGTGACTTTACAAAAATAAATCTCAATCTACACTGTGGATTAATGAAATATTTTGTGTCCTCTTCTGACTCTTAAATCTGTTGGTTTCTGTAAAATATGGCAAACTGCATACATTTGTTCCAGCAGATACTTTTTCAGCCATGTTTTAAAGTTTCTGTGTGAGGATAAGTCTCGCCATAAAATAACAAAAGGAAGGGTTGGTTTTGCTGTTTGTTTGTTTTTTTTTTTTGGTGCGTTTTTTTCCTTTTTGTTTTTAACTTTAACTAGAATAATTAAAGCAGGAAATGTTACAAATGAAATTAAAATAACTGGTTCTGGTGAAACACTGGGTTTTTATTTTTTTTTTTTTTTTCAATCTATTGCCTCTGGACAAAATTTATCTCTGAAAATATGTCTCCAAAATAAATTTTAATTGTGTAGCACACTTACCTGCATGTCAAAACTTCAAAATGCAACTCATATGAGCTGTTAATGAGTAGTTACATTCAAATACTTTTTTTAGAATTATGCTATCTAGTTAGAGACAAGAGAGCTACAATTATGAAGTACTAAGCTTGGATATATGTCTAATCTTTACCCTTAAAACCATTGTCTGTAAAAGTTCTAGTGCAGCTCTGAATGTGAAAAATGGTTTGCTGATTATATCAATATTAGTTGTAATTCTGTTAGGGTGGTGTAAATCAGGGTTGTAAAAAGTTGTACTTTCTACCTAATTTTTTTTAAAACTTTTAGCCAAAGTGCGTGGTTTATGTGAAAATCACTTGAACCTCATTGACTTTTTAAAATGAGTGAGAAGCCAGAAGTGGAATGCGTGTTTGAGTTTCAGCATCTTCCCATCCACCTTCACCCTCCCCCTCACCTTTCCCTTTCCCTTTCCCTTTCCCTTTCCCTTTCCCTTTTCCCCTTTCCCTTTCCCTTCCCTCCTTTCCCTTTCCCTTTCCCTTTCCCTTTCCCTTTCCCTTTCCCTTTCCCTTTCCTTTTCCCTATCAGTTTCCCTTTCCTTTCCCATATCTACACATCTAGCATGAAACTTGGCCGATAAATATTTGCTGTTGTAACAGAAAACCTAATTGACATATAATACTGTAGTAGTTCTGATATATATTCATTTCTACTTTAGTGATATGTGTAACTTTTGGGAAACATTAGAGACAATTTTCATACTCTACTGTAATCTGACAGATCCTAATTAACAACAGTTGTCAAAAATTGAGATCAGTGGCAGAATTCCATGCAATACATTTTCTGTTGTCATTAAAGTTATATATATGTATTTGACATGTTTTCAGAAATGCCAGAATGCATAACTTGTACTCAATGCCTGATGTATGCATCACTGTTTAAATGCATTATCAGTATTTTACCAAAATAAAACAGGATTGCTTTTTTTTTTCTGTACAAGTTTAAAGTAACTTCATATCATAAAATAAATATTTGAACATGAGTAAGTTTTTGTACTGTGAAAGACTAAAGGACTAGAAGTTGTTTTCCAATAGATGCTATCCCATTGGAAAATATTGATATTACATAAATTTTGCTTTAAACTCTTCCCTTACTTGAAGGATATGGAGAGGCACAGATATATGAGACATTTTTTTTTTTTGTCAACAGCTGAATAAGCACACATACAGGGATTCTGTCAAATGCCTCTCACAGGAAAGGCTTGATCACTTCTGTGACTTCTGTTGCAAAGATGCTGTGCATGGGCTTGTGCTTTGGAAACATCTGAAAACAGAAATCGGTTTGTGCTCCATCTCTTAGGAAAGGTCATCCTCTCCTTACAGCCCTCACCTTACAGGCTTAGCTGATGTTCTGCCTTGATTCTTGTCAGCAGCCACGCTGAGAAGCTGAGACCAGGGACGAATGCACACACAAGTGAGATGATGGTAGATTTCATCTTAATGATATTTAACAGAAATACAAACTATTTACATTTCTATGAGGAGCGTGGCTGTAAGGCAGAAATACCATTGCTGTGTCCATTTTTTATTGTTAGCCGACATTTCTAGATGTTCCATGCAGGTACAACTGCTCTGCTTTCTCTGAACTGAGGTGTTTTTGGAGGTATTTCATAGCCATTTTTTGTCATTGCTGTAGCAATGCTGTTGCAGCACATCTCCTGTTGCTTTTCTTCCTTGTGAGATGGTGAATGAAAGTGTTTTAAGAGAAAGAGCCCTTGATATAGAATTATCAGCACTAGAAGAAAAATTCAGTGAACCCATCTTTGTAAGCACAATTTACATTTATGATTTGAAATCCTGGGGAGGATTTTATTGTTAAAAGAGCAGGATTTTGTGAAAACACTAGGTAATTTTTTTAGTTATATATGAGAAAGCTGCCTTGTCTACCATGTCTTCTTACCTGAGAAGACTTAAAATGAAAAAAAAGTATGTGAAAAGGTGATTCTTGAGAGGCAGTTGTTTCAATGTATGTTCTTCTGTGTTTATATATTTTTTTGGGAAAAAAATTATGATTGTAATTTCTGTGGATACTCAAGACTGTGCTACTGAATTGAAACACTGAGAGGGTTTCTGTGAAAGGTGATCCAGTAACAACAACAGGTGAAGTTAGGAGAACAGAAGGATCAAAATTACATGGCTGGACCAAGAGGAAAAAGAACCAAGAAAGAAAAAAAATCTTGGCTTGACCAGCAACTGTTAGATATGTTTGTAGGACTGAGATATAAGGCCGGAGAATTCAATACTATGTGGAAAAATTGGTTTGTTCAAATTAATATATTGTGTTCATTCTTCTCCTCTGTGAAATACTTTTGAGTTGTAGCCCCTTTAACTCTGTAATTCGGTGCAGAAGTGCTGCTTTACATGATCTGTGGTGCAATTTACACACTGTGTTGGGTGGTTGTGGCTTTACCCACTGTTGCTGATATAATTTAATAAGGAACCCTCTAAGTGGACTAATCTGTTTTGCTGCCAGCTAGTGCCTGGCAAAAGGCCTACATTTATAGCACTGGTTATTTGAGACGTTCAAATTAATAGATAATCCCTTTTCATTCATTTCACTAACACATTCTTGTCCTTTGCAACCTGCTGTGTCATTAGCATTCAACAGCTAATTACAGGTAATGTTTTAAAAGCATTACTTTTAAATTACTGTGTGAGTCAGATATTTCAATATAAGAGCATAACATGCTTTATCACAGTGTTACTCCACGTAGGCTGACATTGTGTTTAACTTCCACATGACTTGGGTAAAGCTGTTCCTGGAGTTCCTTATGGCATCTTTTTGTGATGAATCCAAATTGATTTTTCTTACCCACAGCTTCAGAGAAATCTAAAGTGTCTCTGTTTCCAGACCCCTCAGAAGCACAGGATCTCATATAGACTGCTAGGACAGCACACTGTTAACCTTCTACCATTAAAAATTTTGACATCTTATTCCTTTATTTTGTCTTTTTTGATGCATGATAACAAAATATCTCATCTCACAAGCAAGGGGCTGCGTGCTCCTTATACATCTTGTATGAAACTTAGACCAGACATTGCTGTGAAACCTGAAAATTTTGTTCACCTTTTTTTTTATTTTTTTTTTTGTGCTAAGATCTATTAATATGTAAAAAAGATCCAAGGGAAATGTTTGTGACCCACCTCTGTGGCAGGGCAACCAAGTTCATTTTTAACAGGTCTTTTCAGGTGGGTTAAGACAAAATAGCACTAAATAAGTGATATAAAAATGAATTTTATTTGAAAAACTGCTTCGAAGACATAGCTGGGAAAAAAGCCTATAAGGGGTTGGAAAAGGTGTCTGTAGCCATTCTGGAGTTTATGATCATCATGTGAGAGCAACTGGAAAAACAAAAATAGAGAAACAGAGATTATGGAGAAGAGATAGAATGGATAGAGATAGATAGATGATAGATAGATAGATGATAGATAGCATAGATAGATAGATATGATTAGATAGATAGATATAGATAGATAATAGATAGAGTGGATAGTAGTAGATAGAGGATGATTAGATAGATAGTATAGATAGATAGATAGATGATAGATAGATAGGAGATAGAGTATGATGATATGATAGAATAGTAGATAGATAGATAGACTAATAGATTAGTAGATAGATAGATAGATAGATAGATAGATAAGATAGATAGATAGATAGATAGATGATAGATAGATGTCACCACCTATGGCTACAGAGATGCATGTGTGATCATGCCTGTAGTCATGATATCTGCTCTGTCAGGAGCCCAAATATAAATGGAAAATTGGGGTTTTATAACCTGGCTCTTCCAGTAAATTCCCCAGTACATCCTCTGTGAGGAATTTTTGGCATGAACAATCCTCTTTCTGGAAGATTCTGGAAGTTTAATTTTGTAAAGAAACTTTACATCAAGGGGGCAGGTGTGTGTGTCTCTGTGTCTGGGTGTGCCTGGACGAATTTTCTGCACAAACGCTCTGAATAAATTTTCTGAGTTTTACAGTTGCACAGCAGTGGCTTTGAGGGGTAGGAAAGACACCAGCATTAGGAAAAAAAACCCTCTCATGCGTGTCTCCAGTTAAAGGTGTTTTTTTTTGGTTGTCTGGTTAGTTTGAAAGCAGTTTGATTGAGGCATAATTTAGCCTCATCATCCAAGTGGTTCACTCCAGAAACTTTGAGAGGGGTTTCTTCAGAAGTTTGTCATACATTAATCCTTCCAGTGTGGATGTGAATTCTGATAACAAGAGATTTGGGACATCCATGAGCTTTGTGATACAACTGGTGTAACATGTAAAAGACACTTCGGTCTTATTTCTGACTGGTTAAGAAAAGTACTATTCATGCTGATTCTGTCCATAAGTACAGTAACTTAGGGGCAAATGGTGATCTCCAGTTTCTCTTGCATCATTGCTGCTGACAGTGTTGAGCTGCTGGAGAAGCCACTGAGGAAAGTTGCTTTGTTTTTATATAGCCAGGGAACTTATGTCAGTCCATCTGTCACATGGTAACTTTAAAAGAGAGAAAGAAGAACCATTTAAAAAAACTGTTTAATGTGGGTTTTTTTTTTTTGGTTGGGTTTTTTTTTTTTTTGGTTTTTTTTTTTTGGTTTGTTAGTTTTTTCAGCAGAAAAATCCTACAAATTTCTTCAATGTTTTTAATCTCTCTTAATGCTCAAAATTAAAACCTGGGTTAATGTATTCCGTGGTCAAAGTGTATGTGAAAAGAAACAAATCAGTTGGTAATACAGTCTGAATTGCAGATGCATGGCAGAAAACTCTATTCAGCAAACAAATGAAATCTTTCACCCATGAGGTCCCAGAATGGGAAAGATATTCACAAATATAGCAAAGGGGGAAAAAAGTGTTAAAAAGAAGTTTAAAAATATAGTGAATATGGGAGACTGCCTCTTTCTGAGACATGAGCGATTCTTATCGCAGCAGGTCAAGGGTTATGTGCAGTGAGAAAACCCAGATTGTAGCTGGAAGCCATGAGAAGGTAATTGAAAATTGCATCCTGAATTGAAAAGGAGAAGTCAGGCTTTGTGCATGCAGAAATTTGCTGACATGCATGTGGGAAATTAAGGCAGCCATTTTCCAGACAGCTGGATTGAGAAGCTGCAAGTTTTGGAGCTGAAAGAAAGGTAGAAATTATTTTTTTCAGTCAAGGATTGTGTAATTGTATTCATACATCCTGAAGCAAAAGAGACAGTGACTAGGGTTATAAATAAACATTTCCTTTTTCTTTTGTGGGTCTGGGAATAAAATGAAGTGTAGGTTGGAAATTAATGGGAAGACTGTGTACAGCTTTGGATACAGGGAATTTAAAGGACAATTGCCACTCTTGCCTGAAGAAAAAGTGCTCTAGAAGATTCATCTGCGAGATAGGAACAGTCTATGGCCTTAATTCTCTCAGTGGCAACATTTTCCTGTTTTTAAAACTGCCTCAGAAATATCTCTTGCACACAAAAACCCTTTGTGTACTCTGGTATGAAGCAGAATTGTATTGCGTTGGGTGCCAGCTGGGGCTAGATGTGGGAGTATGATGTGCTTCCTTGAGATGAATGTAAGAGAACATTTGTCTTTTTACAGATCTAATGAGTAATCATCTACTCAATTTGCAAGGCTGCAGTTATCCCTTCTCCTTTTGCTTTTCATAATGGCTGACTCCTTTTCAGATTTGCCTGATCAATTAATCCAGTCAAAGCATTCCAGTGTAAGTGGTAACTAATTGGGCTACTAGGCAACCACGCAGGAATGGTGAGCTATTAGAATGATTTTGGCATTGTTTAACTTCATACAAAATGTGCTCATAAAGATTTGAAGGAGGATGAATCTAAGGTAAATCTAATAAAGGTTGAGGAGAGAGTGCATTTTGTCTCCATTATCTTTGGGGAGAATAGTTTTAATAGGAAGTGTAACTTAAATGTCAAGTAAAGCAGATTTTAATTTATCTTAGGTAAAACTGACATTTTTCTTAACTTGCTTTACTGATGTAAAAGTAAATGCTAAATGTGGAATGCTTTGTTATCCCATTTTTTAGCACGCATTTGGGTAAGTTCCTATTCACCTTAAAGCCTCTAACTCATTATTTTTTCTATGTGAATAATTTGCAGATCACAAACACATCCTCTTTGTTGTTTAACAATGGAGTTGGGCAGGAAAATAGACCAACATACACTTAGTTCAGCAATTAAATCCTTTTCCCTGAGGTAGAGGTCGCCTGCATATCCCAAAGAGTTCTTTGAATAATATGTCACTGAACAATTAAAATGCTTTCTTTAACTGCCTTTCAAATCAATAGAAACCTTTGCTGTTTGCATCAAATCTTTATAATATCACTCCTAAAAAGGCGAATGGCTTGTTTGCCAAAGGGATGCTTTTCAGCCAATTTTCACATAGCTGGAATTTAAAAATCTCTCCCCCCACACCTCCAAACATAATGAGGTTTCCTTCCTACCATAATCCAGTGTATTTGATAGTTATTGAGACTGGAATTGATAAAGGAGATGACTGATATACATTTGGGAAGGACACTGTCTCCATTGCCATAGAGTCTTTATATCTTCTAGTTAGAACACGTATGTGTATTCAAAACTCTGAATCTTTGAAGACTGTCCCAAATTACCCATTGATTTTTGTGACTCTTCTTGTCCTTCTCAAATGTTTTATGTGTCTTAAAATATGAATTGTGATGGAAGAGAATGGGTTTGTGTGCTTGCACCCATTCCCTATTTTATTTACAGTCAGGATGTTCAGCTCGCAGTTTTTTCCCCGATGCATAGATTTGCAAGGTGCAGCAGAGACCATAAGATCGCTGGCTATTTGGGACATTGTCCCATCTTGCAGCCATGAGAAACTAAATAATCCCAAATCTTCTGATCACGAGATGAAGGGAATATCTTAATTAGAACCATTTTGTGATTGGAAAAGAACTCATTTTATGCCCAGCTTTTCAATTGTTTTCTTCCATTGCTTTGATTTAAAGTACCATCTTTTTCATCTTAAAATTTCCTTTTCTGCCATCAAAAAGAAGAAAAATACATAGTATCAAGTATCAAACGATTTTTTGTTTTCATTTTAGGTGGAGACTTGAAGAATAGTACTGGTTACTTCTGACTGTTATTTCTCCTTTTGCATCTTTGTGGTTTTGAATTCCTCAGTTACCTAGTAAAATAGAAAGTGTGAGTGTTTGTAGACAAATTTGCAGTTACAGATGGTAAATGCAGAACTCTTATTGCCTGCAGTGATTGCAGGAGGTTTGCATTTCTAGCAATTCTGTGAACGTACACTAAGTGTGACATCCCCAAGGCAACCTGGCACAATGGTTTTGGCTGAATGTGCTTGGAGTAACTAAAGTTGGATTAAAAAGTGAGCTAAACTTTTAAATCTTTCACTTTAACAAGTGCCACAATACTCAGTGGGGCAAAATGTTGTACCGACAATTGTTAGAATTGGCACTTGGAAAACAGCATTTAAGTATGTATTTTCTATTTGCAGAAAAAATGGCACTCACCTGAACCGAGTTGTCTGGTCAGACATTCACTGAAGTGTATGTTTGGAGTTCTTGTCTCCTTAACTTGATGTCCATGGCATAGTGTGAAAACAGAAAGGCACATTTTGCTTTCCTGTGGAGTCAGGCAAGGGTATTTACATTACAGGGTCTGTAAAAGGGTATTTTTTAATGATATTCTATGGCCACCTTCTTCAATAGTCTATTTGTTCAACTGAGTAGCCTTCATATAATTTATTCTATGAACAAGTCCAAATAAAATGGCATTATTTGAAACCAGCTTAAATAAAAACCCATTTTATGTAAAGTAGTTAGCCTTCCTCGTTTTTTTTTTTTTTAAAAACCTTTGAATCAGTTAAAATTGCATGCTGAATTGCTTTAGGAAAGCTGCAGGAGGTACCACACAGTTTCGATTGTTATTCAAAAATTAATTTCTACAATAACTAGTGGATATTAGAGATGGCAAAACAGATATGGGGAAATTTAGTCACTAATCCAATTTCTCAAAATATATATCATGGAATATCTGATTTCAAGTTCAGAATTGTAGGCAATACTTCCTCATGTTTCAGGCAGAAAAATGAGAGGATATAAATGGACCTAAAAAAGTATGGATATGCTAATTTGAATGCTGTGTTTCTTCAGGGCATGCTGTCACAGAAAATACAAAAAAGAAATTGACTGTGCCCTCAGCATCAGACATTTTTTTTGGTCAGAATGACTGCTTTCATCACTTGGGGAAAATACATCTTGCAACTAATATGGAAATTACCTTTTTAAAAAAATTGCTGAAACAGTAATCTCCAGCCATTAGCACTTCAGTTATTGCCATCAAAAAATAATTTACAGATCTTCTCGCAGCTGCTCGCAGCTGCTTATCAAGAGATTGTTGTGAGACAAAGCTGGGCCAGAAGAGGTTTTTCTCATCATGCAGTCAGTGTAATTAGCTTAAGAATAACTTCTCCCTTGTGTACCTGAAACAATTCTATCAGGTACACGGGCCCAGCTACATAGACACCATCAATAAATGCACCATGAAGCAGAGATGGATGGTCAGCAAGGTAAGGCATTTTGTTGATGGGTTTGATTACTGAAAGATACTAATTAGCACATTAAAGATAGTTGTAGTAAGTGTAGAGTTAAAAAAATGAACTATTTGCTTTCATGTATTTGATGATATACAAGAAGCTATAGTAGATTTCTGCTGCACAATAGTTTATATGTTTATTTTGTGGTAAGGATAAAAGGTTTTCAAATGTTTTTTTACTTCTTTCTGTGTAGTTGTTAAAGGGAAAAGCTCTGAAACAAGCCAAATTATCTGATGGAAACGTTCCTAGCTTTGAGATGAGATTTTTTTTCTACATGCGTTTTATACATATTTGGGAGTGTGGCGTTTTTTCTTCCCTTGAGAAACTGCCACTAGATGGAGCAAGTGTTGTTTATTAAAAAACAACACCAAAAAAAAGCGAGGGAAAAAAAAACCCAAACCCTCAAAACTCCCCAAACCACCACCCCCCCCCCCAAACAAAAAGGAAAATCAAAAGAAAACAAAAAGAAAAAGGAAAAAGAAAAGAAAAATAAAAAACCCAAATCAAGTATACTGAAGCCCTATCCTGAAGCCTGTGAAGGATAACAACACACAACATTTAGAGATGCAACATATTTCTTGTTAAAAGTTATGTGCTAAACTATATAAGTTTAATGTATTTGAAAACTGTCTAATCAAGAAAATTCTTTTCACTTTTTCATAAATATCTTAAGAGAAATTATGTTTAAATGAACTCTAATACAAGGGGCTGGTAGAGAGAAAAGGTAGCTGCAAAAGCAATTATTTAAAATCCCTTGTAGAATCCATTGCGTATCTAAGATAATTGGGATTCCATCATTAAATAGTTTTAGATAATGAGAAGCAGAATGGGTTTATTAGCACATTTTTCACTGTATTAAGTAAAAGTTTTATCAATTGCTTCAAACGTGGGCACAGAAATTAAGGTTGACCTTGGAACCTGAGACTTGCCTGTAGGATAACGAATGGTGAACTAATTTCAGGGTGATGTGGGGTTTTTACTGACCCACAGAGCTGGTCCACAGCAGCATCCTCTCTCTAGCTGGTGAATGAGATTCAACAGAGTCTTAGAAGGTGAACCTTATAGCTTTTGCTGATCAGAGATGAGATTAATTTAGAAGAGTCTATGTTGATCTATTCCAAAGTCTCAAATAACATCTGATCTCACTGTGACTTGGCAAAATCCAGATTACATTCTCCCAGCTCTCTCAACGTGATTTATTTTAGTGGGCTGTATTTACTGTAAGGATAATGTTTCTTAAGATTTCTCTCTTTACCTGGATTTAGAAAAGGATGGGGGAAAAACATCCACAGAGATACTCTGAATTAGATTAAAACATTTTACTGATAGAGTTGTGCAATCTGTTGTGGATCACATTCCAGTGTTTGAAAGAGAACATTATTTGCATCCTTGTGGCTCATCTGTTCCATCCTAAAATACAGTTACAGGGACTTAAAGGATAACAGGGGCTTGGAGATCATTTGACTGAATTAGACTCTAGTGACTTGACTGGTATCTCTCAATCAGCTGTTGAAGGCTTTCTTCCCATGGCTGTCTGTCATCTATGATTTATTGCACCACACTAATCTACTTTTTGTCTTCTCCTAATTTACTGCAAAGTATTTGATTGTCTTTAAGAGTATGCACAGTATTATGTGATGTTGTGCTACCAAATCTCCTGTTCTCTTCCTCTTTCTGTACACTTTAGGTGATTAGGGCACATCTATATTTTCAGTGCAGTAAACAGACGCTCTTTGAAAAGCAACTGAAAGACAGAAACATACTGAAAGTACAGATATAAGTCAAGCACTGGCCATGCCTTGTAAAAGAAGCCTGCCCATGCAGTTCCAATGATATATAGCAACAATGACCCAGAGAGACTTCCTCCAGGGTTAAGGATTACTAGCTGTGTTTGAGTAAGCCGTGGTCTCAGCCATTAGAAAAATTCTGTAGTGGCTCTACCCAGCCATGCTGAGTATAGCATGAGCATAATATTGTGGAGTTTCTTTTGTTGGACTTCATTTGTATAAGGAGAAAAAATAGAGGTTTTTGGATTATTGTATGAAGATATTAAAAATTATTGTTACATATTATCTCTATTTTATTAAAACAAGTATTTTATGATTGGTGATCTCAAACTTTCATCACTCTTTCCATACATATCCTTAATTTTTGCTCAAACTATTCTTTTTTTGCTGATGAATATTATTTTTATAAAGAACCAGACGTAAGAAAACTTAATGAACATAACACAACTAATAAAGGCTGTGGATTTATTTTAATATGCTCTGTAACAGAAAGAAACTTCGAAATTTTGAGTTACTTGCCTCATTAAACCATTATAAATAATAATAAAAATATGCTTAGTATTTTCAATGAACCAGTTTTAGAATGAGATTATTTTTTTCTCAGAATAGATAAATAAATTACAAACTTGAAGCCAGAATTTAAATACAGACTAATGTAAGAATGAAAAGGCAGATGAAGGAGCACATTAAAGACCGGATTTGTTAAGCTGACATTGTTCTAGTTATTACTTTCTCTAGAAATCTTGAGGGGGAGATTCTTTCACTGGGTATAGATGACTTAAGTATAAGCTGCTGCAATATCTATGGGATGGTGTTTGTGTTTTCATTAGAATAAGTTGTTTTCTCCACTCTGCTCTGTTAGACATAGGGGAGCCTGCTCTTAGGAGGAAATCAAATTTCATAGAGAAAGGGACGTTACTTCAGGATTAAATCTTTGCTCTACCTTGACAGAAGAGGAACCCATTAAAGGTAAGCTTCAAATCAAGCAAGGAGACCATTTAGCAATTGCATTTGAATAAAATATGTTCTTTTGTGATTTACATTATAAAAATCCTTAAGACTGCCTTCCTTTCCCATCCAGGCAATAAAGCCACTCAGAGACAAAAAGTGAAAAACTCTTTTTATATTTCCTGTGATGTAAAAGCATGTTTAATAATGATTTTGTCACCTACTTATTGTTTAGAAAACTCATATTGTGCTGGAACTCCAGTGATCTGCCCTTTGGAACAGGAAAACTTGCAGATGTGCTATAAAATCGTGTAAGATTTCAAGCAAATGCCTTGGCTGAAGTATAGGTGTGCTGTTTTTTGTTTTCTTCATCCACTAGAGATTATCTGTTCTTACACTCTTTCTAATTTTCCAGAAGGAGGGCCCATAATTAATAAAGTGGTCTTCATTTGAGTGATGTTTCTGGGAACATAATTTCCATTATAAGGGGAAAGAGAAAAGGTGTTACAAACATATGAAGCCTTTTAAAATTCTTTTCCCAGGACATAGGAGTAACCAAAACAACAGCTTCCCTCTCTTAGCTGCACTAAGAATGTGGATATTGGCAATGATGATTGCCAATATATTTGTCACCTTCATATTGGACAATTGCAATGTACCCTACTATTTGCAGTTCACCTGGAAGTACAAAAGAGATGGTTCAATAGCGATGGGCTCCTTTTTTGAAAATCCCCTGTCAGTTCAGTTAAGGATCCATTGAACTTTCTTGGAATCATTGTCACCATTGGAGTCTTAATGAGAGATGACTGTTTCTCAAAAGTGGAATATGATACTTTTATTCTTTTTCTTCAGCAAAGTGTGTATATGCAAATGTGATGCAGTGGCACAGCTACAGTGTCCATACAGTGTATTAACCTGCCAGGTAACCTGTGTGTACTCTGACTTCTTAATAAATGTTGTGTAACCACACAAATATTGTTTTCATTGACTACTGTTCTGTTTCTGCCATCTAGGAGTGTTTCTTTGACAATGATGAATAGACAAGGGTTATCATAAGAGGAATAAATTTGGCACATGCTAAACACCTGTTTGCTGTTTTGGAACAGGACTATGATAACTGCTCAAAACCACAGAGTGATTACACACAGGCGAGTTTCAAAAAGACCAACAGACAGCACTGAAAAAACTCAGTGAGAAAGCAGCCTCTGTGCCTCTTGGTAGGTAGTTCCATTTGGGGATCAGTTCTGACTCTGTAGCCTTTTATAACAAATTTTCTTACATTTCGTAAAAGCAGCAATCACTTTGTCCTGGTTTTACTCAGTCTGGATTTTGGTGTTGAAGAAATCACAAAGATGGTTCCAGTGAGAAAGTTCTGGAAGATTTTTTTTTTTTTTCCAGCAAAAGGAGCCCTGCCCCCTGTGTTTCAGAACCAATCCATATGGCTCTGAGGTTGATGGACAGGCTCTGGGTGGTAGGCTGGGCCAATTGCACAAATGTTACACCTCTGTATGAATATTTTTTGTATTAAGAAGAATTCATAACAAGATAGGGGCGGCCACCATTTAGTTTTTAGGTTGTTAGTATCATACCCTGCACTGGGGAAGGACAGAGGAGGAGGGTGAGAAGATGTAAGTAAAAAATGGAAACCCAAGATCACAGTAAGAAGGAGAAAGAAGAAGGTGTTTCTTCTTGTGGTGCTCAACCATGGGAAAAGACTGTTCTTGAAAGTGACTGTCTTCTCTGAGAGACTTGTGAAGAGTGAGAGATCCTGCATTGCCCTTGGATGGGCTGGACTAAACCATAAACCCAGGGAGTGGGGGAAAGAGGCAGCCACCCCTCCTCCCTCCTCCTTGTCTGGAGCAAGTGGATGCTTAGAAGAAGCTGGGTTCTGACAGGAGATTTGAGAGTAGCCTTGCCCTCAGAGTGAAGCAGCCAGCCCTGGAGGACTGTTTTCCTTTCTCCCATGAGGTAAAAAAAGAATCCCATGCCACTAGCAGTTATACACTGACTGTTTCTTGGAAAAAGAACTTCCACAGCTTGGAGCTGTAAGGACTCTTCTCCTATCGTGCTGGATGACAACTCAAAGAGTAGTTTGATCTATGTGAAAACTCTAATCCCTTGCCCTCCTTGTGCCCAGGGAGGCATGGAGGGCTGGAGAAGGATAACCTGGGAGAGACAGGTTCACAGAGAGAATAACAGGTTCTAAAATGTCTTTTTTTTTTTCTTCTCCTTGTAAATTTTTCCCTGTCTTTTTGTCCCCCTCTCCAGTGTGGTAGTGTTCTTAGTAGTTCTTAGTAATAAATCTATTTTGCAACTTAGTTATTCATCCTGTCTGACATTCTGGGCAATATATCTTTCTCTCAATTATGTTATCTTATCTAAACCATAAATTTTTCTGTTAATTGGGCTTTTGCTCTCCTCTCTGCCCTGGTGGGGGGGGGGGGGGGGGGACACTTTGTGGGTATTTTGACTTTCAGCTTGTTACATAAAGAAATTCTCAGGTCACAGAAGTATAAAACAATTTTGAAGACAATATGTGAAATGTAATCCTCCTTCCCTTCTCACCATTCAGAAATCAGAAATCTTCTGTCAAGACCATTTCATCTGACAGATCCACAGTGGCCAAGTAACAGTGATATAATGATAACTCAGTTTCTGAGCTCTGAGTGGAAAATTGCGAGTGATCTGTTGTTTGCATTTGTCAGAGTTGTGTTGATAGGTTGGTGGGTGTAGTTACTGCAGATCAAGCTCACAGATCTTAGGAATTGATGTGCTACAGAGGACTTAGATCCAGTGTGCTTTTTGTTGACAGATCAATCTACCTTTTCTATTTGTAAAGGTATGAAGTTTTGACTTCACCTCAGGAAGTCCTGCTGAAATATTGCTAGCTGCATTCTTGCACTGCTGTTAAGTAAAATTGAATAATGAAACTCTTGCCCACTAAAATCCCCCCAAAAGTCAGTCAAGAATAGGGAAATATATTATGCACTGCAAGATGTGTGCATAAACCACTTAGACTAGATCTTACAATGGCCTTTGGTTCTGAAAGCTATGCTACCAGGTGTGACTCAATATTCATCCTTTATTTTTGAGGAAGAAAAGCATTTAGACAGCTAATTAACATCTATGGTAAAACAATGTATGAACTCACTGCAGAACAAACTTTTGAGCATAACTTCTGGTGTACTCATCTCTGCTTTTCGTATGAGGGAATCTAAAACCAGATTTGAGTATAATCACTCATCCCATCTTCTCACTTATCACCAAAGGTTTTGCTTTGCTATTACAAAGCCTTCTCATAATGCCACCCGTAGCATCTCATCTGGAGGTGTTTTCCCTGCTAAGTGTGTTCCCAGCAATTTTAGTCCTCTGGCGATAGTGTTGATCAGATGCCTCAGCCTACATTGTTTTCTCTCCTTTTTCCTCTCTTATCCACTCTGTGGATAAAAGAGGAAAAATTTCCATGGCACCTCTGCTTTCTTTTCCTCTTAGCATGTCAAATGGACTTTGGTTTCTGAGAATTTTCTTGCTGTTCTCTTTTTTTTCATTCTTTTATAAAAACTTACCTACTCTCATCTTCCTGTATACTCATTGACCTCTCATTCTTGCATCTGCACATCAACAATCCTTTCCTGCTTTCTACCCTTTGCCCCATAAGAGATTCTCTACTTCCCCTGACAAGAGTTCTGTGCTTTTAAGTCACTTGATGGTTCTCTTATCAACAGTGAAGAGATCACTGTTACGAGACTTCACTATTTTTTCCATTAGCTTCTATCTGGAAGAGCATAAACACTAGAAAACATAAACACTAGAAAACTATGAAACTATGCTGTTCTATTACTGTTATTTTCTCTGAACTAAAAAGGTAATTTATACACTGATTCACCTTTGCATAATTCCCTGACCTGTCTTTTGTTGTTCAAAACAGAAAATTCCTCTGCTAAAGGATTTTTTTTTTTAATTTTGTCTAAACACACTGTTGTCTGACCATAATCTCATTGGAATCAGTGGGATTTTTTCCATTAACATCAGTATGCCTTGGATCAGATCCCAGATGAACATTTTTTTCCTGCTTTTTAATACTGTGAGTAGTGAATTATGCTGCTCTTAATGCTGAGCCATGCTGGGAAGGGAAAGTTTTGCACTGCTGGAGCCCTGGTTCCTGGCAACCATATGTCTTTCAAAGGTAATGTTCCTCCATGGGGGAATGATGGAAAGGTTCCCTCTGCTACACCTCTTTAATTACAAGAGAAAGTATCCTCCCACTGCAGTCCTCCCAGCATCTAGGAGCACTGCTTCAGCCTTCTCTAGTGCATTTCCAGAAAAGACTGAAAACTTCCTCTCTGACTTCCTGAAACACCTCCCATGCAGCTGTTACTATTGCAATGCACTCTGTAATTGAGGATGCTCAGGACAATAAGGATTCCCATATGGCACTTGCAGGAGCTCTGAGACTAGAAAGAACTTGCTTTGCTATTGCTCTTCAGCAAAAATAGCTTTGCTTAAGTAGTTCTGTATGTCACTTTTTAAAATTCTGCCTTTATTTCTATTAAATTCAGAACAAAATGACAAGGATTTGCAATTATATACATGTATATTCATGAATATAGAAAACACTTTACATGTATGTGTGTATGTGTGTATGTGTGTGTGCATGTGTTTGCATATAAAGTCAGATTGTACACCTTCTAAAAAGAGTAATTTGCTTTTCTACCTGACAAAGTTGCTCTGTATTATAGTCATCCTGAAGCACTGACACCTCAAATTCTGTTTTTGAGCTGGCAAAAACATTTGATAAAAGCAGGCTATTGCATGCAGCAAGGCTGCTAAAATCCAAGTTTTACATTAAACTCTAAACTGAGAATTAGGCATGGTAAATATGAGTGGAGTCATTCCACAAGTCTGTCCTTTATCTGGTCACCTGAGCAAGAAATTTTTGGGTTTAATTTGTATTGGACTCCCTGAATATGCCCTGCAATGGCACAAGTACTTTCTGGGATTAATGTGTTGTGTAAAAGTCAGAGGATTGTTTCCAGTCAGACAGTGAATCTGAAATACTGCAACAGCTGTGTGTGATGTTAGAAGGAAAAGTCTCTTTTCAAACAGAGCAATAAATGAAGTTTCTCTGATGGTCTATGCTTGTCCTAATGCCTCAGTCTCTGGTGCCAGAGGTGTACAGGAATGCTGATCTCTTCTGCAAGTGAATTTCAGGCACTAAAAAAGCACCATCTAGCTTTAATGTGTCAGTGTTAGGGTTCTCTTCAAGACTGCAAAATGGCCTAGTCAGGCAGTAAAGTCTGGTAATAAAGACTCTATCTTGAATTCTGTCCTGAGGATGAAAAGAACTGCTAGGTGCATTGCTTTCTTGATAGATTCATTACTGGTTGCTTTTAGAAAAACATATTCCCAGTATACAAAGTAGAAGAAAGATATTAGTGGAAGCAAGAAAAAATTTCTGAACAGTTTTACACCCTTTTAATCTTCACCTCAATCCAGATTCTAATCTTTCCAAGCAAAATACAGAACCACAGGATCACAGAATAAACTGAATTGGAAGAGACCCACAAGAATTATCGAGTCCAACTCCTGGTCCTGCACAGCACTATCCCTGAAGCACACCCTGTGCCAGAGAGCATTGTCTAAATTCTTCTTGAACTCTTGTCAGGCTGTGCTGTGAACACTTTCCTTGGGAGCATCTGCTCATCACTTTCTGGGTGAAAAACCTTTTTCCAATATCCAACATCAACTTCCCCAAGAGAACTTCAGGCCATTCCCTCAGGTCCTGTCACTGTCACCACAGAGAAGAGACCAGTGTCTGCCCCTCTTCTTCCCCCTACTAGGAAGTTGTGACTGCAGTGAGGTCTCAGTCTCCTCCAGGAGGTGACCTCAGACTCTCTTCATACAGCTTCCCCTCAAGGTCCTTCACCATCTTTGTTGATCCTCTATTGGCTTATTATTTATTTTATATTGTGTCCCCCCAACCTGCCCCCAGCCCTGGAGGTGAGGCCGCCCCAGGTCAGAGCAGAGCGGGACAATCCCCTCCCGTGCCCGGCTGTGATGCTGTGCCTGATGCCCCCCAGGACACACTTGGCCCTCGTGGCTGCCAGGGCACAATGGCTCAGATTCACCTTGAGAGGAGCCCCAGGTCCCTTTCCATGGCTCTGCTCTCCAGTGTCTCACTCCCCAGTCTGTCTGTCCATCCAGGGCTGCCCTGTCCCAGTGCAGAATCGGCACTTTCTCCTGTTCAGTTTCATGTGGTTGGTGATTGCCCCGACCCCTGATTTATCGAGGGCTCTCTGTGGGGCCTCCCTGCCCTCGAGGGAGCCAACAGCTCCTCCCAGTTTTGTCATCTGTGACCTTGCTCAGTGTCCCTTCCAGTCCTGTGTCCAGGTCTTTATGGAGGTGTTGAAGGCAGGGGCCGAGGATGGGGCCCCTGTGGAACCCCACAGTGACAGATCCCCAGTCTGATGTCACCCCATTCACTGTAACCCTTTGTCCCTGTCCCCTGAGCTGCTGCTCACCCATCACACGATGTGTTTATCCAGCTGTGCTGGGCATTTTGTCCAGAAGGATCCTGGGAGACACAATGTCAAAAACATTACTGAAATCCTAAAAGATCACATCAGTTGGATTCTCTTGATCAGTTGGGTGGGACGCCTTGTCACAAAAGGACATCACGTTTGATAAGCAGGACTTTCCTCTCTCAACTCTGCTGGCTGTAACCAATGACTGATTTGTCTTTCAGGTATTTTTCAGCCCTCCCAGAATAATCTTCTCCACACCTTTACCAGGTACCGAAGTGAGACTGACAGGCCTGCAATTTCCAGGGTCCTCCTTGTCTTTCTTGAAAATTGGGGTAACGTTCATCAGATTCAAGTCAGCTGGGACCTCTCTGGATTCCCAAGACCACCCAAAAAATGATCAAGAGAGGTTTTGCAAAGACATCAGTGAGCTCTTCATAAATTCTTGAACAAATCCCATCAGACCCCATAAACTTGTAGCTATCCAGCTGGAGCAGCAGACTCCGCAAAATTTCAGGGTCATCTGGGGAATGCTCATTCTTGCGGTCATGGTCCTTTAGCTGAGGGCACTGAGATCCCCCTGGACTGACATCTGTGTAGAAGAGAGAGGAAGAGAATGAATTGAACGCTTTTGCCTTGCCTCTGTTCCTGTTTGTGAGGTGACCATCCTCACCCTGTAGTGGGCTGATGTTATTTTTCCAGTGCAGAGTAGCCTGGCACTGCTGCTTTGTGTTTAAGCAAAAAGAGCAGCTCTGAGGAGCTGTGAGTGCTCTGCAAGTGCTCTGCAAGTCTGAGGAAGCAGTCTCACATGAGAGTGGAATCCATGTACATGTCTCAGAATTGACTTCAGACCTCATTTATGCTGGAAACATACCAATCTGTTCTCAGGCAGCATTGTTTGTTCTTCCCTGGAACAACAGTAGAAGGTGAAGCACGGTGTCAAGAGCTGGCTCAGAGGTTAATTTCCAGCACAGAATTCAGCTGGAAAACCACAAGCAGGAAGTAAATCCAAGGGCATTCCTCGTGTTTAATCAGTCATGATAAAAATGCCACAGACCTTTTCCCTTACACATAGTGATTTATCACTCAATAATATGCAAAAATTATAATTGATGGACCTGTTAGAGATCTGCACAGTAATAAAAATTATCTTTCTCTATGTTTTTTGTTACAAAATGTATTTGGCACTTTATACATTTCATAAAATTATTTGCCATTTTACTCATGTTAGCAATCATCACTTATAAGCATTATTAGTTGCCCTAAACCACAATGCTCTGTTCTGCTAAGCAAGCCATCTGACATTTAAAGAGAAGGCTTTGGCAGCGCAGAGAGCAGGATACATGCAAAATCCTCACCAGCTGTGGGGGGAACATAAGAAATATTTGCCAGCTTTTAAATAGAGTTAACAGAGAGAAAGGAAAAACCCCATTATTCCCCATTTTATGACCCACACAAAGTCTGTGTGCACTCAAAGGGTCTGAGCTTATGGGCAACTAATTTCACATTTTCTGCAGAGGGAAGAGAATATGGAGACCTTTATGTTCCCTCATCGATTTGTCCATCAACAGATGCCTTAGATTGACGTATTTGAGAATCAATGAAGTCTGGGCTTATTCCTGGAGGAGAGGAGGGGTGTTGGGGGTTTCTCAGGTATAGTGTGTCCACAGTGACCTATCATGCATTCCCTTTCCATTTTCCTTCATGGGAGTATTTACTCTTCATTCTTGAAATCTTGCATATGAGGTGTCTCCTGCAACACGTTCACTACAGAGCTCCATGTTCTAGAAAAATGCAGTTTCTGATGTTTATTGCAGAGTTATATGTAATAAAATAAGCTGCTGTGGCAGGGCTGATCATTCTAGCACAGTGTAGCCTGCTGAGGAATGCTTTTGTGATGTGGTAGGTACTGTTGGAATTAATCTTTCTAAAGGTTTTATGAAGATGGAAGACAGGTTGTGCTAGAGAGGGAATAGGGGTAGAATCTGTGTATAAATAGGCTTCCCTTTTCAGCTAGTCCAAGACTTGGTTTTGCCTTTTCTCTGTTTTACTCCTTTTTTTCCCTAGGTTATGTCTCGATTGAAACTGGTGGCATTAGAAATGTAGGAACACTATTTTTTTATTGAAGACAACTGTGTGAAGAATAATTCTGTTCATTCTACCAGTGTAAGAGCATGTATATTTATTGAAAAATATGCAACAAATTTTCATATTTCATATACAACATATTTTCAATAAATTATTTCAAATAATTTTCTTGACTTGAAGTTATTAGTAGAATACTTTTTGTAGGAGGCTTCACTTTGGTCTTGCCTTATTGCAGGATTTTTTAGTTTGAATAAAAATTTCTGTGTGGAGGTTTTTTTGGGGGGGTTATTTATTTGTTTTATTTATTTATTTATTTTATTTATTTTATTCTATTTATTTTATTGTATTTTAAATTCTTATTTTAAAATAAATTGCATGTACAATCGTAAAGTCAAGTGAGAAATAGTGTAACAAAGGTATGCACATCTCACATTTGTTTTGGCTAGAATTGCTTAGCTTGAAAATTTTTTATTTAAAAAACTTATTATTGACAATCTGGAAAACAGTGAACTTGTATTTCAAAACCTTTTCATCCTAAATTCTTTTAAAAACACAAATGCAGTCAGATTCCATCCAGAAAGAAGTAAGTCTTGACACAGAAACACTTGGGAAAGAAACTCAACAGAGATCACCTAGAAATGAGAGGGAGCAAGCGTAATTTACATTTGTGGCTGTGGCCTTTCCTTCTGATGGCCTTTCTTTTTTTTTTTTGAAATATCTCTGCTTGAAATGGTTTTGGATTGAGCTTCTCTGGCTACACTGCTGTGCACTGTCAGAAAAAGAAAAATTGAGAGATTGTGCTGTTATTTCGAGTCTTTTTTTGTGCTTACATCTAGTTTCTTCTTCTCGTCCTGGACCGTTCTAGTAACTTGGGTTACATTTGCCTCCAGAGGTGCTGCTACTCCTTTATAGAACAGGAATACAAATGAGTAGCTGCTCTAGGCAGAGCCCACTGCACACATTTGAACTTCCATTAAAAACAAACAAACAAAAAGCCAAACAAAAACATTGCCCAATGTTTGTTCAACATGATTCTCAGTTGTGTGCAATAGGCAGGAATCAAAGTAATTCCGTGATTTCTTTCTTTTCCCCAGCAATGTTTTTTTCCTCAGGGAAATCTGTAAGCATGTTTTCTGGGATTGTTTTTCCAATTTGGGAGAGATGAGCAATACTACAGTTAGAAAGCTATTTGGAGTTGCCAGTTAAATCTTCTAACGTGTTAGTATGAGTGCAAGCAGATAGAGTTGAGAAGCCAGTGGCTGCATAAGTCCAAAGCTTTGACATTCGTTCCTCTTTTGGAAATGTGTAGAACCCCGAAGAAAGGAATTGTTTCTTTTCTACAGCTTAGAAAAAAATCATTTTTTTCTCCCTATTACTCTGCAAACTATTTGGTTTGCTTAATAACCTTGCTCTGGTTATTTAAAGACTGTTAAAGGCAATCAGTATTCCATCATTAGTACTATATTGGTCAAGACCTGAGGCTAATGTTAACTTAAAGTTAACCTGAGGTTAACTTAAGTGTATTATTTTGGATAAAATAGTCTACTTACTCTCTGTTTTCTTTTAAGCAGGTTTTTTAGTGAAATGTGTATGTTCAGATCTATTTTGTGCATAGAAACATTATTTTTGCTGCTTTAAAATTAACACTGATTTTTTTTTTGTATAAAAGGAAAGAGTTTAAACTGCAAGAAGCAAATTTCATCTATTTTGAGTAATTGAACTTGTGCAGAGATCCCTACCGATTCCAAATATGTACACTTCATATATTGTAATTCTAAATACATATCAGTGATAGACATAAAGCAATAAGAAGCTGGTTTTGTAAATTCATAGGAAAAGTTTTACATTCCCTTCTCACCTATCCTGAAATGCTTGATAAAAGCAAAAGAGTTGCCAAGCTCATTTGTACATAGTCATAATGCTCATTCAAATTTATATTGGTAAAAACTGCTTGATGAATCTAAGTGGATGCTTCACAAGATAAGGCAGCATCTGTTTTTAATATGTGTTTTGTGTGTGATGGAGCTAATTTTTGTCCCCCTGATCAAGGTCATCACTTTCACCTATTGTCAGGCTGGGTTAATCCATTCATATATATTTTTAAGGCCTCTTAAAAGCTCAAACAAAAATGTAAAAAAAAAAAAAATTAAAGGAACTTTTTTTTTTAATACTTGTTGTCTCCAATAAGTCACTATCGTTATTGATTCGTTTGGTTTTTTTTTTTTTTTTTTTATTTTTTTTATTTTTTTCAAAGTGACATAAAAGAGTAATCCTGTCTTTGGTGTGTCTTTTAGTGCTGAGGTGATGATTATTGTAACTGCTGAGAAGATGTGGCATTGACATAATGTAATAACTGAATTTAAAATTCCTTTTGGGAAAAATTTTTCTTAGTCTCTGATTAATTCAGTATAAAGATGACAAAAATAATTTTAAGGGATAAAATAAAATTTAGAAATACCTGCCGTACCTGAAAACTTGTAAGCTAGCAGAAATTTAGAAGAGAATGATAAACAATAAGACTACAAAATAGTGTCTGCATTCTTGAGTAGAAACCAAGCATTTTAAAAATTGCTCAACATATTCACAGTGACTTTTTGGCAACTTATGTCTTAATTTCTTCCTATCCTAAAACATTCTATATATCTATATACATTTGAGACCATACCTATATACATTCAGACATTTGGCACAGGTGGTGTAGAAGCCAACAAGGAAAGATGTGCTGCGGGACCTTGAAGTAACACACAAAGATGGACTGGTTGAGGGTGTGAAGGCTGGGACAGCCTTGGCTGCAGTGATCATGACATGATGAGTTCAGGATCCTGCTTGGAGGAGGATAATAATTAGGATCACAACCCTGGATTTTGGAGAAACTAACTTTGGCCTTGTTAAGAACCTATTTGGAAGATTCCTAGTCTGTCAGGATCTAAAGGGTAGGAGGGCCTAAGATAATTGAGTATCCAAATATAATTTCCTCCAAGCTGAAGATCAGTGCACCCGTGTGAGTAAAAAATCAAGTGAAGAAGTCAGATCTGCATGGATGGGCAAGGAGGTGCTGGCAAAACTCAAATAGAGTAAGCAACTTTATGGGTTGTGGAAAAAGGGACAGGCCACTCAGAAGAAAATTAGGAATATTCTCAGAGTGTGCAGGGATGTGACAAGAAGGGCTAAGATCCTGGCAAGGGATGTCAATGACAACAAGCTTTTTCCTAGTACATAAGTAGCAAAAGAAAGAATG
The DNA here is from genome assembly GCA_009741485.1 of Malurus cyaneus samueli. NCBI lineage: Eukaryota > Metazoa > Chordata > Aves > Passeriformes > Maluridae > Malurus > Malurus cyaneus. The sequence continues at coordinate 38,571,355 of CM019236.1, forward strand.
AGGAAAATGTGGCCTACTGCTGAATGAGGTGGGTTCCTGCCTAGTGACAAAGAATACAGAGAAGGTGGATTACTGCCTTCTTTGCTTCAACCTTTTCTGCTCAATCTGGCCTTCAGGAATCCCAGACCCTGGAGGCAGGAGATAGTCTGGAGATTTCCTTTCCTTTCTTTCAAGGGAAAGATTTCCTTTTTCACTTGATCAAGAAGGATCGGTTTGGACATCATATAGGCAAACCAGACAGCCACAATTCCATGGGCCCCACAAGTTCTGAGGAAGTTGGCAGATGTAATTGTCCAGCCATTCTTCTTCAGTTTTGAAAGGTCATGGAGAACAGGAGAGCTGCCTGTACATCGGAGGAAAGCCAGGGTCATTCCAGCATTCAAAAATGGCAAGAAGGAGAAGCCAGGAAACTACAGGCCCACCAGTCTGGAACAGTGACAGGACGGCTTATCCTGGATATAATTTATGAACACAGGGAGAAACAAGGGGTTACCAGGAGCAGTCAACATGGATTCACCAAGGGGAAAACATGCTCAACCAACCTGATAGACTTCATGTAGATGATGGGAGGGCAGTAGGGTGTGGTCTACCTTGACTTTGGCAAGGCTTTGGACACTGTGTCCCATAACATTGTCATAGGTGAGCTCAGGAAAAGTGTGTTAGAGGAGTGACAAGAGAGGTTGTTTGGGAAGCAGCTGGGTGGCAGAGCTCAGAGCGTTGTGATGAGCTGAATCCTGCAGCTGCACTGCTAGGTGGTCAGTGACCAGGATAATCGGGCACAGTGCACCCTCAGCAAACTTGATAAGGAAACGAAACAGGAAACAGTGTCTGCTACAACAGATATCTGTGTCAGCAGCCAGCACAGCCTGCACAGGCTGAGGTGCAACAAAAGCAAGTCTACAAGTTATGCACCTGGCCGAGAATAACCCAGTTATAACGCACCAGCACAGGCTGGGGCTGACCAGCTGGAAAGCAGCTCTGCAGAGAAGGACCTGGGGGTCCTGGTGGAAAACAAGCTGTCCCTAAACCAGCAGTGTTCCCGTGTGGCCAAGGAGGCCAATGGTATCCTGAGCTGCATCAGGAAGAACATTGCTGGCACAATACATGGGAAATGGTCTTGTCATTCAACTCAACCCTGGTGAGACTTCATCTGGAGTTCTTCATCCAGTTCTGGACATGGTTCTGGAGCCACTGGAACAGAATATTAATCACATTAATAAGAACCCACTGGATATCAACATCAAAGAAGAAACTTTTGTTGAGTGTAAGAGCAAATGCAAGCTTGATATTTGGTCAGAGAGTTACAATTATTGTTGGCAATGGATATATGAAAAATGCTGGCTTCATAAAAGTAAGTGGCTAATTAACAAAGTCTCAATTGGAAGAATCTGTAGACAAATTGGTAGATGTGAAAACGTTTTGAAATCAAGCTTGTGGAAAGGAAACATTGACTGACTCTCAATGGGCTTGCGCTTAGATGTGGCTATTTCTAGATTTAAATGCAGCTGCCACTACAAAGACCATTCACATTTCAACATGATGAAACACAATATGCTGGAAATCAGTGAAGAAGGCAGCTGTGATATAATTTATTGTTACAAGTAGCATGATAATGATAACAGTTATCACCATTTTATGGAAACAATTCTATGGCTGTATAACTTAGCAGCAATATTCTATTAAAAGTTATTTTGCCACTGCTAGTTTCATTCTTTCAGAATCCACTTGAGCTACTATACCCAGTTCTAATGCACCAACAAGATTGCTGAAATGGTAGATGCCTAGGTGGAGATATGATCTATTTTAGCATGGGGCAAGCTGTCCTAGGTAGGTCATGTGGGGATTCTTTCAGCGATGTGCTGTACACTCTTTAAACAGCTAGACATATTTCGGAATTATAGCAGTAATTATCTAAATCAAATAATCCAAACTTCTCAGTAACACATTTTGTGTGTGTTACAGAGTCCTGAGGAACACAATAGTAGCAAATGAAGACGAAGAGATGAAAAAAAAAAATCATGCGCTATGACACCTGCCTGGTGAGCTCTAGATTTGTAAAACTTTTATGTTCTACCAATAAGGAGCTCTGTAAGAGTCTTCTGTGTCATTCCATTAGAAAAGAAGAACAGAAAATTTCCTACCAAGAGACAGGGACTACAACCATTTCTGACTATTTTGGCACAGCAACTGAGCAAAATGTTTATCAGAGGACTTCAAAACATGCAGTGCACAGGACAAAAAAAAGCATTTCAGTTCATGCTTTGATGAATTATTTATCCTGTTTCCTCCTCCAGTGAATACTGCATTTTCTTTGAAAGATCTCTTATGTGATGATTTAAAAGTGCATTTATTGTAACAATGTGCTCTGAATAATTGCATTTCATATAGTTTCCATGCTATTTTGTCTTCTTATCTAGAATACTAAAAGCATGTTTGACTGCGATTCTTCATTAGGATTTGCTGGCACCACTTCTCTTCCTTGACATTCATTATTAGCTTGGCATCATCTGATTTGGCACAATAAAGTTACTTTAATCTGATATCAATAAATGAAATTCAAAATAGCTGCATGCTGTGCATGCTGTGCCCAGCTGTGGAAATTTCCCTTGTGACCCTTCTCACCAGGCAGGACATTATTATCAGCATAAAATTGACTGCATTTATTCGTGTGATTGTTAGCAATGATTCTGATTACTTATTTTATAATAGTTCTTCTACACTTTTTGAGTGCCTAAGTGAATGGATAGCACTGCCAGTTGTTATGATGTTGTTATGAACCAGATATAGTAATGCTAGGAACGTAAAAATAGCACACTTATTCCTCAGGAGAAACAAGTGGAAAAATACTTTATGGTGAATAGTTCAGTAGATATACATAAAAACACTTTGATGAAGGATGATTTATTAATTTTTGTCTGTGCTACTTAACAGCTAACCTAGCTATTATGGAACAAAAATCTTAATTATTGCAAATTTTAAACTTTTCATCAAGCCCCCTTGCTAATATAAATAAGGTAAAATATTAATACTGTAAACCATTGGATTTAGTTATGAGTGTTTTGACTTGTTTCAGAATAAATTTTCCATCATGATCCTATAACAACTTTTTTCAGCCCACTTGAATAATGAAAGAAATACAGAAATGAGAATGGAACTCCCTTTTGTATACAGTCTTTTTGTGTTTTGAAACAAATGAAACAGCTGAATATCTTACTCAGATGTAAGCCATGGTGGTGAAGTCAGTGAATGATATTCATGTTCAGTGTGTAGCACGCTGGGATTCTTCCCTGTGTCAACGGCCAATATGCATGATTATCCTACAAATAATGAATACACAATTCTTTACAGATTCTATTGGAAGAAAACAGAAGCCCCTTAGCAAGCCAGTGTCTCCTGAAAAGAATACAAAGTCTGCTAGAACACGTACTTTTTGGAAATGGACATGAGTAATTTTATTTGAAAATCCTGTCATAAGGATGGGGGTTGTCTCTATCAAAAATAATCAGGCCAGTTAAAAGGATAAATATCTCACTATCAGTGTAGTAAACACATCTTGGCTGTCATTTTCCCACAACCATCAGGCAAGTTATTATTGGACAATGTCACACTGCACTAGAATGGTTGTCTGCTTTTCTCTCTATTGTACTTTTTAGGTTTTGGAATATTTTGCTTTGAGATTTCATGAAGTGCAAGAAGAAAATTGAACATTTGTGCATAAATACCAAATTAATCAAAAATTTTAGGAAACCAGGGTACCGTATATGTATTTACTTAGTATGGAGTTCATTTACTGTTAATTTCATTTTATACTTGCTAGAATTTCACAGATAAGTACCTTGTACCACTGTCTGCTTCTGCATGTTTTCTACTTTACACAGATCCTGTTCTTTGAGATATTTAGAATTACTAAGAAAGACTTTATTTTAAAATACCAGAAACATAAAGACAAAATGGATGGCTGCTTATGTAATTTTATAAAGACTAGCAAACATATTAAAATCAATAGTCAGTTACATGATTTGTGAGTAACATGAATGAAGAAATGAAGAAATGTTCACTCTGAGGAACATAAGAAAGTTTTTGCCTTGTATCAGTTCTGTTCTTCTAGGCTCCCATATCAGTCCTTGCAGAGAGTCCTTGCAGTAAACAGTAAAAAACAGGATGGAGCATACGGAGAATTTGCTGGTATATGCAAAGTACTATATTATATGGAACATATTAATACCTATATATCAATAAATCTGTATTTAATATATAGGGAAGCTCCTGAATTATTTTTACTTACATTCTTCATGAGTAAAAGATTTACCAGAATTAAAAAAAAAACAAACAAAAATGAAGACTGTAATTTCAGGCTGATTGAAACAAAAAATCTGTGTGACCGCACAGCATAACAGTTTCTGAATTACAGAGGTAAAATAGCTTAGAATTTGACTTAAGAGCAACTCATAGCATGGATGGTGCTGTCTTTTAAAGCAGTGATTGATAATAATCTGTTTATTTAAATAGGTAAGTTGTTTTGATTATATTGATTACTACTGTAAGGAGGACTGGACTGCAGAGCTGTTGGTGACATTCCTGAAGAAAGCACTTACCCCAAATTATGAGTCTCAGAGCTGCCTGTATACACCTGGGGTGTTAGGCTGATGAACCTTGAAATAAAGTACAACTGATATGTTTCAACACTTGTAATGGAAAAAAATCTGCAAGTACTTATCAATAAGACTTCCTAGAATAAGCAAAAAGTGTGTGCTGCTTTGAACAGTAAAAGGTAGACGTTAGGTAGCTGAAGAAATAAGAAATAATGGAAGTATTTGTACACAGATGTTACCACTCAGGCTAGCTATAATTGAGAGTGTATTATAAGCAGATCTAAGGTATACAAAAATGATGGCAGGAACACTAAGGTAGGTAAGCATTTGCCAGGACACAGAGCACTAAGATGTCTGTCAGAAAAATAAGAATCACTGGAAATTTGTGCTTTGATAGAGTATATTAAAATGAAGATAGACGGAGCAGAGGAAACAATCACTTTTGGTCACGATTGTGGAAAGATGACAAGATTATTTATGGTGAATGATATTTTGAAATGCTATAGATCTCAGAGTGAGATATTTATCTTTTCATGCACTATCAGCAGGAATAAATGTTACTGATTGTTACATTAACATTATTTTCTTCCTAGAAAGTTGTTTGAAGGAACATGTTACTTAGATATTGATAGTGTTTGAAATTCCTGGATGAGATGCTGGGAACTTTCCTCACCAAATATTTGCTGAACCAGTAAACTGTGTTATCACTCCCAGTTCCCTTTTTGGTATGAAATTAGATTATTAGAGAAGAAAGAGCCTTGGGTAACAGATTCTAGATGAAGTCATCGCAGATGGATTCAATTTAAATAAAATGGTAAGAAACAATGAAGAGACTATCATTAGAACTGATCACTCAGGTAAAGGAAACTAGCTGGAAAAAGACTAGCAGTCTGGGAATTGGAACCCATAAATAGTGGAATTTCTGTACTCTCAAGAGTCTGTATCTTGCCTGTAGGAAAGGACTTACTAAAATATGAGAAAACTGCCTTCTCAATAAGCATATAAAATGCTGAAATAGAGAGAAACCCCTTCGGTTACATTTACCAAGATAGTATTCACCAAAAAAAACCCTTTTTTAAAAAATGTAGGGATGAGCCTTCACATGGGAAGGTATAATAGGTCAATAGAATTAGACCTTGCAAATTGTTATAACTAGTAGCAAAGACTTATTCAGCTCTAGAAACAAAATGATGAGGAAGAGTGCTCTAAGCAGATAAGACATAAAATGAAACAGTGAAAAATTATGTGCTGACAATCTAATCACAGTCATTTCAGCTGTAACCTGATGAGTTAGAAATTATGTCTGCAGAGAGCAACCTGGGTGACTAGCTAGTTCAGGCTCATCTCTGATTGTCTGTGTGATGAGACTGTAAAACCTCTAATGCACTCTTGGAATGAATCAGTGAAAGTATTTCTGGAAGAGATGAAGAAAACTCAATGTTTTTGAATGGGGTATTGGTAAGATTTAAATCTGCAATACTGCGTATATTTCAGGTTGTATTCAGGAAAAATGGATTTCAGCATGGAACATTACCTGAGAAAGTCTACAAAAAAGATAAAGTGAATGGAGTGCTTGTTCATGACAGGAGATTTAAAGAGTTCAGTTTGTATAGTATTATAAATTAAAGATTGAGAGACATGTGACAGCTACACATAAATATGCCTAAAGATAAGCACAAAAGAGGAAGGAGAGGTTTTGTGGTGAAAGGGTAACATTAGCGGAAATCTGAAATAAACATGTCCTGGAAATTTATGTTTGCTAGAGAAAAAAAGAAACAATGGAATGATTAAGGGGGAAAAAGCCAAACATCTTAAAGATGTCAACCTTTAAGTCTGAAGAACTGTGATGTGGTGATCCATGTTCAGTACGCTGACAAGATCTTTAAAGTTGCATGACGACGACTGGATGACTGCTAGGAGGATAAAATTTTCTTAGTATTTTTTATTGTATCATTTATTCAAATAGGAATGGTATGTTTCCTTAACCCCTCAGAAAAATAAAATACCAGACATTTTGACCCTATTCCTAACTTTTTTCACTTTTAGTAGCACTGCCCACTTGTGACACATTCCCCAAACTCCTCCTCACTCTGTTAGCTCTATGCTGCTTTTGCTGTTATTTCTTCTCACAGATATATTATCATCTCTAACCAGCAGTATCGTTCACTTCAGGTTTTTTTTTCTCGCTTATCACCTTTCACAATATTTCACCTGAGTCCAGCATCTGAACAGCTGGACTGAAGCTGTTCTAGAGTTCTAGACTGAACGGAGCCAAGGCAACCCACTCTTTCCTGTCAATCTGTAACAAATTACCCAACCACAGGCTGTGGAACCTATGTAGTGCATAAACAGTGTGTTTCTAGCTTGTATATAGCTCCTTCACATTGATTTAGGCAGAAATGGTGCACTGACATGCTAAAGGGATCCCTTGTGTTTCACAGGAGATATTTATTTTCAAGTCACAATACTTTCTCATACTCATCAAACACAAAAGAAAGATGGAGGGGAGAAGCAATTTGTTGTGCTGCTGGTTTAGTATATTGACTGCTGTGTGACGTTTGAGCAACTGCATTCAGCATATTTCTTCCTCTCACAAGGTTCCAGTTCTAACTGAAGGAACCCAAGGAAGAATGATAGCCTAATTATTTCTTTCTCTTTAAGAGAAACTGAGACACTTAATCTGTACAATAAAAATTTATACCAAATAAGGACCACTTGGAGGAAATTCTTGAGATGACAGTTCTCCCTGGGTATCAAAACAGCTTTAGGTATGGATGAGATGTGAGAAAAAGTTGAGCTAAGATCAGATGCAGGATGATTTTAGAGGTTTATACATGTAGAATCTGACTTTATACTAGACGTGACACAATATCACTTCAGGAGGTACAGTCTTTTGTTACATAGATTATATTTTTGTCCAAATGTTTTTGCAGTGCTCAAGAATTGCAGATGCCCTCTCTTTTTACTTATTCCATAGGAGTGCAAATGAAACATTTAATGGAAACAAGCCTGTGGTATCCACCAGCCAATTTACTTCCATGAAAATTGTTGCTCAGTACTTGTCCTTATCTGGGACCTTTCTCAGCAGAGGTGATTAATGAACATTTATGAAAACAGTCACTTAAAATTTTGTATTCACAGTTTATTTCTCTTTAAATTGAAGCTAAAAATCATTGGCCAAATCTTTCATCAGTACCACTAAACTCAAAAGAAAAGTTTTATTTGGCACATAGGCAACAAGCCACCTCTCCTTGTTTCTGGGCTACAATAGCATAAAGCTTAGAAGATTTGGTAAATCCTATGTACTTTTTCCCAGGCAGCTCATGAAAAAAAGATAAAATCACAACAAAATTGGAAATGGTTATGTATGAATTCTTCCCTTAGTGACACAGATGGTGAAAGCCTAAATAATGGAGAGACCTTTTATGTACAGTTTTTTAAAATTCCTGATGCAAAATTCCGATTTTCTCTAATTTTTGTGTTCAGTGACATGGCTGGTCCACTGTCTGCAGTTTTAAAGATTGCATGATGCAGGATCAGAGTTAAGCAGATCAACTCTAAGTGCACAAAAGTAGGAGCTGTTTTGCTGCAGAATTGCTCCAAATTGCTCCTGGTTGACTTTTAAGTTTGGTGTGTCAGATGCTGAAAACCACCTGCATTCTGATGCATACAGAAAAGCAGAGAGCTTGAAATGTTAATCCATGGTACATAAACAAGTTGCCATTGCTGAAGTTCTCTCTGATTTTCAGTGTGAATAATTATTATGGCACAAACATGGAAAAGCAGAGAATGTCTGCCTGAATACCAAGTGAATTTGCTGTGAATACTGGTTTCATAAAGGAGAACTTGTCAATTCAGAGAGCCATGAAGCTGTCTGCTGTGCTACACAGAAGGGCAGTGCAATGTCTAGGACAGGCTGCTGTCTTTCCAATATGGATTTTGAAGCGATGATGGGATTACCAGTACTATGTAAGTACTACCCATTCTCAGAATGCTCCTTTGAAGTTACTTTGTTACTTTTTGTTTTTGTTACTTTGAACTAACAAAAGGTAAGAAGCTTTTAATTAATTAACGAGCATTCAAATGATTATAGCACAATGCTAATTAAATAATTGATATGGATTACTTAAATCAGAAAGACATTAAGTAATTAAACAATCCATTTGTTGTGAATAATACCTGTGAGCAGTTGTGATCCTCTGCCAGCCTTTTGATGCAGTAAACAAAGAAACAAACCAAACCAAACAAAACAAACAAAAGATAAAAACATATCTTTGTTACATCTCTGAGACTGTGTGGGCATTCTGCATGAAAAAACATCAGCAGATTAATGTGGATGTTTTTCAAGCTGATTAAATTGAAGCACGTCATTTCTCACCATGAGTGGCTAATTACAGAACAGAAGAGTTGGATAGATAAGAAGTACTCAGTGCTGTAAGGACAATCAATACAACTAAAACAATTTCAGTACTAGTCCTGGATCCTGAGATATGTTTAAATAAATAATAAGATTCTGTATACGGAAACATAAATCACTGCCGCTACATTCAAATTGGTATTCACTTACACGATACACCATTCAAAGTACTGAAGCTGACTCACTGTAGGAATCTCTAGGTATGGATGAATGGTGGGCTGCTTCTGACTTTCAATATTTTTGAGATCTGATATAAAATAAATGTTTCAATGTTGGTTTGTGTTTTAGAAGGCCATGATATTCCAGTTCTTTAGAAAACAAGCTCTTCAATTAAACAGATTTTTCTGCAGTACAAAGCCACAGTTCTGAGGTGACTTTATTAAATATCTGGCACCCATGGGACATTTTAGTGGCATGGATATTTTAGATGGAGTATAATTATCATGCATTTTCACACCTAATCAAGAATCCACAACTATTCATGTTCCTCCATGAATCATGGGAGCCTACTCACAAAGAACATATTTAGGCCCAGCAGAAATCCATTGCTTTTTAGATGATTTGATGATTTTTCTTTTATATACTGGTGAATATGTCATGTTTTCTACAACTGTCATATGAATACGTTGATTTTAAGCCTGTGTGGGAAGATGTGCAGCTGTTCAAGAACATAGATATGCCATGTCTGGAAGAACAGTCCCTCCAGTGACCAGGAAGGGATGTGATGGGATTAAAAGCCCCCTCACTATGATAGTGTAAAGTCTACTCTGCAAGAGACAGCACCTTTGACTAAATGTGTCCGATACAGAAGCTATGCCTACAGGAATTTCAGCTGCAGCCTTTACAGATATTTAGTAAAAAATTTGACAGGAAAATTATCCAAACTGTGGCATCAATATTGTTAATATACCAATGATGTGGCATATTATTCTTGAAAAGTACTGGGGTACAGAGATATTTGGGGAGCACTGAACATGTTCATAAATCAGTGCATCATATTATGTTGAAATAATGAATTAAAATGCAATCGATAGTAAACCTGAAGAGACACTCTCCTGTTTATCTACACTTTGTAGATTATCATTCCACTGTGACAATGGATCCCATTTGTTTTTCCAGACCTACTGAGTTTTGCACAGTCTGGACAATTCCTAAAAGTGCAGCCTTTTAGGAACATCCAAAAGTGCATAGTAATCCTTGATACATCTTGCACATATGAAAAGTCATGCTAGCAGTTCCAGATTAGTTCTTAATATTCCTAAGCATGCACAATATATTGTGGACACTTTTTGCAGAGCTCTGCTCATATTAGCAATCTCTCACACAACTGCTTTTGAAAATGTGACAGATCACATAAAGCATTCAGAAACTTTTTTTTTTTGGAAAGAAATCTGTGGCAGGGATGCATACCCACATCCACTATTTCTTTTCTGGCACAGTGTGGGAATGGTAAAAACCTGTGTAGTCTGTCTTCTACAAACAAAACTTATGTCTCTGAGTGTTAGGTCAAGACTCTGCCTGTGAAGAGACTGTTCTCTTCTTTCTTTGTATTGTAACTCATCTATTGTTATTTCACCAGTTGAGACTAAACCAAGTGTGGGAGCACAAGCATCCTTTAACCTTTCACTTAAGTAGGTGACATTCAAAGTTAATTTTTCCTTTATTAAAAGCCAAACATTCAGCAATACAGATTCAATCCAATAAGCTGGTAACAATTTATTCTGAAGGAGGTAATCAAATACAGGGTCAAAATGGATGCTGAAATACAACATGCTTTTCACAAAATAAAACTAGACTGCCAGACCAACCTACATCTAATTTTATTTTCAGCTGCTTCAGAGTATTTAATGGTATAGAGATAAACAGCTGTTGGTAGTCATTTGTTGTATTCAGAGACTTCAATTCTTGTGGTCTCAATTTAAAATAAATTGATTGTACTTTCTTGTTGCTGTTCTTTAGGTATTACATTGGAAGAAAATGAGAGAGGCTGAAAGAGACCCACCTGCTGAGCTGTGAGCTCTGTTTGAGTCTCTACACACGGCTTTCACATAGTGAAATGTCTTAGGTTGTAATTGCAGTGATCTCAAAAATGATAGCTCTTGTGTCCTGATTAATGACTCGAGCCCTAGGAGACTCTGTTGTTTGCAATCACTGATCCAGAGCCCGGTTTAGAGTTTCCGGTCATAGGAGCTAGACACCAAAACCTGTTGAGGTGAAATAGACAATGGTCACAGATACAACTTAAAATACATGGAAAACTCCAAGGTAAACACTAAGGTACTAGTGTTGATCTGCTTTTCAGAGAGCTAGAGCTGTGGGGAAATGGAGATTTAGATGTGAAATGAAGTTCCAGAATTTTTATGGGCCTATGAACTGTGTAGATTTGGCTCTTCTACTCTCAGTCTACGTTCTTACAAATATGAAGAGTTACTTCATATTAAAAAATGTTAACATTGTGGGATATTCAGTACTGCAATAATTTTGTTCACTTAATAAACAGAAGATAAGGATTCAGCATGCATTAAATGACGAGAATTGGAAAAATATGAATTGTCAATTCAAAAATCCCTTTGTACAACGTATATGCCAAAATAGTTGTGGGCACGTTTGACACTGCCCTGCACAGCATCCTTGTCTCCAAATTGAGGAGACATGGATTTCATTCTGTTAAGACCTGATTATTAAATTATTAGAGAGATGTCTCTGCCTAAATTAAGGTGAAAATGAGACCATATGCTGAAGTCAGTAGCAAAGATTTTTATTTAACTGTACATAGAGGTAGAGAGAGAGATAGGGAAAAGAGAGAGCAGTGAGGGAGGTCTTAATATCCTGGGTTGCATCAAAAGAGGGCTGAGCAGCAGGTTAAAGGAGGAGATTCTGCTCCTTTGCTCTCATGAGATCTTTTCTGGAGTGCTGCATCCAGCTGTGGGGTCCCCAGCATCCCAAAAAGGACATGGAACTCTTGTAGCGTGTCCAGAGGAGCCCAGGAAACTGACAGAGGACAGGAGCTCTTTCCCTACGAAGTCAGGCTGAGAAAACTGGAGCAGTTAATCCTGGAGGCTGTGTGGAAACTTCTTGGCAATCTCCCAGTTTCTGAAGGGGCCCACAGGGAAGCTGGAGAGGGACTCTTCATCGGAAACTCTGGTTATAGGACAAGGAGTAATGGGTACAAACTGAATGAGGGGAAATTAAGGTTGGATATTGGGAAGAAATTTACTGTGAGGGTGGTGAGGTGCTGGATCAGGAATATCAGGGAAGTTGTGGATGACCCATCCTAGGCAGTATCCAAGACCAGGTCAGATGGGGCTCTGAGCAATCTGATCTCATGGGAGGCATCCCTGCCCAAGGCAGGGGATGCTGGGATTAGATGATCCTTGAGGCCCATTCCAACCCCTGAACTTTGTATGAGTCAATGTTACATGTATGTTTTAGATAAATTTGTTTCATGTATACCCTTCACACATTATCAAGACATTTAAGCTATAAAAGTGCCTCATGTCTTATAAGCTTTCTCTTTCATGTTAATTGTTAGATGATTATCACATATAATCTCCAATATAAAAAATGTCCAAGAATGTTCATGCTCAGCTGGGATACACATTAAAATTCTCAATGACACAATGAAAAATTGCATCATATGCTTTATGAAAGGTTATCATTTGATAGAAAAAGAACAAAATACTTCAGTGAGGAAATATATTTAATTAAATCACCTAACACCAACTATGCTAACTAAATAAGTATTTTGATCAATTTGCCATTTAATGCTTTCGTATTTTACTTTCTCTTGCAGACAGAATTCAAGTCTCCAGGTCAGTTTGATTTTATTTTATGCTTTTCCTGCAAAATAAACAATATGTAGGAATAAAAATGAATAGTGGAAAATACAATACCAGAGAAATCAAAGGAGCTCTGTTTGCCCATTGCATGGTCTGTTTTGTAGCATGTTGCCTTATGAGCCATAGAAAAGAAGATGGAAGTTGCCTGCCTCTAGTCAAGAGGTACCTAGAATTTGTTCTACATAAATTTGACTTAAGGGAGTTGCAAAACTGAATGTCATAAAAGCTTCTTGAGAAGCCACCAGAAGCAGATCATGCTTCCTAAAATTAGCAGCAGAGCATAGGTATTTACATTAATAAGTGTCCTCTGGAGAAATTTATTCCCCTTGGTTGACATGTAAGGAAGCAAATACATAAATATTGTCAGTCAAGTTTGATACCATTTCAACAAATTGCAAAGGAGAGTACAGATCAAAATACAGGTATGGGTAAGAAAATACACATGGTGTGTATTGTTTATTTTTTCTATTACATCTAGAGGGTATCTCCTGTAATTATTTTTGAAAAAACCTAGCGATGGATATAATATATTTTACAACCCCCTTCTAATCACTTGCTTTATATGCTGCACACTGGTATGCTTAGCAAATAGAATAGAACCAAAAGCTGAAAAATTAATTAGCCTATGTCTAATGTGACCTTTTCTTAAGCACATTAGCTAGAAAAAAAGAGGGCTAATATATACGTTATAAAGTTCTATTGTACAAAACAAATAAAGGTATGCATATAAATGATATAGGTATTGATCTATGTAATTTTTATTATGTAATTTTTGTTAAAAATAATTTTATTGTATGACAGTAAAATTTCATTTTAATGGCTAGCTTTTTTTTATACAAATTAAACTTTTAAAACACAAAAATAATATAACAAAACATTAGGAGGTATAGACCACATGATTACATTTGAACTTTATTTTCATCTCTACTGCACTAAATATTACATGGAAAAAGATATGCAATTGTTTTAAGATGCCTTGGAGTACAGAAACTTGGAGAACAGCTGTTAGTCCTACTAGCAAAGTCTCTATTAAAAGGGCAAAATGTTTGTTTCCTATTATGTCAAGAAGAGTGAATAAAATGAAATTAAACTTCAATCTGCATTTCTGAATGAAATTAGGTGGATTTTGAAGTGTGGGTTTACATTCTGAAGTTCTGTACAATTCTATATCCGATTATATGTGGCATTCCTATAATTTTAACATTTTCTAGACATTACATTGTTTATTATAATATCACTTTTACTTTTCTTTTTTCTTTCTTCCTTTTTCTTTTTTTTTTTAAAGTCTGCCTATCTATCTATCTATCTATTCTATCTATCTATCTATCATCTATCTTATCTGATCTATCTATCTATCTATTGTGATTTTCCTAGTGTTGTTAACTCATTTAAAGTGAAGATACGTCACATTTAAGCTGCTCCCTCCTTACCCTATAAGAAGGTGTAATTTTGAATGACATATCAAGCAGCTGGAAGAAACAGAAAGAGAAATACAGTACAGAAAGCCAGCAACTATAACTTGGAATTGATAGACAGTCAAGTAATAAAATCAATTAAATTTAGTATAAAAGGGAAAAAAAGGTACATCCACATTTATAAGATTGTATGAAAACCATGAAACTGCAGTGGTGGAACAATGAAGGAATTTTTAGCTAAAGAACACAATTTAAGGTCTAGTTCCACATATTATAATACACATGAAAATTTTTTAGTCATGTACTCCTAAATTTAACATATTTCTATCATATTTCGCTGCAACAATTGCTTACTGTTAGGAAACTTTATCGTGTGTTAAAAAAATGTATAGAAAATGCATAGTTCTTTCATTGCTTCAAATGTGGACCTATTTTTCTTAATGAAACAAATCTTTTAAATGATATGGTTCTTTAAGTATTGTAGTGAGCCTCACAGAATACATTTCCTAGCTCTCTGGCAGAGGAATTGGCTCCCCAGCTCCTCTGCACAAAGGTAGGGGGGCACTAGGCTAAGTTTCAGTGCTGAACCTCTGGATTAATATGCTGGGGTAGTCTTAGGGCCCAAAGTGATATTCTGCTTGGAAAAATGCATGTCACAAGATGTTATTGCTCCTAAACATATTTCGAAGCCATATGTAGATATCCAAGGAAACTAGGTAAAGAAATATGTGACATGTATCTTTAAAAACTTAAAACACCTTGGTTATTGGTTTACTTTGTGTAATAGGGAGCCAAATAATTATCCCCTATAATAAAGTCTCCTTATAATTCCAGTCCAAACCACACTTGTAACTTTTATTTTTGCATTTGTTTTTGTTGCATCCTGCTATTTGAGAGGCTTTCATTTCTGATTAATTCTGTATTACTGAAATATAGAATGGATTTAGCTACTAAATTATTATTATATGTCTTCCACTCATTCTCACAGTCTAGGTAGCTGAAGGCTGTAACATTAGTCCACTAGTGTTTGATGTCTCAGAAGTGTCTTAAATTGTTAATGACTTCTGTTGCACAAGATTCTAAGGGTTATAGTCACTTCTCTTTTTTTTTTCAAAATAATCTCCACAAAAGTTAATGAGTTATTTTTCTTTGCCTATCAATATCTTTTGGAAGACTATAGCACACATTTTGTGCATTGGTCAATATTTTCACTATGAAATACAGGAAAAGAAAACGAAAGTTGTTGAATGCTGTGAATCTCCTTATGGCAATAATTTATCCTTTACCCTGTGCATATCAAATACTGTTTTCTACATTCCATGATGTACTTTCAAGCACAATCTTCAAATAAGCGTGTTAGGAAACACAAATTTGAATGGAAAGAAATAAGTATGTTTAATCTCACACCTATGACAGTAATTAAGAAAATCACTGATGCAAATTCTGTGTTTTAAAATAAAGATGGAACAGTTACTACCTGAAAACTGATAAAGTAGTATTATTATTTAATGCAGTTACTGAGAAAGAATGTAAAATGTGAAGAAGGCCAAAGGAGACAGAGCAGAGAGATGGAAAATCAGAGAAAAAAAATAGAACAGTACTTCAGTCTGAGTGAACTTTGGCGTAACTTGATTTGTAAAGGGCACAAATTATAGACTTAGCTTTCCCTTTTCTTCACAGCAGGCTACTGTTTCTATGACTTGGTACATCCTTGACCTCCAGTGCAGACACCATCCACTGTGGACATTTCTCATAAGAGTTTGGACCAATCCAGCGTTGGAGGATCCTTTGTCAATCAGGCTGGGCTTCTGAGCCAGAAGAATTTACAAGACAACAGGTAATTTCAGGCTGTCTCTTTACAATTTACTTTTTGTTCATAATTTAATTTTAGCACCTTGTTTTCCCTGCTTAAGTTTTCCCTATTTTCCCTCTTATTTCTCTGTACAGCATACTGCATAATGACATTCCTATCCAGAAGGTTCACAATTTGTATTGCAGTAAAAACAACATATAGCAATAAAGGGGCAGGGCTTGAGGAAGCAACTTAAAAAATAAATTCTGTCCCATTTTCTTAGGTTACCTGCTTGAGTTGTTTTATTATTTTGATAAACTCTTTCTTAAATTTTTGTGTGGCTTTCTTATGGGTTGGCAGAGGGAAAAAGTGACTGAAGGGAGCCCATAGCAATATTCGTGACATTCTGTATGTATTTATGTAGGCAAAGTTTCTGGACAGAACTTCAGAGCTGCTTAAAAAAAAAACTTGTCTGCAATAGCTTTACAACAGCACTTAATAAGACTAAGCTGGTTCTCTTTTTTTTTTGAGGCACTTGAATTGCAAATCACTGATCCAAGGTCTTATAGCCTTGAAGTTCAAGTCAGATTATCGGCGAATATTAGAACACGCACATGTGAGACGGCCTTTACAAGCTTTAAGATCAAAGAGTCACTGTGCAACCTTCAGAATAATATCATTCTGTCACTCAAGCAAGCATTAGAAGCCTGGAAAAAAAAAAAAAAAAAAAAAAAAAAAAAAAAAAGGGAAAAAAAAAAAAAGAGGAGATTGCTTTTTGTTTTACTTTAAGATTTGCTATTTATTGGATTCTGTTATTCAAATACAAAAAAAATCACCATTAATCCCAGGGTGTCTTCCATAAACGGGTCTTCTTTACACAAACTGACAACTGCTGGTCTATGAACTCCAAAGCTACACTCCAGTACAACAAATCCAGTGACCCTGATAATGAGTGCAGGTTAACATATATTAAAAAAATATGCACTAACCACAACAAGACTACCTTATGTTAATGCTGTTTGTCTAGAATAATAATGAACTCAAAAGGAAAGAACTCACAGAAATAAAAATGTTCTAGATTGCTAAAGGGCAAACATTGATGAGATAGTATTTTGAATAACTGTTCATTGCAATGAATATGCAGAGGTTCCAGTGGGGAAAAAAAAGCAGGAAATTAAATATTATGTCATAGCAAGCATATATGTTGGAGACCTAGATTAACCTACATAAAACTATGTTTAATTCTGACTCTTCACTAAGTTTTAGTAGTTTCTCACCTAAGAATGAATGTAGCTTTCTGAGGAAAATATTTTTAAAGCAGCTTTTCCTGCAAGTTCTTGATTCCTCTCTTTTTTAAATTTAAAATAACATGTCATATACCAGCTCTGTTTCTGACATACAGAGGTGTCTGGAAAAAGCTGGAAGAATCAGATATTGTTGATACCTAGCAACTGCAACCTCTTGACAGATCCAGCACATACTTTGCCCCCAATGAGAGGATGCAGCATCATGCTGCTGCATCCCCTTTCAGCTGGATTCTTCACATTAATGTCTGCTTGTCAAATTCAAAATAGGGAATGGAAAAAGTAATTATGAATAATATATAATACAGTATTAGCCATAACTGTCTGGCAGGGTTTTAAAATATCTACAGAGTGCAAAAGATAATCCTGGAAAACAGGCAGCTCAGAAAAGAGAGAATAAAATCCTAGAGTTTTATTTCATGACTTTGGTCACTTGACCTAGCTAGTTTATAGCTAGGCTGCAAAGATGCTCAGATTAGACAGCAGTGAAGGGTACCAATGCATAGGAAAGCAGACAGACAGAGAGAGAGAGGTTTTTGCCAGTTTAAAAGGTTGCAATGTTTATTTCACAAACTTAAATATATTCATGCCTCCTCCGTATATGTCCTTATGCATATGGAGGATTCGTTACTTGTCTTCATTTACCATTATGTTGTGAAGATGACCATCAATTAAATATTCTCTTTTATTTACTAAATACAAATATCACAACTACAAGCAATAGTGTTCAGGATAATTACTGCAGAACTAGACATTTTTTGCATTTTAGTTTTTTCTGCAGTGGACATGTACATAGAAATACCGAGCAGTAGACGCACGTCCATTTTAGTCATGCCAAGTGAAAATTAAAGCATTTATCATCCTCTGGAGGCTCCTCTGACTAAAAGGAAAACTTAACCCCTCATTCTTCCTTCGATGACAGAAACTTATTGGTCAAATTAAGTAGAGTGTAATATATGAAATATTGTATTCATCAATTCATCCAAGAAGATACTGAAGCAAGTAAAATATTACTGGTTTTGTTGTCTTCAATCAGAATGACAAAGTGGCAATAAGTCATTTTTGTGCATGGACTAGCAACTTTTGTGCATATTTGCAAGGTGGATACATGATGGGTTTCTTCTGCCTATTAGAAGGTGATTATTTTTGTCCATCATCAACTTAGTTATTGCACAAAACATTCCAGTACTTCAGCTGTTAACATTTACATACAGCTTTTAGAGCAGCAAAAATACTGAACTTAGCACTTACAAAAAATTCCATCATAAGCTGCATAAAAAGTAAGATCAAGCAGCCTCTGCTGGTGTAGTGGGAAAAAAAAAAAAAAAAAAAAAAAAAAAAAAAGGACATCTTTTATTCGTAAGACTAATACTTAACAAAGTAAAATAGAAACAAATAGGAGCTGGACATAGTATTCTGGGCAAGGTCTCACAGACCCTGCTTCCCTTGTTAAAGATAACTTGTGATGTGCAATGAAGTTAATTTTTCCTATAGTATCAAGAAAGGGTTTATTTTTTTCAGTGTTGAAAAATATAATGTTATGTTACTTCTGGCCTTCTCCTTAAAATCATAATGGGTCACTCTTATTTCCTTGACTCAGATTAATTTGTTCTGAGCTGACTTTGTTTCAAAATACAACTAAAAAAAAAAAAAAAAAACGTCTGTGAATCAAACTCTAAAATTTATTCTAATTTCTCTAAACTGACATTTAAGCTTCTTTTTCATCCTGTGTGATACAAAGGACAGCTATGACTGTTAGAAATTATAGGCTTTTTCTGATTACTCCAAACTAAGCCAAAGCTTTTCTGACAACTGTCCTAATTTCAAGTAAGAATATAGATAAAAACATACCACTTTCACTCTATTTCCTCCTACTTATCATTGTGTTTTCCAGCAGATAAATTGGTCAATCATAAATGCACAAGATATTAAATATAATTTCAAAAATCAAAACATATCTCAATATTTTAGCATTGTTATTATTTCAACAGAATGCAAAACCAGGTGGAATAGGAAAAAAACTGAATTATCATGGAAAAAAACGTGGTTCAGTAGAAGTTCTTTGCTAGGTAAAACTAATCCATTTTTCTCTCCCTTTTTCATTTGCTCAATTGTTGTTCTGTATCTTTTGTAAGAATACCTGAAAAATATTCCAGGTATTACAAGTTCACACATTGCAAACCAGAAGCATAACTTAAGTCCCAAAATATATGTTAGTGTTCAGGCAACTAAGTTCCAACTCAGGATCAGAGGTCAATCAGATCATGACTATGATGAAATTGAAGGAAACACAGAAACACAGTCCATACAAAGAATACAATCATTCCATGAGAGCAAAACTGGACATGATAAAACTATTTTAAATAGATACAAAATATGTCAAGATTTTGGATTCAAGCACAGTGGTCAGTTTACAGCTACATTAATAGTGGATCTTTTCCTCAAGTCGTATTTGGTCCATATTTTACCACCTGAGTGCATAATGTAATTTATTTCTTGCATCCACCTAAGCCAACCTTTTTACTTGATATGGATGCTTGCTTACAGAGCCATTTGCATTTTTTGCCCAGATATCTCTGAAAGCCAAAACTAAAAGAGCAAATTCAACTAAGGTGAAAAATACCTTTGCTGTACAAATAGAAGTTGCATTTAATTTCAACACACATTAAAAGGTGAATGTATTATCACATGGGTACATACACCAATTTTTCTGTTGCATTACACAATACTTAGAATAAAGGTTGCTGAAATATCTATACAATTTCATTTAATGGAAAAAGTGGATTCTTATCTCACAGAATCCCACCAAAATTCTGAGACCAGAAGTCTTCACAGCCCTGATGAAAAAGGGCTATCAAATTAATTATCAAAACTATCAACATACGCATACAAAACTTTCAACAACACAAATCATGACTGAAATATCATATTTCCATGTTCATGGAAAAATAATGGATTCTAAGCATTTAGTTTTCTCATGAGTGTTCATCTCTTATATATATGGAAAATAATGAAATAACCTCTGTCCAATTTATTTGCACATGTTGGGATATACTTAGGTGGAAAAATTTTGGGAAAGTATTCTGTAACAAGTTCCTCTTTGGTAAAAAAATATAATGCAGTGAAAAAAAAAAAAAAAAAAAAAAAAAAGTTTCCTTTGTTCAATCCAAACTGAACGAGAAGCTATAGCTGGATTAGCATGAGATTGGATTTTGGAGATGGAAAAAGGAGATTGCCCTGTTTTCCATTCAATCACTGAATCTTAAAGGCTGGCTAGTTCTATAGTTCTGCCTTACACTGAATGCAGCCTTTGGCTGACCAGATTTCAAGCACTCTATTTCTGCAGTAGTAGCAACTGAAACCACTGCTGCCTTCTTGACTTTATGTTTCCTTGGAATAATGCCAAAAGAGTGAAATGAAAAGTGCATCAGATAAGAACACTTAAACAGAGATAAGCTATATTTTCAACTTTAAAATCCCTCACAATCTATTTAGTTTTCCAGAGATGTAACAGAAAAAGAACTTTTCACAGGCAAGGAATGAAGAAACTATAAAAACAGGGTATATCATTCCACCTCCTCCTGGTAGAAAGGAGAAATTTCCTCTCTCAAAAGCTCTGTGTACCTCCTAATACAAAGGCAGCTATCAATTATGGGCCAGTATTTAGTCTAGAGCTGCTAAAAACAGTCTTTAAGTCTTTGCTTGTGAAATGGGCATCATGAACATCACTTTTTGTTTGGAGGTTTATAAAATATATGTATTCAGTTCTTTCTAGAAAAATTCAGTATAGACAGTCTGTGTAACCCAACAGAAAATTACATCTTCCATTGTTTGATTCAAGGTTTTGAAAAAAAAAAATATTATGACCTTACAAAGACTATAATTTTTTTTTCTGCTCTACTCAAAGATAACAAAGGGAAGAGGATTAAATTACCATGAATGCATTTGCATTACTAGTGCAATGCAGTTTTATGCTCCAGAAGCTACTCTAAAGGAAAGATATAGAGACAAGTGGATGAAGATAATGATACCAGTAAGTCTCCTTGAATATTATTACTGGTAAAAATGCATCCAGGAATATCTTCTAATTAAGTAATTGCTATTAGAATCTCAGCCAGCCACTGGCACTAATTCTGACTACTTAGTAGCCATAAGATAGTCCTAGAGACAATAGGTCAGCAATTCATAAAATATGGGAGAGAATAATTGCTTTGCCAATAGAAATTACAGGCTTGCTCCCAGTTTATGACTTTGTTATCCCTTGCTGCGATTTCCATTTGCTTTAAGAGAAACCACAAATATCTAGGTTGCTTTTTTTCATAAAAAAAAAGAATTCAAAGCAGACTCTTATATTAAAAATAAAAAAAAAATCTTTGGTGTTATAAATTAAACGGAAATGGAGTCACTTAAAACCCCAAGTTCTGAGTCCATAACATCAAACTGTAAACATTTGGAAGTATGCAAGGCCAGGATGGCTGTGGCCCTAAGGAACCTGATCTGGTGGGTGCCATCCCTGCCTGTGGTGGGGGCCTGGAAGTAGGTGATCTTTTAGGTCACTTACAACCCAAACCATTCTATGATTCCATGAGGTTATGATTTTATGAAATTAATTCCCAAAGGATTCAATTTCTACACTTTTGACATGTACGGTTATGACAAACTGGCAAGTGTGTGGTAATGTATCTAAACTGTCTAGCATCAATTTAAACTCCTGCAGCAGTCTGTGTGAAATCACATTAAGTAGCCACAAGCTGTTTAGAAAAAAATCAAGGTACAAAGATGTTAAAAGCATAGTATACCTGTACACTAACTTGTATTCCTAAAAGCACTGCCCATATACATTAGTTTTCTTCTACCAGGGAAAATACTTTCCTTCATCAGATGTGAATAATATTTTATTAAAGTTTAATATATTTGTAATGATTGCTGTAAAGAATGAAGTGTTCCAATGTTCTTTCTTTCAAATGCTATAGGAAAAAAAAAAAGATAATTATTCTGGACACAAAAAATGTTAACAGCAGACTCAACCAGAATGCATTGAACTCTACAACCCTGACCTAGCAAAGCATTTCTGAACCTTCTGTATGTTAAACAAGTAATCTCATGAGTTTTACAAGACATACTAACACTTTACTCAAAACTTATTTGTTTTTTTTCTAATATGTCATACTACATTTCAGCATTAAACAAGACATGTTCCAAAGCACACTTGTTAAGTCCCTGGAAGGCTGTGGAACCCAAGCCTGGAAAAGTGAATTTAAATCAGACATATCAAGAAATATTTTAATTTTAAAGTATAACCAGCCAATATAAGGGTAAATTTGGGGAATTTTTTTTTCTTCATTAGAAAGAAATATATTTTGTGAACGTAGGAACTTGATTTGTTCCATACAGAGATTTCTATGGTCAGAATCACTTTATGAAAAAGGAGTTCTAAAGTTGCTTGGAAAGCTTGAACT
>CM019236.1:38594197-38616396 GCA_009741485.1 Malurus cyaneus samueli
TGGTACAAAATATAATGCAGTTGAAAAAAAAAAAAAAAAAAAAAAAAAGTTTCTTGTCAATCCAAACTGAACGAGGAAGCTATAGCTGGATTAGCATAGATTGGATTTGGAGATGGAAAAAGGATATTGCCCTGTTTTCCATTCAATCACTGAATCTTAAAGGCTGGCTAGTTCTATAGTTCTGCCTTACACTGAATGCAGCCTTTGGCTGACCAGATTTCAAGCACTCTATTTCTGCAGTAGTAGCAACTGAAACCACTGCTGCCTTCTTGACTTTATGTTTCCTTGGAATAATGCCAAAAGAGTGAAATGAAAAGTGCATCAGATAAGAACACTTAACAGAGATAAGCTATATTTTCAACTTTAAAATCCCTCACAATCTATTAGTTTTCCAGAGATGTAACAGAAAAAGAACTTCACAGGCAAGAATGAAGAAACTATAAAAACAGGTATTCATTCCACCTCTCCTGGTAGAAAGGAGAAATTTCCTCTCTCAAAAGCTCTGTGTACCTCCTAATACAAAGGCAGCTATCAATTATGGGCCAGTATTTAGTCAGAGCTGCTAAAAACAGTCTTTAAGTCTTTGCTTGTGAAATGGGCATCATGAACATCACTTTTTGTGGAGGTTTATAAAATATATGTATTCAGTTCTTTCTAAAATTCAGTATAGACAGTCTGTGTAACCCAACAGAAAATTACATCTTCCACCCCCCCCTGTTTGATTCAAGGTTTGAAAAAAAAAATTATTATGACCTTACAAGACTATAATTTTTTTTCTGCTCTATCTCAAAATAACAAAGGGAAGAGGATTAAATACCATGAATGCTTTGCATACTAGTGCAATGCAGTTTTATGCTCCAGAAGCTACTCTAAAGAAAGATATAGAGACAGTGGATGAAGATAATGATCACCAGTAAGTCTCCTTGGAATATTATTACTGGTAAAAAGCATCCAGGAATATCTTCTAACTTAAGTAATTGCTATAGAATCTCAGCCACGCCATCTGGCCACTAATTCCTATGTTTAACTACTTAGTAGCCAATGAAGATAGTCACCTAGGACAATAGGTCAGCAATTTCATAAAATATGGGAGAAGAGAATAATTGCTTTGCCAATAGAAATTACAGGCTTCTCCCAGTTTATGACTTTGTTATCCCTTTTGCTGCGATTTTCCATTTGTTTCCTAAGTAGAAATACCAACAAATCCATAGCTAGTGTTGCTTCTTTTTTCATATAAAAAAGAATTCAAAAAGCAGAGCTCCTATATTATTAAAGACATTTTTTGAAATAAAAAATATCTTTTGGTCGCTTATAAAATTAAACGGACAATGGAGTCACTTTAAAACACCCCAAGTTCTGAGTCCATAACATCAAACTGTAAAATTTGGAAGTATCCAAGGCCAGGATGGCTGTGGCCCTAAGGAACCTGATCTGGTGTGGGAGGTAGCCATCACCCGTAGCCTTGTGGTGGAGGGCTGAAAGTAGGTGACTTCTTAATTAGGTCACTTACAACCCAAACCACGCTTATTCTATGATTCCATGAGGTATTGATTTTATGAGAAATTAATTCCAAAGGATTCAATTTCTCACCACTATTTTCGACATGTAAGCACAGGCTATATGAACAAACTGGCAAGTGTGTCGGTAATGTTATCTAACTGTCTAGCATCAATTTAAACTCCCTGCAGCAGTCTGTCGTGAAATCACATTACATGAGCCACAAGCTGTAGAAAAAAATTCAAGAGTACAAAGATGTTAAAAGCATAGTTTATACCTGTACACTCACTTGTATTCCTAGAAAAGCACTGCCATTATACATTAGTTTTCTTCTTACCAGGAAAATACTTTCCTTCACAGATTGTGAATAATATTTTTATTAAAGTTAATATATTTGATAATTGATGCTGTAAAGAAATGAGGATGTTCCAATGTTCTTTCTTTCAAATGCATATAGAAAAAAAAAAAAAAAGATAATTATCTGGACACAAAAAATGTTAACAGCAGACTCAACCAGAATGCATGAACTCTACAAACCTGACCTAGCAAAGCATTTCTGAACCTTCTGTATGTTAAACAAGTAATCTCATGAGTTTTACAAGAACATACTAACACTTTACTCAAAACTTATTTGTTGTTTTTTCTAATATGCTCATACTACATTTCAGCATTAAACAAGACATGTTCCAAAGACACATCTTGTAAAGTCCCTGGAAGGCTGTGGAACCCAAGCCTGGAAAAGTGAATTTAAATCAGACATATCAAGAAATATATTTTAATTTTATAAGTATAACCAGCCAATATAAGGGTAAATTTGGGGAATTTTTTTTTCTTCATTAGAAAGAAAATATTGTGAATGTAGGAACTTGATTTGTCATCATACAGAGATTTCTATGGTCAGAATCACTTTATGAAAAAGGAGTTCTAAAGTTGCTTGAAAGCTTGAACTTTTCCAGGTCTTCAATGCTTGCTTGAGTGACAGAATGATATTATTCTGAAGGTTGCACAGTACTCTTTGATCTTAAAGCTTGTAAAGCCGTCTCACATGTGCGTGTTACTAATATTCGCCGATAATCTGACTTAACTTCAAGGCTATAAGACCTTGGCATCGTGCATGTTGCAATTCAAGTGCCTCAAAAAAAAAAGAGAACCAGCTTAGTCTTATTAAGTGCTTTGTAAAGCTATGCAGACAAGTTTTTTTTTAAGCAGCTCTGAAGTTCTGTCCAGAAACTTTGCCTACATAAATACATACAGAATGTCACGAATATTGCTATGGGCTCCCTTCAGTCACTTTTTCCCTCTGCCAACCCTATAGAAAGCACACAAAAATATATTTAGAAAAGGTTTATCAAAATAAATAATAAACAACTCACAGCAGTAACCTAAGAAAATGGGACAGAATTTATTTAAGTTTCGCTCCCAAGCCCTGCCCCTTTATTGCTATATGTTGTTTACTGCATAATCAATTGTGAACCTTCTGGATAGGAAATGTCATTATGCAGTATGCTGTACAGAGAAATAAGAGGGAAAATAGGGAAAACTTATAGCAGGGAAAAACAAGGATGCTTAAAATTAAATTATGAACAAAAAGTAAATTGTAAGAGACAGCCTGAAATACCTGTTGTCTTGTAAATTCTTCTGGCTCAGCAGGCCTGATTGACAAAGGATCCTCCAACGCTTGATTGCGTCCAAACTCTTAGGAAAATAGTCCACAGTGGATGCGGTGTCGCACTGGAGGTCAAGAGATGTACCAAGTCATAAAACAGTAGCCTGCTGTGAAGAAAAGGGAAAGCTAAGTCTATAATTTGTGCCTTACAAATTCAAAGTCTCGCCAAAGTTCACTCAGACTGAAGTACTGTTTCTATTATTTTTTCTCTGATTTTCCATCTCTCTGCTCTGTGCTCCTGTTGGCCTTCGTGTGAAAGGAGGAACACTTGTTACAGGAATACTTGTCCCAAAATTTTTCCACCTAAGTATATCCCAACATGTGCAAATAAATTGGACAGAGGTTATTTCATTATTTTCCATATATATAAAGAGATGAACACTCATGAGAAAACTAAATGCTTTAGAATCCATTATTTTTCCATGAACATGGAAATATGATATTTCAGTCATGATTTGTGTTGTTGAAAGTTTTGTATGCGTAATTTGATAGTTTTGAATAATTAATTTGATAGCCCTTTTCATCAGGGCTGCTGAAGACTTCTGGTCTCAGAATTTTGGTGGGATTCTGTGAGATAAGAATCCACTTTTTCCATTAAATGAAATTGTATAGATATTTCAGCAACCTTTATTCTAAGTATTGTGTAATGCAACAGAAAAATTGGTGTATGTACCCATGTGATAATACATTCACCTTTTAATGTGTGTTGAAATTAAATGCAACTTCTATTTGTACAGCAAAGGTATTTTTCACTTAGTTGAATTTGCTCTTTTAGTTTTGGCTTTCAGAGATATCTGGGCAAAAAATGCAAAATGGCTCTGTAAGCAAGCATCCATATCAGTAAAAAGGTTGCTTAGGTGGATGCAAGAAATAAATTACATTTATGCACTCAGGTGGTAAAATATGGACCAAATACGACTTGAGGAAAAGATCCACTATTAATGTAGCTGTAAACTACCACTGTGCTTGAATCCAAAATCTTGACATATTTTGTATCTATTTAAAAAATAGTTTTATCATGTCCAGTTTTGCTCTCATGGAATGATTGTATTCTTTGTATGGAACTGTGTTTCTGTGTTTCCTTCAATTTCATCATAGTCATGATCTGATGTGACCTCTGATCCTGAGTTGGAACTTAGTTGCCTGAACACTAACATATATTTTGGGACTTAAGTTATGCTTCTGGTTTGCATGTGGAACTTGTAATACCTGGAATATTTTTCAGGTATTCTTACAAAAGATACAGAACAACAATTAGAGCAAATGAAAAAGGGAAGAAAAATGGATTAGTTTTACCTAGCAAAGGAACTTCTACTGAACCACGTTTTTTTCCATGATAATTCAGTTTTTTTCCTATTCCACCTGGTTTTGCATTCTGTTGAAATAATAACATGCTAAAATATTGAGATATGTTTTGATTTTTGAAATTATATTTAAATATCTTGTCATTTATGATTGACCAATTTTCTGCTGGAAAACACAATGATAAGTAGGAGGAAATAGAGTGAAAGTGGTATGTTTTTATCTATATTCTTACTTGAAATTAGGACAGGTTGTCAGAAAAGCTTTGGCTTAGTTTTGGAGTATCAGAAAAAGCCTATTTTCTAACAGTCATAGCTGTCCTTTGTATCACACAGGATGAAAAAGAAGCTTAAATGTCAGTTTAGAAGAAATTAGAATAAATTTAGACGTTTATGTCACAGACTTTTTTTTTTTTGTTAGTTGTAGTTTGAAACAAAGTCAGCTCAGAACAAATTAATCTGAGTCAAGGAAATAAGAGTGACCCATTATGATTTTAAGGAGAGAGGCCAAGGAAGTAAAATAACATTATATTTTTCAACACTGAAAAAAATAAACCCTTTCTGATACTATAGGAAAAATTAACTTCAGTTGCACATCACAAGTTATCTTTAACAAGGAAGCAGGGTCTGTGAGACCTTGCCAGAATACTATGTCCAGCTCCTATTTGTTTCTATTTTACTTTGTTAAGTATAGTCTTAGAATAAAAGATGTCCTTTTTTTTTTTTTTTTTTTTTTTTTTTTTTTTAATTCCCACTACACCAGCAGAGGCTGCTTGATCTTATTTTTATGCAGCTTATGATGGAATTTTTTGTAAGTGCTAAGTTCAGTATTTTTGCTGCTCTAAAAGCTGTATGTAAATGTTAACAGCTGAAGTACTGGAATGTTTCTGTGCAATAACTAAGTTGATGATGGACAAAATAATCACCTTCTAATAGGCAGAAGAAACCCATCATGTATCACCCTTGCAATATGCACAAAAGTTGCAGTCCATGCACAAAATGACTTATTGCCACTTTGTCATTCGATTGAAGACAACAAAACCAGTAATATTTTACTTGCTTCAGTATCTTCTTGGATGAATTGATGAATACAATATTTCATATATTACACTCTACTTAATTTGACCAATAAGTTTCTGTCATCGAAGGAAGAATGAGGGGTTAAGTTTTCCTTTTAGTCAGAGGAGCCTCCAGAGGATGATAAATGCTTTAATTTTCACTTGGCATGACTATGGACGTGCGTCTACTGCTCGGTATTTCTAATGTACATGTCCACTGCAGAAAAACTAAAATGCAAAAAATGTCTAGTTCTGCAGTAATTATCCTGAACACTATTGCTTGTAGTTGTGATATCTTGTATTTAGTAAATAAAAGAGAATATTTAATTGATGGTCATCTTCACAACATAATGGTAAATGAAGACAAGTAAACGAATCCTCCATATGCATAAGGACATATACGGAGGAGGCATGAATATATTTAAGTTTGTGAAATAAACATTGCAACCTTTTAAACTGGCAAAAACCTCTCTCTCTCTGTCTGTCTGCTTTCCTATGCATTGGTACCCTTCACTGCTGTCTAATCTGAGCATCTTTGCAGCCTAGCTATAAACTAGCTAGGTCAAGTGACCAAAGTCATGAAATAAAACTCTAGGATTTTATTCTCTCTTTTTCTGAGCTGCCTGTTTTCCAGGATTATCTTTTGCACTCTGTAGATATTTTAAAACCCTGCCAGACAGTTATGGCTAATACTGTATTATATATTATTCATAATTACTTTTTCCATTCCTATTTTGAATTTGACAAGCAGACATTAATGTGAAGAATCCAGCTGAAAAGGGGATGCAGCAGCATGATGCTGCATCCTCTCATTGGGGGCAAAGTATGTGCTGGATCTGTCAAGAGGTTGCAGTTGCTAGGTATCAACAATATCTGATTCTTCCAGCTTTTCCAGACACCTCTGTATGTCAGAAACAGAGCTGGTATATGACATGATTATTTAAATTTAAAAAAGAGAGAATCAAGAACTTGCAGGAAAAGCTGCTTTAAAAATATTTTCCTCAGAAAGCTACATTCATTCTTAGGTGAGAAACTACTAAAACTTAGTGAAGAGTCAGAATTAAACATAGTTTTATGTAGGTTAATCTAGGTCTCCAACATATATGCTTGCTATGACATAATATTTAATTTCCTGCTTTTTTTTCCCCACTGGAACCTCTGCATATTCATTGCAATGAACAGTTATTCAAAATACTATCTCATCAATGTTTGCCCTATTTAGCAACTCTAGAACATTTTTAATTTCTGTGAGTTCTTTCCTTTTGAGTTCATTATTATTCTAGACAAACAGCATTAAACATAAGGTCAGTCTTGTTGTGGTTAGTGCATATTTTTTTAATATATGTTAACCTGCACTCATTATCAGGGTCACTGGATTTGTTGTACTGGAGTGTAGCTTTGGAGTTCATAGACCAGCAGTTGTCAGTTTGTGTAAGAGACCGTATGGAAGACCCTGGATCAATGTGATTTTTTTTGTATTTGATAACAGAATCATAATACAATCTTAAAGAAAGTCAACTTAAATTCCTGTATCTGATATAATGTGCAGCCATAAACACAGACGATTATTGTTTTCTGTTCTCCTGTTCCAATCATCTTCCTTCCCAAAGCAATTTTTTTCTCCCAGTCATGTTGCCTTTGTTCTCTCTCTTCCAGTTTCTATTC
This sequence comes from Malurus cyaneus samueli, assembly GCA_009741485.1. Taxonomy (NCBI): domain Eukaryota; kingdom Metazoa; phylum Chordata; class Aves; order Passeriformes; family Maluridae; genus Malurus; species Malurus cyaneus. The sequence continues at coordinate 38,601,385 of CM019236.1, forward strand.
TTCAGGCCAAATCTCTTCTGTAGCTATACCTGTGTTATCTGCTGTTAAAGACTCAGTCCTTTCTCTTGCTCTAGAGATTCTTTTTCTTCCCATTTTCATTCCGTATTCTCGTTAAGCCAACACAGTGCCCCTTATCCATATGCTCTTTTTCCTTAGTCTGCTTTTTAATCCAAAAGGGATGGATTTCTACCTTTTTCTGCCTTTTTCTAATTTTTTCTAACTTTCTTTCTTCCATTTCCAGTGGAGATTTGAAATTCTCCCTGCCAGAACCCATTCATTCTCTAGCCATCTAACGTCATTCCATGCTCTTTGCCTAGCTAGTCATGGTTTTGCCAGACTTCTGTCAAGTAAGTGCTAGATACTCAGCCTGAACCCAGGCTCTAGGCAACCACCTCTTAACTTTGAAACTACTTTTTGTCCTCAGAATTTCTTGTTCTGGCACCTCAAACAGTTCTGCAACCACCAGCCTTCTCCCATCCATCCAGTCCCAGGCTGAACCAGCCTGATTTGGGAGCCCCAGAACCGTTACCAATCTTTTGCTCTTTGTGGCAATCTGTCACCAGCTAATTGTCATGATTGGTCTGTCTGCTTCAGTCTTGCCAGATATTTTCTATAAACAACTTCTGAATTAGCAAAGAAAGGGGAGCACCCATTCATAATGTTTAAGGCTAGTTTTACTGGATTTTGTGAAAGGATCCTAAGAAGGAAGCCTCATTTGGATTTGCACTGGACAAGTTTGGTTGTGAACAGAGCCTTAGTGACTGTAAGAAAAGGAAAGAAAGCACAGATAGAAAGAGAGAACTTGAAGGATTTCACTACAGAATATGATGAAATGGTGTGAATAGCTGCTTTTAAGTAACTTACCCTTTTTCTAAATGGATTCTTTTCCCTAAGCATGATTAAGAATATATCTCCTTCCATGAAGACACTGCCAACCTCCACATCCATCCTTTAAAGTATTGAGTGATTGAGAAAGAGCCACATGATTTCTGACATGAGTGTAGCATAGTACTTCTTCATAGAAATAATTTTTTTCTGATTTGTCTAGAAGAAAAGATAAAAACTGAGGCTGTCACTCAACATTTCATCTCAATTCATTTTAGTTTGGCAAGGACAAATATTATAAACAACTAAAATTAGATTTATGTTATGGAATCTGGCTTATCCATTACCTTTCTCCACACTCTGCTTCTTGATTGCTGTTTTTAGAGTCAGGACATGCTCCTTGTTGCCATGCTAGCTGAAAATATAGACCATTGCTGGAAGATTAAAAGGATATGACTCCAAAAAGTCAGACAAAGGAAACATCAAATAAGAGCATACTTTTTCACCACTAAAAATATTTTTAGAAAAATTAATTAATTTAACCATGTTGCTCAAATAATTACTTTCAACTTCAGCTTTTTAATTTCTCTTAAAAGTCATTGTTATAATATCCAAGAGCCATGCCAGTTTTCATCAGTGCACATCCCTGAAGGTCAAACCTTAAAAGAACTGTCCCGCCTTTCTAACCTGGTAATCAGTTTGTGCCTTGAGGTAGTTTCTTCTGCAATCAATGCCACAAAATGCACAATTTAAAATGTTTGACATTGGCTGGTTTTGCCCTTCATGTTGCTGAAGAAGCTGGTTATAGTTCATTTTTATATAGAGAGGGTGCAGTTTTGCAGCAGATGAAATTGAATTGAAACATATGCAAAAATTGCAGATTCTGCTTTTTGAAGAAACAGCCAGCTACACTGTAGCACGTAAAATAGATTTTGAATGTTTTTTTCTGACATTCTAAGAAAAATATTTTTTAATTCAGTTTGGAGTAAACAGCTTCTCCTTAAAATACTGAAGTGCTCCTGGAACTTTCATGTTACAGCAAAAAGACAGATAAGGAGCTTTGAAACATAATTTTAAGGGGATCAGTAAAATCTCTTTAGTAGATAAATATTCTACGTTCAAAGGTAAAAAAACAAATAATGATTTAATTTTCTCTTTGTACCTTAATATAGTACTTTTTTATGCATTTGTTTTTCTGTGCTGTAACAATAGTGGTAGCAGCTATTTTACAACAGCTATGCTACTGTCTATCAGCTTAACAGATGTTGTTTACACAGTGGCATACATGGGTTGAAGGCAGTGAAGAGGCAGAGTTAATTTTCCTGGTCTTTGAAAGAAAGAAAGAAAGAAAGAGAAAGGTAAAAGAGTGGGGGAGAAGGGGAGAGAAGAGAGGAAAGATATAAACTAAGAGACAGGCCAGGAAAATGGATTTAGGTATTTAAATACCCCACCAGCAAACAAAGTTAAGTCCCTCTTCTGAAATCCTGATTAGCTGTCTAATCCTATCTAACACAGTATCCCTTGTGCCGTATGTGGAGGATTTAGGTTCGTTACCCTTCTTGGAAGCCCAGAAATATGACCAAAAATGCCTTGAAGAGTGACTATGGTCTATATATACTGCTCACGTTGTATTTCTGTTTTAAAGATTCCAGCTATCCTCCAGGCTGCCAGTATTGCAGACAAGAAACAAATTTGCTTTACAGGAAAGAAGCATGGGGCTAGAACAAAACCTCCAAACTGCAAAGGCAGCTTGCAGGCAACTGTGAGAGCATGAACACATTCACAGCTAGCCAGTTCCCAGACTAGGGGAAAGCTGGAGGGATCATAGAAGGAATAAATTAATCTACCTGGAACAAATAAAATCCATGAGTCCAGATAATGGTAGCAGTTCATGGAATATTAGATTTGTTGATGTCTACTGTATCTCAAAACTGGGCTTTGGAAAAGGCATGTTTTCTTCATGCTACCATTATGACACCTGAAGTCCCAGCCAGGTTTAGTTTGTGATACTGTGAACTGTATCTGTAGCTCTCCTAAGCACACTTTATTTAACCGAGTATTTTCACTTCACAAGGAACAAGATCCAGAGAAGAGAAGAAGAAAGAAGAAAACTCGCGTTTTATAGCCAGTCATGTGACACTTGTTAGATGCTTTTTTAAATTGCTGATTAAATCATGACTATGAGTTGGTAATCTGAGTTTGAGTTGAGGTTTTAATTTTCAGAAGTCATTTGCAGAAACGCTTTTCTTGGAAAGCCTGCTAGTTTTATTGTGACCTATTGTTTCATAAATCACAGATGATAAAAACACACAAAACTGCTGTGTTCATGATTAAAGAGTTTTGTTTTGCTTATGTTGCAGAAAATATTTATACTAAGGGAAACAATTGCACAAGTCTATTAAACCCATGCATTTCAGCCTGGTTTGACCAAGATTCTGTTCAACAATTCTGCTTAGAACAACGTAAGATGTTATAATTTAGCAAAAGGTAAAAGACTGCTCTAGCTTCAAATCTGGCTCTATGCCTGGGAACAATATTTTAAACCAAATTCATAGCAATGTCTCAGCTACTTTAATGTCTTTGTTTTGTGGAAACACTTAAGTGTGCATCAATTCATGCAGGAAGTTTAGTTTACTAACCCACTAGACCTGGAATATCATAAGACAGTTCACTAAATTCTCAATGTAAATCGACTGTAGCTTTCCAACCAGACATCCTTCTACTTGTACCGCGGTCTGTTTCAGTCAAAAAGCATTTTGCAATTATTTCGACTTTTAAGAAATATGTAGTTAGGCATTCTTAGCCATTCTTATGATGTTAAGTACTGTGAATAAATACTGTTTGCTGCAGATCTCTCAGCCTTGAAAAAATATATTTGAAATTATTTCATTAAATCTGGGAAATATTAATAATCTGACATGGAAGAGATTTCTGTGGTTTTCTCATGAGTTTTGAAATCTATACTTAGTAGAGACAAAAGCCCAATGTTTTCACATGATGCAGAGTATTGAAGCAGTAAAGATTCACTTCCCTGACTGAAATTTCTTAGAAAAAAGTTGTGTTAACTTTGCACCAGAATACTTTATAAGAGATCAAATATTGTTTATTCTTCTCCAACATGAAGGAAACACAAATATTTAGTTTTGCCCCTTGGCTAATTTGAGGAGAAAAACTTATCATGTGTTATCATCCCACACAGGTAAAAGTCGTATTCCAAATCAATCAGGTATATACAAATCTACATGTATCAATGGAGAATCACAGTCAGATCTCTGGATAAGGTAATTTGCATCTTTATTTATTCCTTGCTTTCTGTTACATATGAAATACATTCCATGATTATGCCTTTGGCAACAGTAGTCATCAGCTTTATGGTTGAAGCTACGTGCATGTTTAAATCAATGAAAATTCAGAGGTTAAGAGTACTAGCTTTCTCCATCTTTTAAAGAGTCTCTGTCACACCTTTGGAAGTGCTAAAGTAATGAAAAAATAGATTAGATAGCAGAGATATCTTAAATCACTATATAATGTAGAATGGATTAAAGAAGAATCTGGTTTTAAAGAGCACAGGAAAGATTGAACTATCCAGGATGCTCTTTTGTTTACACATAAAATTTGTATATGCTGTATAAACATAGAAATACTAACTAAAACCTAGCATGTTTATTTTCTAATCACACAGGGTGATAAAATAATATCTATAATTGCTACATTAGTTCAGTTTCCTTGGTGAAAAGAGATCAAAGGTCAACTGTTCTGAATGAAAAAAAGCTAAACCACAATTTTCACTATGAACCAATTGAGGATAAAAAAGAAAAATATCTGTGTGTTGGTTTTGCTTGGCCCAGTTTTTGGTAGTTGGGGGGGGACAAAAAGATGGCTCCTGTGAGAAGCTTCTGGAGGCTCTACCCATGTCAGTCGAGCCAATGTCTGTTGGCTCTGAGGATGATGGACATGCCACTGACCAAACCTGGGCCAAATGGAGATGGTGATTATGCCTCTGTGAAAACAAATTTCAGAAGAAATCAAAACAAAGGGAGCACACAGTAGTTTTGGCCAGTGGAGGAGGGCTTGAGAAAATATGTGAGGGATGCAGACACCAAGGTTCAGTGCAGGAGTTGGGGGAGCTGCTCCAGGCGCCGGAAGCTTGGGATTCCTTTGGCAGCCCCATTGTGACCATGGTGGAGCAGGCCTGTTCCCCCTGCAGCCCATGGTGACCATGGTGGAGCAGGCTTGTCCCCCTGCAGCCCATGGTGACCATGTGGAGCAGGCTGTCCCCCTGCAGGTGCCCAATGGTGGAGCAGCTGTCCCTGCAGCCCATTGTGACCAATGGTGGAGCAGGCTGTCCCCCTGCAGGTGACCATGGTGGAGCAGGCTGTCCCCTGCAGCCCAGTGACCATGGTGGAGCAGGCTGTCCCCTGCAGCCCAGGTGACCATGGGTGGAGCAGGCTGTCCCCTGCAGCCCATGGTGACCATGGTGGAGCAGGCTCTCCCCGCAGCCCATGGTGACCATGGTGGAGCAGGCTGTCCCCTGCAGCCCATTGTGACATGGTGGAGCAGGCTGTCCCCTGAGCCCATGGTGACCATGGTGGAGGCAGGCTGTCCCCTGCAGCCCATGGTGACCATGGTGGAGCAGGCTGTCCATGCACCTGTGGTGACCATGGTGCACAGGCTGTCCCCTGCAAGCCCATGGGGTCCACAGAGGGTGCAGAGATCCACCCGCAGCCCGTGCAGGAGGGAGGTCCCCATGCTGGAGCCAGCAGACGCCAAGAAGGGGCTGTGTCCAGCAGGAGAGCCATGGAGAGAGAGGCCTTGCTCCCGAGATGGAACAGCCTGGCCTTGGGCCTGCACCCAGGGGACGAGGGACCCCAGGATACAGCAATTTTGGGATAACTGTCTGCCCATGGGGGACTCGCTGCAGCAGATGTGTGTGGGCTGCTGCTTCGTGAGAGTGAAGCCATGACGGAGAGGTTAACAGAGAACTGTCTCCCATGGGAGGGACCCCAGGCAAACGCAAGGGAAGGACTCCTCTCCCTCAGCTGTCACAGAGGATCCGGTGAATGAACTGACAACCCCACACCCTGAACTGACCACCCCACACCTGAACTGACCCCCCACACCCTGAACTGACCACCCCACACCTGAACTGACCAACCCACACTGACCAACCCCACACCTGAACTGACCAACCCTACACCCTGAACTGACCGACCCCACACCCTGAACTGACCGACCCCACACTCTGAACTGACGACCCCACACCCCGAACAGACCAACCCCACACCCTGGAACTGACAACCCACACCCCACACTGACCAACCCACACCCACCTGACCAACCCACACCCCACACTGACCAACCCCACACCCTGTTCACCCCCTGCTGCTTTGTACTGGTAGGTGGGAAGGAGTGGGGAGAAGATTGGTGTCTTTGAGGGCTGTATTTTATTTCTCATTCTCTCCTCTGACTTTGTTAGTAATAAATTCACTTCATAATTTAAGTAGTGCCTGTTTTGTCTATCAATGTTTCCTCCTCTCTCATCTCAACGCATGAACCCTTTTGTTGTTTTTTTCCCCTTCTCTTTCCTCTACTCAGTGGTGGTGGGGGAGAGCGAATGAGCAGGTGTTGTGGGTGCCTGGCTTTTGGCCAGCATTCAAAACCACTACTATCTGTTTCTCACAGTTTCTGTTTAACCACTTATACTGTAAGGGAAAAATGGATGGATAGGATGTTAAGTGTCATGATACATTGACCTGTTCAATTACATGGTGAGCTGGCACTCCAGCTTTTTACCTGTTTACAGCTTCACTGAAATATTATGAAGGAGTATAATAACAAGCCAATCAAATTGCAAAGAAGTGAAAAGGCCAAGGTTCTTTCCTGTTATGATATTCTGATTTGCTTGACATGGTACTGTTAGGAATTGTATTTTTAATGATTCCTCTACTGGACAAAGACAGTGAAGAGAACAGAAAATGACACTTGACTCTTCTATTGTCCTGGCAAAGTCTGTGACAAGCATAGGTTATAGTATAACCATTCTTCTTACAATTTCAGAACTGTAATCTACTGATCCTCCCTGCTTGTCACATCCAATTTGTTTCAATGTTTTATACAAGACCACACTTCTATCCAGTGGTAGCCGAAAGTTGACTGAGATTATAGTTAAATTTCCTTTCTAATGACTGTGTAGAGGTAGAAAGATGCTGTCATATCATCAATCTAGAGGCTGTACAATTACTTAAGTGCAGAAAATTGGTTTATAAAACTATTGTGTATTTTTCACTTTCAAGTTCTTTTCAAGAGCATTCAGGTTAACATGAGACTATGATTTGGAATTAGAAAAAGAACAAGAAAATAATAGAGATTCAATTAAGCAATACTATGCAGTGCTGCTATTTTATTTCAGTCGCAGGTGTAGGAAGAATATGCTACAGGTGCTATTTTATTTCAGTCGCAGGTGCAGTACAAAGAGGTAGTCAGAAAAGCTTAGAATGTTAGCCACTGTAAAACTCATCTACTGAAATCATAACACTTTGCCAGAGCCATGTCTACTCACAGAGAAAAAGAAAAAACAACAAATAGCAATGTTTGAGAAACTGAAATTCATTTTCTAATCCAAATATGGCATTTCAAACTTAATCTTTTGTACTTTTTGTTATTTAACCAGAGTAGTATTAAAGGTTAACAGGAGATAAGCCAGGACAAAAAACAAGCTTTAGCAAAAATCTTATTTCCCCCTTTTTCTTTCACCCTGAATTGTTGTATTTTTACTTGAAGTTAAATTGGATTTTACAAGTCTGCTTATCAGTAAAATTACTCAGGAAGCAGTTGGAAGAGCTGTAGGAAGAGGTAGGCAAGTAAAGAACAATCTGGATCATGTTTGGACTTGCATAGAAAAATAAATGAACTATTCAGGGAAATCATCTGGGATTTGAGTAAAGTTCCCACCAGTTTTTCCAGTTCATGATCTAGATTGAGGCAGTGGCAGATGCGCTCTGGAGGAAAACAACATGCCTTGGGAAGAAGAATGGATCTTTTCAACTCTACTTAGCTATTAGAGTTGCATCATAAAAGAGAAGTGTTTATGGACACTGGCTTCATAACCTGTTGAGGACAGCTTGGAAGCTCTTTAAGGGAAGAAAACAAAAAGGAGCACACAATGGGTAAACCAAGTTGTCTACACAAGAGCCGGAAATCAGCAGGAAGAGAGCATGTGTCTCCTTATGTTTTTGAGTAAAAGCTACTTAGAGAAGATACTCCATGACATATGTTGCTGTACTTATTAGCTGTTGCAGGGAAAGATTGGTTGATGGATGCAATAAATTGGCATTTAAAATGTTTTAAATGAAGCTGGAAACAATCCTGCAATGTAACATTAACAACTTGTTTGTACTTACATGAATCCTAAGCAGGATAAACATGTATAAAAAGCAACTCTCTTTTTAGTCCAATAATAACTCAGGCCTGTACCCATTAGTAAATCTACCCTGTTTGTACAGGAATTGAACTACTTTTCTGCACTGTAGTATGTTAGGCTGTCATGTTTGAACAATGAAGTTGCAGATCAGTGATCAAGTCTCCTTGACTGCTGCTTAACTTAAAAGTGGGTGGGAAGATAATGGGGTATTAGTAGGAAAGGATAGAAATAGCTATTTTTTATTTGTTTTACTGTAGACCTAAATACAGGCTTTCTAATCCTGCACAGTCATGTGGTCTCTTACTGTGTTATTCTAAATACTTGTAGATTGAGATTCCTTTTCATATGTGCAGTGCCAGACTGGGAAGTATAGAAGCCACCATTGCTCGCCTTCAGCATAAAGCAAACAAAACAAGTTATCTGGGAATTAAAGTGAAGCTTAGTTTGGAGATAGTTCACACCTTCTCTGAGCTTCCCTTTTCCCTTGATTATATGGCAGCCAAATCTACCAGTAGCAATCACCTGAGAGGAATTTGTAAGTGCCTCTGTCTCATGCCTTGATTTTTAGCTTGAATCGGGACTGACACAATCCATCCATACAAATGGGTAAGAGAAAATGAAGAGCTTAAGGCCTCACAGAGGCTCCCTAAAGAAAACTCATCAGAAAACATTCACAGATGCAACAACTACTTTATTATAGAGCCAGAAATTGTAAGGGAGAATCAGAGCCGCTGCTGCAACCCGTGTGTCACCATAGCAACTACTATTGCAACAACTCATATAGAATCCCAGATTCTCTATTCAACGATGAAAACTTGGTCCTCCTACAAGGTGTTTTCCCCTAGCATGAATCTTTCTGCTCAGTAGAATGAAGAGGAAGAAAATTAATCACAGGGAAGGAATGAGGTACATTAAAAGAGGAGAAAGAAGAAGCAGAAAATAAAGTAAAGGACCAAAAGTTGCATGTCTTGTCACTGGTCCCCAATACTCCAATTGTAAAATTGTGTCATTCCCATTCTGTTATGCTAGGGTGCGGGACAATTACATTTGAGCCATCTCTTCAACAGAGGCTGTATCTTCTGACTTTTTCATCCACAGTGTCATAGGTGCACACTGCAAGGAAATAACCAATGAAAATGGTGGTGGTGGATGAGGGGGGGTGTGTCAAATTGGTTCCCCCTATCTCCACCATTGTTATAACTATATAATATACTTTCAATATACTCATTACACTTAGTTTAGATGGAAAAGAGTGATGGTAAAGATACAGACAGAGTTCATGAATCAATTACCAAGGCAGGAAAAATAATCTCAATTTGCAGCAATTAATTTAATATATTGTCAATGAAAAATAGAGAGGAATGGTGAGAAAAAAAGGACAATAATGAAACCACAATTGTTACACCTCATCCTTTTCAGGCTCTACTTCACTTCTATGTTCTCCTATTCTCTATTTCCCTGGCTCAGGGAAAGGGGAATGGAATCCTTAACAACTCTTCTCTGCTGTACCTTCCTACTTACATTTTTCACCTGCTCCAGCGTGGGTCCTCCAAGGGCCACAATTTCTATCAGAAAACCTGTGCTTGTGAGGGCTTTCCACAGGCAGCATCTCCCCTCAGGGCGCATCCACCAGCTTTGACATGGGATTCTCCACAAGCTACAGGTGAAGATCTGCTACATTGCAGACCTCCCTGCTTATCTCACCACACTCTTCATCTGGGGCTGCAGGGGAATCTGTGCTCCAATGCCTGGAGCACCATGTCTCCTTCAGTCAATGACCTTGGTGTCTGTAGGGATGTCTTTCTCACCTTTCTTTCCTCACTTCTCCTCCTCTGTCTCTCACAGCTGCTGTGAAATGCTTTTATCCCTTCTTAAACATACACTCCCCAGGTGCCATCAGCTTGGCTGAGGGCACAGCTCTGTGCTGCTGTGGCTCTGACAGAGCTGTTGGCACTGCCTGACAGGTTGTGGCTCCAGCCTCCTCACTGCGCCTGGCCCTGCAGCTCCCAGCTTCCGGCCCATGTCCAAGGACACATGGTGAACCATCCTAGTGATTTTGAATTAATAACTGCATTCCTCACTTTACAGGATAAATTCTCCTGAGGTGCTAAATGAAAAGAATTACTTCTATCTAGCTAGATGCTTACTGCATTCTTCTTGATTAAGAGGTGAATTATCTTATGAAAAAGAGATGTTAGGTTAGTCTGATATCATAGGCTCTGCTGCTAATGAAAGTAATGTTGTATTTTGTAACATTTTCTGTCTTTCTCCATGTCCTTGATGACTGTCTTCTTCATGAATTCTTGCAAGACTCTGCATAGATCTGTATTCAGTCAGAGATCTATAGTTTTCTAGAACTTTTCTGGTTTGTCAATAATACCATGTTTACTGTTTCACTGTTCTCAGATTCTCCAGAAGAGACAGTTCCATAGCTGCTTTAAATGTCATAACATAGGACGGGTTTTTTCCAACCACTATGTTGGAATGGTGGTTGTCTGATCCTCTTTCACTCTCCCTTGTCTTGTTCCCTCAAGAGCAAGGTATAAATTACTTCCAACTCAGCTGTGGGTCTTCTTTTCATATTTCCTACTAGGGAAATAATTATGATCAGATCTTACCTGCTTAAATGAAAACTGACTTTAATTTTTGAGCACATGTTTAGTCTGTACATCACTGTGGACTGGTTTAAATTTTTCTTGGGTGTTTTTTTTTTTTTTTTTTTTACCACTCCTTGCATGAAAAACAAGTGTTATTGACAGACATTGGAAAGGTTTTTTTTAGATATAGCTTTTTTTTTTTTTTTTTTTTTTTTTTTTTTTCTGTCACTTCTGTCTTCTACAGCATCTATTTCTCTTACTATGGTTTACAAAGGGATGATTCATGTAGGTAGCCCCTCTATGCTTAATGTTTTTTTTCTTAGAATAGAAGCTCCTATACTGTCTAGAATTTTGTGCTCCTTTACCTTTAACTCTCTAAAACTCTTCAGTTCAAGATTATGCATTTCAGTGTAGTCATCCTGAAAAGATGATTACTTAATTTAATAAAATATATGCTTTTATATACCCTTTATGAATAAGAATAATGAAACCATATATTTAACTCTAGTTTTGTCTATGCTGTTACCTAAAATGAATTCAATCAGTTCTAGCTATCTCAGTCTGATAGCCTTTCTCAAGCTGAGTTTTTGTAAGTTTTTTTTTTGCTAGTTACTACCATATATCAAAAGTATCATCTAGGTAAGTATTTGGTGGAGAAATCTAACAGCTGTCATTCCTGAGAGACTTCTGCAGCGGAGAGCATTTGTGTAACATTACCAGTTATACTGCTACCATTTTCTGTCATCAATTAAAAGAATTCTGAATCCCTATCCTAACCTGAGCGTGGGAAACTGAATGTTTTGAAGGATATGACTACTTTTATGAATACATTGAAGTAATGTGGCATGGTTATATGGATCAGGATTAGAAGTTTTCTGACTACTGGAAAGTGAATTTCTAAAATAGCTTTTAAAATAAAAAATACAGATCTTAAACTAACTAAATAAAGATAAGAAATTCATGGAAAACTGTAGGAACAAATAAAACAAGATACTGGGATTAGTAATAGAAATTGTGAGTTGTTTGCCAATTGGATACATTTGGAAACTACCTTAAAATACTTAAGATGGTCTGAAAGTAAACTGGATCATGACATGTAGTCACTTACATGCAATGAAACCTGCATTTTGGTATACTCTCTTCTTCAATTGATATAAATTCCTTTTAATTATGTAAACATTTTTGGTTTTATTCTTAGACTTTTATTTATCGCAGCAGTTGTTTTTTCTAAGATAATATTAGGATTTCCTTGGTTAAACAAGTCCATTCCTCATCTTCTGAGTTTGACCATTTAGTAAAATAATGCAAGGAGCTACTAAAATTTCACAAATAAATACCCCAGTGTCTGAGAGAACATCTCTGCAACAACTTAGTTAATTTATCCACAGGTGCAGTGATCAAGCACACAGCAAGAACTTCCTATGGGAAGTTTATAGTGATCTTTGCTCAGCTAATGTAAACAGTTTAGTTTTGATTTGGATCAGTCTGGGCCTAAAACATGATTAACACAATAGAAAGAAAAAGTAAAATTTGCCAAGAGGGATTCTAGGCCAAAGGCTACTGATTGTTCAAGTGAAGTATCTTTTCAACTCCACAGAGAATAAATACTCTCCTGCATCTCTCCAGTGATAATATAAATAAAAAAAAAAAAAATAATATCCTCCACCAACCAAACAAGTGAAAATAGAAAATATAGAGGTAGATGCCCATAAAAAAAAACTGAACATGATTAGCTATAACATTCAGTAAAGCAAAGAAGATCCAGGATCCATTGCAGAGGTAGAAAATGGGAAGAGATAAGCTACAGGAAGATTTTAATAGCAAAGGTTATGATATTTTAAGCATGTAAGTGGATCCCTAAAGCTTAACTTGCTTTAAGTGTACCTTAAAAGCCTTAACTTGCATGTGGGTAGGATCTTTTAAATTGAATTACATTTATAATAAAGTTCCATCTAAAAGAATTATTTCTGAACTTGGCAATCCACAGAAAATGAAAAGCATTTTTCCATCTCACCTAATTTGTGCATGTGACCTATGACTGTGTAGAATAATCATAAATAGTTAAAGGATAAAACTGCTTGTATCTTAGTTTATCCTGACTACTTCTTCCTCATAAAAATACATTTTTGCCATATTAAACATCGTTGCATGACTTTAGTATTTTTAGACCATCACAGCTGTATTTTTAAAAGCGTATATCAATTTATCAGAGTTTTCTGTAACTGCTGTACCAAGATGACTCAACGTTCACTCTGTACATTTCAAACTTAAAAGGGACCTACTAGAAAGATGGGGAAGAACTTTTTATCGGGTGCACTAATAATAGGAAGAGGAGTAACAATTTTGAATTGGAAGGAAGAAATTCTTTACTGGTAAGACTGCAAAATGCTGGAAAAGGTTGTTCAGAGTAGCTGTGGACATCCAACTCCTGGAAATGTTCCAGGCATGGTTTGAGGGGGCTTTGGTCTAGTGGAAGTTGTCCCTGCCCATGGCAGGTATCTCAGAACTAGATGATCTTTGAAGATTCCTTCCAACACAAACCATTTTATGATCTTATGATTCTATATGCTTTTCTTCCATTTTCATCCCTTCCACAGGTAATGAGTTCATCTTGCAATAATAATGATAATAATAATCCATTCCATCTATAAGCTTTGTAAGGAATAGACCTTTATTTAAAAAAAAAAAAAAGTTCTGTGAAGAAGGAAAGTAAAGCACCACAATGTTACAGAAGTACGGAGACTTCCTCAGAAAAATAACAAGGGATTTACATTGAATTTAATAGGAACTGTGAAAAACTGTGCTTTCGCCTTCTTCACCCTTCAGTGGACAGCAATCGTCATTTATTTCTGTTTGCCTGAAGATGTGAAATAGAGTTGAAAAGCAAACCCACTGATTTAATTTCTCCAGCTTGGGAACTATCACCTTTTTTTTTTTTTTTAAACTTTATTTCTTCAGCACGCATGAATATGAATGATTGAGGGATCTTCATACAGGTGGATGTGCAAAATAAAGAAAATGTAAATGTCTGCATCAGACACGGATTTATAAAGACTGATTGAAATTGCTGTTGCATAAGCAAGTCATATTAACAGTTATTACTGTAAGGTGTCATTTGTGCTTTCTCTGTTCACAAGGAACATTTCTTTTTTAATGATCCTTGCAAAACTAACTGTCAATGGTGAATTAGACTCCTAACAACTTGCAGATGACATTCAGCCATAGCAAACCCTTTTCAGTCGTTGACAGTTTGTTTAATAAGTGTGCATACTGCTGACATTTAGACAAGAAAATGTCTGTGAAATGTGAATTCTTACAGAGTGTGGCTGAAGCCGATAAGTTTCCAGCGTTGAGATCTGTGTGTACATAGATATTCTTTGTTTGCTTGTAAACTTTCATAAACAGAAAGAATATGTTCTACTCAGTCTCTCAAAAATACAGAAAGTCTTGATGTTATATTAAAACTAATTCAAGCCAAAACTCATATATCTTTCAAATTATTTCCAAAGATAGTTTACTGATATTATTCAGCTTATTCTCCAGTATAATTTCTGCAAATACTCTTCTTGTAAACAATTCATTTGAAAAGTTTCAAATATATGAATAAAATATATGAAATTTAAACCTATTGATAAGAAGATTACACACATTTCTGCTTTCAGATTGGCATGTTCTAAATCAATCACATCTACAGCATTTGTTTAGCATGGTTTGAAATATATTCTGCTAGCAACATCTGCTTGCCCATTTGAGTGGAAAAAATCTGAAATAAATCAGGCTCAATTAAAAAGTCCAAATAATTACATGAAATATTTTCAAAACTGCCCTGACATTATGCAAGAATTCCTCCACTTCAAAAATAAATGGCAAATATTAACAGAGTGGATAATTTTCCAATTTTCAGACATCTAATTTTTCAGAGTAATTTATTAATTTCTATATTAATCCATGAGAACACTTTCCTTAGGCTGCATTTTATAAAGTGCAAATTACTGCAGAAAAAGCATTTTTTTTTTAATCCACAAAAATATGTTGATGTGCACATAAGCAATTGACTACATAGTCAGACAAAGATTTATTAACTACAAGATCAAATCATAGAATCATAAATGTTGACTATCCCATATTGGAAGGGTCATCAGATTATCAAAGCCAAGCCCTACGGACAAC
>CM019236.1:38616421-38658001 GCA_009741485.1 Malurus cyaneus samueli
CACACACAACATGGCAATTTGTTTGATAGAATATGATTACCCATATGCTTTGATTGGCATTGTTCTAAACAGTCATCTACAGCATTTGTGATCATTGGTTGATTTCGCTAGCAATCTGCCTATCCCTGAGTGGAAAAAATCTGAAATAAATCAGGCTCAATTAAAAAGTCCAAATAATTACATGAAATATTTTCTCAAAACTTGCCCTGACATTTATTGCAAGAAATTTCCTCCACTTCAAAAATAAATGGCAAATATTAACAGAGTGGATATATTTTCCTCAATTTTCAGACATCTAATTTTTTCAAGTAAATTTTATTAATTTCTATTATTTTTAAATCCATGAGAACACTTTCCTTAGGCTGCATTTTATAAAGTGCAAATTACTGCAGAAAAAGCATTTTTTTTTTAATCCACAAAAATATGTTGATGTGCACATAAGCAATTGACTACATAGTCAGACAAAGATTTATTAACTAGCAATGATCAGAATCATAGAATCATAGAATTGTTGACTATCCCATATTGGAAGGGTCCATCAGGGATTATCAAAGTCCAGCTCCTGGCGAGGCACAGGAGAGTCCCAAGAATCATATAGGTTACTTGTTTTGTCACTTTATCTCAAGATGCTGTGCAAATTGTTCATATGAATGGTGCTTTTGAAATGCAACAGTAAAAATTTTACCTTTTTTTTTTACTCTTATGCTTCAAGCTTACTTAACGGTACAGAAACTTAGTTTTTCCTTTTGAAATTTTACTCTGAACTATTAATTATATATATATCCTTTTTCTGATTGCATGCTCAACCTGTAATTCATATTTTTTTCTACTCATATATTTTTTAAAATTTAAATGAGTTATATGCTTATTAACTCAGAAATCCTAATGCATAAGCTAGGAAATGAACTTAAAAATATCAATTTGGTATTAAAGACCCTTCTAAACTGCAATGAGGAATCCATAACTGAACATAAATTCAAGGTGCAACCTCATCAGTGTCAAGTACATGGGGACAATTCCTGCCCTGGTCCTGCTGGCCGCACTATTGCTGATACAGGCCAGGATGCCATTGGCCTTCATGGTCGCGCTGTTGGCACATGTCAGTCATCTGAGAACCAGCACCTCCAGTTCCCTTTCTGCCAAACAGCTCTCAAGCCACTCTTTCCCAAACCTGCAGTGATGCTTGGGGTTATTGCATCCCAAGAGCAGGACCCAGCACTTGACCTTGTTTGAACCTCATGGAGTTGTCTTCATCCCATCGATCCCAGTCCAGGTCCCTCTGCAGAGCCTTTGTGCCCTGCAGAAGATCAACATTCCTGCCCACTTTAGTGTCATCTGCAAACTTACCAAGGGTGCATTCAATCCCCTAATACATATCACTGATAAAGATGTTAAACAGGAGAGGCACCAACACTGTGGGCTGGGGAACCTCACTAGTGGCAGGCCACCAGCTGGGTGTAACTCCATCCACCACCACATGGCACAGCCATCCAGACAACTTTGAACCCAGCCGTGAATACACCATCCAAGTACTGAACAGTCAGCTCCTCCAGGAAAGTGCTGTGGAAGATGGTGTCAAACACTTCACTGAAATCTTAATAGGCCAACAACCTTTCCCTCATCAACTAAGCAGGGCCCTTGGTCATAAAGGGAGATCAGGTTGGTCATGATATTGTTTGGAATGGTATCTAGGATCACAACTGGCAGAAGCCTTACTGTTTTAAAGAATTTCATGTGTAGGTCTGGTTGGGACTGTAGAAAACCTTTAGTAAACAGGTAATACAGGGAAGATGATAATATGCATCCTTTTATTTTTTTGCAATACAATTACAGAGCTGCAAATTAAGTTCTACAATAACATTAAAATGAGGATGTGAGTATCATACTGTAAAAGGACTAATAACATCATCTGGCCAGCAGTAGTCAAATACAACAGGTAAGGAAAGAAAACACGAGGTGGTTAATAATAAAGGATTAAAATAAACAGCTTGGAGTAAACAAACACTTCTCAGCCACTTGTGAAATATCAAATTAATTGATACAAATTATTTATAATACCTAGGGGATTATCTTTGCAAAAATTGAAGATTAAATATCCTTGTGGATCATTCCATAGATTTTTCTGGGCTAATATTTGGTATCATCTCCAGTTGTAAGCCAAAACACATATTGTACATAAATATATAGGAACTTACCCTGAAGGTTGATGCTACTTTTGTGCCCCACTTCTCCATCACAGCAGCTACAGTCTTCTGAGGTTCTATACTGCACAATTAAATATTTAAACTAGAGTTTGCTGTTAAAGAGGAATGCGTTAATACCTTTTGAAACATTCTTTTGTGTCAGAAATTAAACTGGAAAAATTAAGATGGTTAAAAGTGCCCTCTGTGATAGTAGATAAAACTGAAACTCTATAGTTGAAGAAAATTTCATAGAAATTCACTTAACACCTCCCCCCATGTTCACAATAATTAGGTGAACTTCCTTTTCAAAAGGAAAGTTTACTAGCAAATTAAGTCTATTGTATACTTGTTAACTGACCCTTCGTATCCTTCCCTTCTTAGGTGAGGAAAAATATCCTCATTTTTTTTCTTTCCAGTTTCAATTTTCTTGGTGGAAAAGTTACTGTTAATTTTTGTGTTCTTTTCTTTGCTTCTCTCTGTGGAAGCAATAAAAATTATTGTGTAAAATTATGTCTGTCTGCTATGCACAGGGAAAAGGAGCCCTCATCAAGAGCAAAGTTACCTCAGTAAGAGCAAAGAATTTCAAAGAAATTGGAGCTACAACCCTATGTGTAATGTGATTTTTTTTTTGTTTGGGTTGAGACAAAACTGTTCTGCATGTGGGAGATAATTGCTTGTCACCCTTCTGAGGCAGTGAGTCTTGTACTCATTATTAAAAGGGAATTAGGTTTACAGTAAATACACAATTTCATCTCCAAAATGTCTTATAACTTGTATCTTAGACATTATAAATTCTTCTAAATCCAACACTTTTGTGGATTTATGCTGGCTATGTTTTGCTATCTGTTCCTCACAGATCAGTACATGTTCTTACACCTAATTTTTTTTATTAAGTATATTGAGGTTTTTATTTTTGGCATTTTGATGAGATGATGCAGCTCATCATCTATAATATATGTGATTGAAAGATGCATAATCTAAACAGTGGAGCATGCAAACACAGATTAAATGATTTCTTTAAAGCACTCAAGATTTATGATACCTCAGAACTGCATTTGAGCTCTTCAGTTCTAGACCCAGGTCAGAACTGCATATCATTCGTTGCTTCTCTTTAGTTCTCAAATATTTTAAAGTTATTAGACCTTTTAAATTGGACTAGTGGGGCAAATGAAATTGAAGGAGTGAGACTGATAGAAAAATTTTAATATTATTTCATCCAAAACCTGCTGAAGAAGCATTGCTTCCAGTAGTGGAAGTATTGCTTTTATGAAGGCATTGATTGTTCTTATCTGAATCATGTGTCTTGTACGAGGGCTGCTAACACTAGTCGTTATATCTAACTACTATCAAGGGGAAACAGACTATTTTCCCTCCTGTCTTCTGATGAGGTTAGTTTTTGCAATGACTTTCTATCCAATATAGTAACTGCAATAGCAGCAAAATTTTACAAGGATTTAAGAAGTGAATTTTTTTTTATTGATTATGCTGAATAAAGTGTATAACTCTCATTACAATAAGGAAAAGATGTAAAAAATGACAAGGAGGTAAAATGTGGAGTGGTTGCATTGTTTCACTTGAGAACTGATTTCTGGGGGTTCTGAATTTCCCTTTATAGAAATCTCACAGATCTAAAACATTTTCATTTAACTGCCTAGAAGCAAAACTATTTGATGCAATTACCTTAAATGTGTCTTTGCGCTCATATTCTAAATCCAAATAATCTCCAGACATTATGTGCGTTTGGCCTTTTCCAGTGCCAATACGTTAGGCAAGAAATGTCTCAAAATGATAATGACTCTAAGGGAGGTAGGACAGAGCAATTCTTTCTTCTGTGACCTTTTGTTCTTCCTTTCAAGGAGCGTTCAGTACAGCAAAATGTAATTGCATGAAGGGCATGGTTCATATCCAGACTGCGCAGAGGACAGAAGGGACAGTAATGGGTGAAGTGGTAAAGTCCAAGAAAGCAAATGAACATGGAACTTCTGTGAACAGGTGGTAACTTGAACACAAATATGTAACTGGCTAGCAGGATGAGGCTTCTGATTTTTTTTTTTTTTTAACACATTTGTTGAAGAGCCACTGATGCAGCAGCAAGCAGAAGAATAACAATCAATAATTAACAGGACAGAGTGAGTAGAGAAGCTATAAAATGGGATAAACTCAGCAGTGTGGAATAATGTAAGTTTTTCAATTTGGAGAGTTTTCTGCTGCATATTACTTAAAATAACAAGGAGCAGTGACTTCAAGAAAACATAATGTAGTTGCACTTACTTGAGCATGTGGTACAACACAATGGAAAGGCTGATGTTCAGTGAGATGTAATTCTAGCACAATGATGGATAAAAGCTTTGTGAACTGACAAAATCACAAAGTTTTATTTCTAAAAAAGTTTTAAAAAAAGGTTGAATGTTTTTGTGTTTAATGAAAATGAAGGCTGAGCTAATCTACAGTGCAAATGAACATTCACAGGAAAACAAGACGTTTTATTGGTGGTAAAAGGTTGGCTAGAAGACGACTGTGCAAAAGCCATGCCTGAAACATCAAGCTATGTGTGTTTCTATAATTTGATTATTTAGAAAAGAAAAAAATATCAACTTGCTAAAGCAAGGGAAAAATGGCAAAATTATCCTTCATGCAGCAAATTTCTGACAAACACTCAACCAATATATTCAAACAGTAAAGTAGCAAGAAAAATCCCAAAGGTCATCAGCAAGAGTTTCAGAAAACATCTCTACTAATAAGGAATTTACAGTTAAAATAATAAAATAACTCCAAAATAAGTTAAACAGATCATTGTTACTAATAAAAACTATGCATTTTTCTTATTCCTCACCATGCATTTCCATTAAACTCCAGCAGAAAATGATCTGGATATCCAAGATCAACTGCAGTCATTCTGAGTTCTGCATTCATTATCATTTTACTGTTGGTTTGGTAGATTCAGCTACTCCAGTGAAGGATCCAGCACACACTCTGGCTGCTACACAAAGTGAAGGACAGTTTGAAAGGTGGCTGAAGGAAAGAAGGAGGAAGGACACAAAGAGGTAAGAGCAGCCCTTTCCCAGCAGCAGTGTGCTGATAGATGAGCTCATCAAATCTGGACTAGAGATAGATGGGCTAATCTAACAGCTGACAGCCATGGAGTGGAACTGTCCTGGAGCAGCTGATGAGGAAATGGAAACAGGATCATCCTTTTGGGCAGCAATTTAGCTGTTGTTCATTGTTCCTGTTTTACAGTGAGCAGTGCATCTTTCCCCATCCGTTTTGACTTAGATCTGTTTGTACCTAGACAATTATAGCTGAAGGGAGCTTTAAATTAAGAATGCATGTTGCTAACTCTTTCTTTTTTTAGCTTTGTGGTGCATAATTAAAATTGTAACGAATGACTTCTAGAGTTTCAGTGGACCTGGAGTGACTGAAATGACTCTTTTCCTGAACATTCTAGCAGAGATAGAAGGATCTCATGCATCCTCCTAGGGATGTGAATCTTAGCCCAGAAATTAAGTGCAGCTGTATTGGTGAAATCTAGAAAAACATATAATGCTGTGTCACATGTAGTAGAATGTATGAGGTCATTGTCTGTCCTTGCCCAGCTCCTCAATCTCTACAATATGAAGTTCATGGGGAATTTTTTCTTTGGTTTGGAGCACTAAATATCTACCTGTCTCCTCAGTGTTTCTTTGACAGTGTAATTCTGTTCACCTCTGTGCTACTGGAAGGCAGATGTGACTTCTAAACATATGCCACTGGGGAATGCCATAGCAGAGTGGCCCTGTCTGTCAGCATTTGCTGCATCTACACCAGGGTCTACAGGGCAAATATAGAATCAACAGAAGTTCAGGAAAGACAGGGCCTGTATTGATTTTTTAGTGCTAAATGAATTTTGAAGGGTGCTGTACTAAATAAGAAGGTAGAAAGATGAGGTTGCCAGAGCCTGGAGGGATTGATGTCCTGAGACATTTTGGGATGTGTGTGTGTTTGTAGGGGGTGAGGAAAGGTCAAGCCCCCTAGAACCTGTATCCCAGCCCTACAGAGCTGCCAATCACTCCAGAGGCAGCTCTCCACTCTCCCCATTCCCAGCTTCTGAGTGGCCAAGTGACCTCAAGTCCCACCTGGGGGCAGGGTACACAAAAGGCCAGGGATTTGAAAATCTGAACATGACTCTAGCATGTGTCTTGACACTACCTTACTCTTGGAATTTCTTTCTGAACGCTGCTGGTACCAGGACATGGTAGCTGTATATGTGGTTTTTTTTTATCTTTTCTGTCTTTCTCCCTTTCTTCTTCTCTAATCCTCTCCTCTTGGAACATTTTAAATAGCTTAACATCCAACAAGCTTAAAGTTGAATTGTCCAGATTAATGCTGTGAGAAGTGTTTATGTTGACTGGACGTTGTACTAAATCTTTTAACGAAGATCCCTAATTTTCTATCGTTTGCCAGTACGCTTTTGTCTTGCTTTGACCTCTTGAGAATATCTGGTTGTATTCCTCCCTCATGTCTAACCCAGAGTACACGAACCATTGTAAAACCTTTTAGCACATTGCCTAGGGACTTACAGAGGTGAAGTGGGAGAAAGAGAGTGGCTAATACTGATAAATAATTTCATTGTTACTTTCTAGTTAAAACACATGTGTAATGGAAGATAAGTTTCTTGGATTAAGGAAGCTGGAAGTGCCATGTTTACACATTCACATTCTGCCCCTGAAAGCTGTCATTCCTAAAAAGTTTTGTTTACTCTGGCATTTTTTTTTTTTAAGACAAGTGAGTTTTTGCAGCTTCCTCCTGTTGTTTGAGTTGAAATTGATTTCATTATAAGCCGGTTACTGCTTTTTCAGCCTTTCTCAGTGAACAAAGAAAAGGTTTTTCTAAGTAACATCACTAGCTGGGCTCTTCAGCAATGAAATAAAGGTTTCAAAGTATCAACAATTGTTCAGTTATACAACTGCTGTTTCCTGTATTTATTCATTTCATTTGAAATGCAGTTTACAAAATACCAAATGACCATTTGCTCTTGCAGGCCACTAGAGATCATCAGTAAGAGTTTCTAACGTTTTATAGGGTTTTCTTTCTAAGTCGCTAGGAAAACAATTGAGTTGATACTTTCCTGCCTTAGTTTTAATTGCTAATAAATCACACTGCTTGCACATGATGCTCTCCAGCGCATATCAATTATCATCTGCTCTCTTCTTCAGGAGATTGCTAGGAGTGCCTCTGCCTTGAAAAAACCACATAATGTTCTCTTGATCTTTAAGACTGATTCAGAGGAAAGATGTTCTAATGAATCTGTCATCATCTGGCTTGGATATTCCAGGTGCACGCTGATTTCCGCTTTAGTGCAAAACACTTCTAGCTGTGACCCTTCGATTATGTGTTAATGTGACCAAAAAAGCCTGAGGGAAAATAAAAAGCAATACATTTTTAAAACATTGTTTTTAGTAGACCCTGCTATAGGTTGTGTCATTTGTATAGCCTAGGTACTCTTTACACCTCTGACTAACTTTGTCTTTTTAGAAGGCTTTACTACAGGAGAAACATTCGAAATTAAGCTCATAGTATCACTCTTCCCCACAGATTCCTTGAACAAATATTCATAGTCTCTTCCTTCAAACATATTTATTCTTAAAAATAATAATTTTACATATTTCAGTCAGTTTGTATGACCAAAACTATTACCCAGCACTTAGCCAAGAGCTGGAATGAATGACACTTTCTCCCTCGTGCCTTTTCTAGTATCTCAGATAATTTCTTTCCCCAGCCCTAGAACTAACCTATACATGACAGACTTAGTTTCTTCTCTTTTCTTTTGCTAGACAGACAAATTGCTTTAGCCTTTTACAATTTCAAGCCTATCCACATACCCCTCCCATTCAATTGATCAAATGTTTCTGTAGGATTTGGACTTCAGATCAGACAATTGACCAGCCAATTTTTTCTTAGTTCATGAGGTTGGAGGACAAGTCATGCATTTGCACAGTTTAGATCATGCTTGCTGCAGATGCAATCTAATTTGCTGGCTCTCTGTTAAGCCTCTGGGAAATTTACTTCTAAATTGCTGGGAATAAATTCTGTTAATAAATTTTCAAGGAAGAAGAGATATAGTCTTCTCTAGCACAAAGGCTGTCTGAAATTCAATCCAGCATAAGAAGCCTGTTGAGTTGTCAATGAAAGCCTTATACTTTTCCTTGGAAAATGTTGTGTTTTGGTTAGCATTTTTTGTAAACCAGCCCTGAACTGTAATGTGATATGAAAGGTAACTTGTATGCTATTGAAAATAGTTTTGTTGGTGGGAAGGACTTGGAATTGATAATGACAGGACATACCACCATCCCCTCGTATAATTGCAAGTTCTACCATCATAAATGGATTAAGGCTGCCACCCATTTTTCATTGTCAGGAACTTCTTTAGACTAATTTTTATCAATAAAGCTATTATTGAGATGTGGTACTCTTCATTATTTGCACAGATGATTGTTTGCACACACACAGTAATATATGTTGTTCATGCACAATAACTATTCCTGTACATTGCAGTAATTGTTTTATTTGTGTACTTTATATAAAGTGGTTTTTGACAGCTGCTTTATTAATTTTCAACTCATCATGAACTGATCCCTTTTGTTGCCAGATATTGCTCTAAAGCACTCTGGGAACAGTATGCAAGTTGTCAGCAGCATTTGCTAAAGTGACCGGTAGCTAAAGAAATCCTTTGTTTTGCTATCAGCTTGGGCCTTATTATTTATACTTCCCTGGGGAACCTGGAAATACCTACAGCAACAAATACCACTAAACTTTTACCAAAGGAAGATTTCATTATCAGATATCAGCTACCCTAATTAATTTTGTTGGTTGCTTTCTTCCACAGCTGTGTATGTTTCCTGTATGGTTTTGCTGCCTTTTCGACATAAAGGGGTAGCCTTTGCAAGCCAGGTACGTATTTTTAAAATAGGGTGATGCAAAATTTCCCAAAATGAACAACAATCTGGACTCTATTCCTGCTGAAGTACACAGGATCTTCTTTCCACATGTTTTAGATGTAGGCTTCTTTTTCTGGGTTTCTGAATACTAAATTGCCTCTAATTATATTAGGAGGGTGACGACTATAAGATCAGATAATTTTAAATGATTATCTATTTAATTTTTTTGCTTTAGTATTTATGTTAAAGCATTCTGGCTCATAGTGTAGTTGTTAGGAAGTTCTGGTAGCATCACATTATAAGCTTTAAGGCTTGAGAGAGAAAGGTCTCCAGCTTGCAGACAGCACAGTCAGGAAATCAACAAATATGACAACTTTTTGATAGCAAATTCAGCAGTGAAAATGACAAGCCTAACAAATGATCACACACTAAGCAATGTGGCTTTTCATATCCACCATTCAAAACTTTGTAAAAAATGGAGGGATAATTCTAAGATTCCTTCTTTTATTTCCCTCCTCAGTGCCTTCTTTTGTCACTCTCCCTATCTTCATTCACTGAGGAAAAGCAAAATAAATAAATAAATTTAACTTGAAAGGATGAAACTGAAGTTTTATGCTAGATGACCTTGATACCGTTCATTCATTCATTCATTCATTCATTCATTCATTCATTCATTCATTCATTCATTCATTCATCACGGTACTTTAAGTTAGTCCATAGCTTGCAAACAAGAGAAATATATTGAATACTGATGCAGACATGTAACGATTGGTTAAGAAGGGGACATAGATTGTTCATATTGAGAATGAGCTATAGGCTGACTTAAGTTTAAAGACACTGTTTACTTGGTGCTAGTTACCATTAAACCATTATAAAAGGGTTTTTGTTTGCTTTGTGGTTAGTTTCTTTTATTTAAACAATTATGTTTGCTGTTGCAGTTGACTAGGTGGCATTTCATGTTCTGAAACATCAGTGAAAGTTAGAAAATGTTTGGGTTTTTATTTACTTTCCTTTGTCTCTGCTTTAAGTTGTTTCCTGTGTAGGTACAGAAAATGCTGATCAGTATTAGAGCAATCTCTAACAGGCACCTTTAGTCTGAACAATTATTGTGTAAGTGGAAGTGTATGATAGTGATAAACATAGCACTACCTGAAAATCTCTGGAACTCATCCTTAAATGGGGTAAAAACACCATCTACAGTGTAAACAATGGATGGAAACATAAAAGATCTGTTGTACAGATCACCTTAGAATGATTATTATTTATATTGTTAAAATATCCAAATGTTGAACATTTTGAAAATGTTTTATATAGATATACTTAAAAAATCCCCCCTCAATGATAAAGGAAAAATAGGATTAGGCAAGACAAAATGAAAAGAAGTCGCTTCATTCATTCTTTACCCCCTTTCAAATATTTTTACCCTTCTTTTTGGAATAACCAGGATTCAGATTTCATTTCTTTCTACCTCTTCACTTGGCCTCTTAAAAGCGTGACTGCATGCACTGGGGCAAGTTTCAAATTTCCTGCCAACGTCCATCATTTTGATGTTGCTTGCATTGCTGAGGAGTGAGAAAGGCAAGATCATTCACTACTTGCGTTCCTTTTCAGGAACAGCTTTTTAAATTTGCTGACTAGAAACCTATGTAATATAACTATTGTAAGCAAATAGGTGTGGTAAGCCACTATGAGGCCTAGGCCTGATAGGGGCAGAGAAGATCCGTGAAGGTTCTGGAGCATTTGGTACCGTTGGCCACCGTTGGCCGACAGCCGGCAGGTGCTGTAACAGTTCCAGTCCGGTCTATCTCGAGTGCCCGCGAGGCCATGAGAAGCAGCAATGTAACTCTATGGCAAGGGTAGTCAGCACAAGCCCCTGCAAGGCAAAACTGCCATATAAGGAATTTAACATTTAGTAGAGTTTGAACGTTAAGTTACGTTATCCCTGTTACAAAAAACCGTTACGTCTAACGGCCGTCACCGTAACGAGCCAAGGGTATAAAAACCCCGGCTTCCGTTAATAAAGGGGATGAGATAGCACGTTCAGCCACGTCTACAAGGTCATTTATGTGTCTCCCCCGTCTCCTCGCAAATGGCCGCTCCCACAAGTTGGTGACCACCGACGTGATAAGTGTCCGATAAATCGGGACAACGCCGACGCGAACGGGACGGCACCGAATTGGATCGGGACTGCGGGCATGCAGGTCGTGGGGCCGGAAGGTCACGGCAAGGGGACATTAAATCGTCAGGCCCGAAGGGTTCGGGATGGCAAAAGTGCCAGAGCGGCACCGTGCCCTGAGTGCTCCGGAGGAAGACTCAGCTGACGGATTTTAAGGAGTTCGGGTCTCTGGATTTGGAGACGTCAAAAGTGCCGGCGGGATTTTCCGATACCGTGACTCGGGTGCCTCGCAAGGAAGCATCTGGCCGACAATGTTGGCACGGGAGCCTTGGTGAGAATTGCTGCAGCGTACTGGGTTTAAAATGGAAAGGCAGGCGGCTCAATTGCTTATATGCTTTTTAGAAAAGCGAAGGGCTAGGGGATTAGATCTCCATAAGGAGATCCCAGAATTAATAAATTACACATATAATCAGGGTTGTTTTAAAGATCCCGCTACTGTATTCAAAGTAGCGGAGTGGAGAAAGTTCTCCGACAAAATTTGGGACGCTTTATTGAATGATGATGAGACAGCGTAAGGAATGGGGAAAGCTTGTATACAATGGTTATGGGGAAGTATTTAAATACCAAGCAGAAAGGAAAGGGCCCAGCAAATTAAATTCACAAGAGGGAATTTAAAATCCTAAGTATTCCAATTGTCCTTTACCCCCTACTGCGTGCTCCGTTAGGCTGCCGCCCTCCGTGATCCCAGAGCCTAGTGGGCCTAACCCCGTACCTGGGAGTTTGGAGCCTACACGGCTGTCTGTTCCCTCGGTGTTGCGGTCGTCCAAGCCACCACCGTTACTGCTACAGTCGCCATGTTGTCCTCCTAACGAGGCCGGAAGCGACCCGGTAGAGGTCACTTCGCAAGGTGGCCTGGGAAGCCCCAGGCCGGAAGGCGACTCGGCTACTGCCATCATGCGGAGTAGAAGGAACATGTGGGCCTTGGTTGTGCAAGAATGCGTACGCTGCGGAGATGCAGAGGGCCTAGAAGTGGTAAAAGATCTTGCATGCCCAGTGGCATTAAACCCAGCACCGCAAAGAGAAATAGATGCAACTATTACCGCTCTTGATTGGAAAATTCTATCGCAGCTTCGCGCTACAGTTAGCGAATACGGAGTCACTAGTGAACCGGTCAAATAGATGTTAGACTATCTGTGAAAGACACAGCTCCTATTACCGGCAGATTGTAAAGGTATTTCTAGACTTATTTTTACTCAACATCAGCAGCTCTTGTTTAATGCGCATTGGCAGGCTTTAAGTCAACAGTGCGAAAGCTCCTGGGGACCCTCTCCAGGGGGTAACCCTAGACGAGCTTCTGGGTTGAGGGCCATATTTGCGCACGGAAACACAGGTCTGGATGGGTCCTGAGAAGTGCGGGGAATCGATGTGCCTAGCAAGAATGGCCATCGATAGAATAAAAGAGCCAGGAGGTGTACCAACATTTATGAGTATAAAGCAGGGGCAGGACGAAGCTTTTGGTAATTTCATAGATAAAGTCGCTACCGCTATGCAGAAAGCAGGGGCCCCTGACTATTTAAATGCTGTAATGCTTAAGCAATGTGCGCTTCAAAACTGTAATTCTGCCACTAGAAGCGTACTCAGCACACTGGGAGCTAATTGGACTATCGAGGAAGCGCTTGAACATGTCGCTAGCGTTCCGGCGGGGCCACAAGCGATGTTAGCAGGGGCAATTAAGGAATTGGGAACAGTTATAAAAGAACAGACGCAGGCTAGCCAGAGTCAGGTTTTGGCTGCGCTCGCGCCTCTTCAAGCTGTTGCAGCATTCAACCCCAAGGCTCCGTCCAGTGACCGGACCAGGTGCTACCGTTGCGGACAGTTCGGCCACACTTGACGAGATTGTCGGACCCCGGAAATCCGTTGTTCCAAGTCAATCAAGCTCGCACAGCGCTGGAGCATGCCATCGGCGCCCGGGAAACTTCGGAGCCAGTGCGTCGAGTCATCACAGCAGCCGCGCTCCAACACAAGTAGCAGCTGTTACCCAGCAACATCTGGGTTGGCACCGACAGCTTGCAACCTGCCACCGAAGGAAGCATCGGCGTGGACCTGGCAGCCGCAGTGATGTAACTTTGATCACTCCTAAACCCATTAAAGTCCCAAGTGGAATAAAGGGACCGGTCGTCATTAACGGGCAGACAGTGGGAGCCCTTCTCCTGGGGCGCTCCTCTGCTTCTATGTTGGGATTATTTGTGTTACCTGGGGTTATAGATGCGGATTACACAGGGGAGATTTATATCATTGTGCACACTCCGTTCCCTCCACTGCAGATTACCAAAGGCCAAAGAATCGCTCAGTTAATTCCATTGGAGCAGCTAACAAAAGCCCTGACTCCATGTAGTCAGCAAGTGCATGGAGACCAAGGATTTGGTTCCAGGGGGGGCTTACATTGTTAACTATAGATCTGAGTGACCGTCCCAGATATGACATTACTTGGACTACCACCTCTCCAGTGTGGGTTAAGCAATGGCCATTAAAAAGGGAAAGCCTCACACAAGCCCATAGGATGGTGCAAGAGCAGTACAACCAAGGGCATTTAAAGCTTTCTACCAGCCCAGGAATACCCCCATATTTGTCATCCAAAAGAAGTCATGCTACATGACCTGAGAGCAGTCAACGAGCAAATGGAGCCCATGGGAGCTGTACAGTCAGGGTTACCTCATCCTGCTATGTTGCCTCGTGACTGGCCCTTGTTGGTTTAGATTAGGGATTGCTTTTTCACTATCAAATACATCCACGGGAAGTAATTGTATTTCACACTACCAGCCCTCAACAGGAAGCACCTGACCAGCGCTTTGAGTGGGTAGTTTTGCCACAGGGGATGCGCAATAGCCCAACTCTGTGTCAGCTTTATGTTGACAATGCTCTACGTCCCATCTGCAAAGCCTGGCCAGAGATGGCAGTGTATCATTACATAGATGATGTCCTGCTCGCTAAGGAGCAGTTATTTTCTGATGCTCAAATACAAACCATCAGCGAGGTATTAAGGGCACAAGGTTTAATAATTGCCCCGGAAAAGGTTCAACTTACACTGCCATGGAAGTACCTGGGATGGTCTCTACGAAAAGATAGTTACCCCAGAAATGTGCCTAAGACAAAATAACTACTTTACATGAGGCAAGAGGCTCTTGGGGACCTACAGTGGCTAAGGCCGATGGTGGGGATCCCTAATGAACTATTGGACAAGCTAAGGCCTCTCCTTAAAGCTACAGACCCTGCTGCACCAGTAACTGTCACTAAGGAGCAGCAAGAGGTCCTAAGTCAGGTTGTGAACTGCATTATAACTGGAAAGGTACACAGAAGGGACCTTGACTTACCTATAAGCCTTACCATATAGTGTGGAGTAAAGTATCTATTGGAAACATTAACACAACAACAGGAAAAAACAGGAAAATTGTGGGTATTGGAATGGTTATTTCCACCATTGCAACAGAGTAAAACACTGCTCCAGAAAATCGAGATGTTAGCAGAGCTCATTAAAAAGGGCCGAGAAAGAGCACTGCAGATAACAGGTGCGGAACCGTATAACATCTGGGTTCCTATGAAAAAAGATGCATTAGCCTGGTATCTTAATAACAGTATGAAGCTGCAAGAGGCTCTACTAGGAGCGGGATGTGCTTTAATTACAAATAGGATTCCAGATCCACCGTTGCAATGGATGGGACAATGGGGATGGATAGCTTGCCCCAAAAGATCATTGGTTCCATTACCAGATGCGACCACAGTATCCACAGATGTGGGAAGAAAATCAGGAACTGCTGCAGTGACATGGAAACAACAAGGTCAGTGGGAGCAACATATCATCACTGCCACTGCAGAAGACTCCCTGCAAACCATGGATTTGGCAGCAGTGGTATGGGCTATGCTCCACATAACTGAACCTGTCAACATTGTCACTGATTCCTTGTATGTAGTAGGTGTATGTGAGAGGATTGAAGACGCTGTCATTAGGCAGGTGCGAAACAAAAGGTTACATGAGTTATTCATAACCTTGCAAAGGGCTACCAGACTGCGAGAACAGGCTTTCTCTATTATTCATGTGAGAAGTCATAAATGGGACCTGGGACTGGGAGAGGGTAATGCCAGGGCCGTCAGGTTGGTCTTGATGGCCCAGGTTGCACCCATTCTCCAGCTGTTACAGGCCAAGGAAGCTCATTCCATGTTTCATCAGAATGCCAAAGGGTTACATCAAGAATTTCAAATTCCTATTAGTGAGGCCAGAGCCATCGTCAGGGCATGTCCTATCTGCAGCCACCACAACGGGGGCTGTGGATTAGGGCTTGGAGTTAACCCTCGTGGCCTCGAAAGCAATGAGCTTTTGCAGATGGATGTCACCGACGTGCCAGAATTTGGGAAAGTCAAATATGTTCATGTAACCATCGATACATACAGTCATTTTGTATGGGCTACAGCACAGGCTGGTGAAAGGGCTGTGCATGTCGAGAGACATGCATACAGCTCTTTTGCAGTCATGGGAATACCCAGGAAAATTAAAACTGACAACAGACCAGCTTACACCAGTAAGAGGTTCGAGCAATTCTTGTGTCAAATGGGGAATAGGGCATAAAACAGGCATCCCTCATTCTCCAACTGGACAGGCTATTATTGAGAGGGCCCATGGCACTCTAAAGAAATATCTGAGGAAGCGCTCCAATGTAGGAGATCCTCAGGGAAGGTTATTAAAGTGTCTATTTGTTGTAAATTACTTGTGTATCTTCGGTGACAACGAGGTGCCTGCTGTTATTAAGTACTATCGTTGGACTAATCAGGAAAAGACACCAGAGGTTTGGGTGAGATACCGAGACCCTAAGACAAGCCTTTGGCAGGAACCAGCTAGGGTACTGTACTGGGGTCGAGGGTATCTCTGTGTCTCCTCACCCGCAGGACCTCTCTGGGTGCCTGCGAGATGGACTAGGGTAGCAATCCCTGAAATAACTGTGCCTACATCCACCAGCGAGAAGCAGAAGAAGCACAGTGAAAGGGATGAGAAAGAAGATGCTGCAGATATTCTCATCTTTCTGCCAAATCTACCGGATTCGCCAAAGGATTTGCAGAAGAGACAGATAGAGGAAGGCTGTCGAAGGACTCGATAAAGTGTCAAAATGTTAAGATGTTTTGCAGTTTTGGCTTTGCAGTTCTAGTTTTGTTATTCTGTTCTTGTTGTTTATCTCGATGTTTTATTCCTAATGTTGCTGTTATATATATATATATATATGTGTAGGAATTTATTGTTATAGAGTCTTGCCTTCAGATGTAGTTTAGAGTTTTGCTCTTGCGGGTTTTTGAGCTGACCAGACTCTTTTCTTCTTTTTCTTTTTTAAAGAAAAACAGGGGAGATGTGGTAAGCCATTATGGGGCCTAGGCCTGGTAAGGGCAGAGAAGGTCCGTGAAGGCTCTGGAACATTCGGTGCCGTTGGCCACCGTTGGCCGACAGCCGGCAGGTGCTGTAACAGTTCCAGTCGGGTCTATCTCGAGCGCCCTCGAGGCCGTGAGAAGCCACAATATAACCCTATGGCGAGGGTAGTCAGCGCGAGCTCCCTGCAACGGCAGAGCTACCTTATAAGGAAATTTAGAGCGTTAGTAAGAGCTTCTGTACATTAAGTTACCGTTATCCCTGTTACAAAAAAGCGTTATGTTTAACCACCGTCACCGTAATGAGCCAAGGGTATAAAAACCCGGGCTTCAGTTAATAAAGCGGATGAGATAGCACGTACAACCAAGTCTACGAGGTCGTTTATATGTCTCCCCCGTCTCCTCGCAAATGGCCGCTCCAACAAATAGGCTGTACTTTTTGTTGGTAAAGATGTGATGAGACTAAACTGGTTATTTTTGTTGCATAAAATAGGGATTATTAGAGGAAAAAAAAATTAAAACAGGAGGTTGTGTTTAGGTTTCTTGCTGGTAATGTGTAGGAGTGGATACATTTTCCCTTAACTTCAGGCAGTTACAACATAAATTGAATATCTTGTTTGTTTTCTGACTTACTTTGTAGACAATGGCAAAACCCAGACTCTTGCAGGGTATAATTCATCTCTTTTTAAGGGTGATAACTAAAATAGTTTGGATGAATTGTGCTGTTTAGAAGTTTTTGTTTGTATTGACTAGAAATGGAAGAAAACAAGCTATTACTCTCTAGAAGTCAGATGAGATAAATCTCCTTCCTGATGGTTAAAAAGAGCAGATGATGTTAAAGAATGGTCTCAGTTTTGTTAATGTGGTGGTATTATACCCTATTGCTTTTGGAAGCTTTATTTTTATTTATTTATTTGTATTTTTATATGTATTAGTATTTATTAAATAGTGCCCTTGAAAAGTCCCACAGAAGCTCAAAATAACTGAGTTTTATGCTTCCTTAGCCCTTTTAATTCTCCATTTATTGTTTTTCTCTTGGTGATAGTATTCTTGCCTAACTTTCCTGCTCTTCAAACCTTACCTTTTGGTCTTTATGCACTTATGAAAAGGTAAGACTTTTGTTTTTCTGGGTGATCATTTGCATTTTAAA
The DNA here is from genome assembly GCA_009741485.1 of Malurus cyaneus samueli. Taxonomy (NCBI): domain Eukaryota; kingdom Metazoa; phylum Chordata; class Aves; order Passeriformes; family Maluridae; genus Malurus; species Malurus cyaneus. Next base: position 38,634,191 of record CM019236.1, read on the forward strand.
TGTTTTTAATGTTATTTAAATTTATCACTATTTAGCATTACATCCTATGAGAAGTGGAAACAGAAGTGTTTTTCTGCAGCATTACAGAACGTTGGTAGTGATTACAGCAGAATAACAGACCTTGAAAGTCAGGCCTATCTTCTGTCCTTGGTGTGGAAGAAGCCTTGGAATTAGTAAACATTACTGATCACAAGTGAAATAGGTAGGCTGTAAGAAAAGTTTGTAACTACCAGTTCACGTGAGACTAAAAGAGCACTGCTTGCTACCATGGAAGGTATTGTTTACGTATTACCATAAAAAGCAATGTTCTGAGACAAGATGATTGATTGCAGTCTGTTGTAGTGTAGAATTACCTCCAGGTTAATTTATCATATATAAAGAGTTTACACTGCTCAATAAAAGTCTTCACATCTTCACATGCCAACGTGGTGTCTGTGCCTTAATCATCGTAGTTTTCAAGAGATTTTACCAAATGCAATAGTGGGCAGCTCCTCCTTCAAAATGTAGCCTGTGGCAATATTTCCATGGGAAGCCTTGCATAATGCTGAATCTTTCCTGTAAGCCTGTACAAAAGTTTTAAATTCCTTCTGAAGTGAATACACACTTAATAAAAAGAACACAGGGTAGAAATGGGTTTTAAACAAAAGCTACCTAGGAAGCAGGAAGGATCTCGTTTTTGGAGTGCTCACTCTATTTTTGTCACTTCATTTAAATTCTTTTTCCTTTTGAACTAACACACAAACAACATTTACAGTCTACAAATGAAATCAATTAAGAAGCTATGAGTGAGAGTTGCGTTGTTTATAAAACTAAGAGTCTATGAGGTTCCAGAGAGCAGCTGAGTTGTCTGCTTGAAGGCTATGGTATCACTCTTCAAATTAAAAAAAAAAGTCTGCAAAATAAAAATTAGAGGAATAAGAGGAAACCCATATTAAATATTAGAAGACGGTTTTGATTTCCTGTTGGGATGCGGATTAATATTTATTAGTATAAGTTTAGATACTGAAAGGTCTTTCTAATCAAGGTGAGAGGCAATTTTCATTAGCTGATTTTTAAAAATGGATAAATATGCATGAAGAGATTAAATATCCAAGTCATAGCAAAATTCTAATAAGGATTAAAAAAATATATTGCACTGTAATCCACCAAAGGAAAAACATACTTGCCTCTTCAGTTGAAGAGACTACTATTGTGATGAAAAAAAAAGTGCATATTTTTTTTTTGTATATGCATAGATTAAAGGAGTTGGATAGCTTCTTTTCATTAGGAAGAAGAAATTATTCAGGAATAACCTATAGCCAGCGGACCGTTACACTGGTAAGGTTTATTTGATAAACATTATTTGTGCTTACTTGCTGCATTTCAGCTCTGTTCACAGTGAATGCACTTTCTTTCTCATTTTAATCAACAATTTTGTGGTTCTATGGCTGACAGTATGTGTCAGAGGGCTCCTAAATTATCCTTGGAGCAAACTGTGCAAGCCACTGGCTTTGCACGAAAGATAAATTTGACCAGCTGGTACGTGAACCTACTCTAAGTTATAAAATAACCCATTGCAATGAAGTAGACAAACAAAACCTTACAGCTCAAGGTCTTTGTTACATATCATAAAAAATGTCTTTTGCCTTGTGGATTGAGCCTTATCTACTCCAAACATGGGTTCTGGTGCTGTTTCTCCATGTTCTACAGCTTAGCATGAGCTTGTGAAAGTTTGTAGGTTACATATGGCACATTAATTGATCAATAGGAAAAATCTGGATTTCATATGTTGCGCAGTAACACTGCCACACCACACTGTCGCTGCTCTTGAAGTGTGGTGCATTATCACAGGTACAGTTTTAGGTCACCTCAATACACCTTGGTGAGCCATACTTCTGATGTAATATTAATTAAAGACTACACATTTTTTTATTCTCCCGGTCTAAAAGGTAGGGGGAAATAATACAATAAACTGTCTGACTGCAGGAGGTTTGTTTGGCTGAAAGTGATAGGTTGAGTTACACTTCTAGAAAGAAGGGATTAGTAAGTTTGTTCGAAGGTTAACATGACATTTCTGCAGCATTCTGCCTAGCGCTCAGCTCCAGCATTTCATGCTTTGTGTGGATCTGAAGTGGGTTAATCAAAAGTAGTAGAGACAGGGAAAACTCTGCTGTCAGATCACAAAAGCATTGTAGTGGAAAGACTTATTAAGGAGAAAAATAAAAAAGAAATAATAAGACTCTTCAAACTGAGGAAACTGGGTGAGAAAAACCCTGCAAACAGGGTGTAGGTGGTTATTTATGGCTTCTGCTAATGGGGCTGAAGAAAAGAGCTACAGTGCCTTAATTGCCTACTCTGCTTTGTTCACTGGTGGGATCCAGGCACAGCCGTTCCCATCTCATTTTTAATTTGAACAAACCACAATTCCATCAGAAGCCTTCCCATATGTTCTTAATTATTAACTACAACAATAATGGACACGAATCCAGCTGCTGAAACTAAAATCAAAATGAAAATTCGGTGCGTCACTGGACTGTTTACCTAATCTCTGAAATGACTTCATTATCTTCCCTTCCCATCTCCTTACCCTCCTGCTGACATAGCACAGGTTCTGGGAGGATGTGGGGGAAAGCATAAGTGCTGTAGTGGCTCAAGAACAGAATATCAACTGATTGATCCCCAGAACCATTCCAGCCTCTGTCAGGTGAGAACAGGGAGCAGAGGCAGCTCGCAGACTTCCTGTGACAGTCGAACTGAAGCACAGACACTTGCTGGGAGCTGTGGTTCTCTGCCTCAGGGCCACATCTCCTCAGGCTTGAGAGTAATGTCATCCCTAGCACAGCTGCCTTGTATGACTTTCAGAAACACTGACACTGTGACCAGGCAAGGTGTCTGAAATTGCTTGTTTTATAGAGATTTAAATTACAACTGAACCAAAGTCTGTTGGTCTTCTTGTATCCTGCTCTGTATTTTTTGTCTCTCTAAAGAGAAAATAAGTAGTTCAGTCTTCTCTCCTGGGAGCACTTACAAAGGTATTTCTCAGAAAGAATGCTGGTAGTAGAAAGAGAATTGTTCATTATTGATGTCATATTTTATCCTCTTTAGAAAACAGCTGTGTGCGTTGTTTTTGTAGTTCTTTTGTAAATTAATTATTTTCACTTTGTGTTTATGCTTGGAGAAATATCCTTGGAATAGTTATTTTTTGTCAATTTTTAAAAAATATTATATTTTAAGAAGGAAGGAGAGAAATTTCTGTGTTTCAATAAACTAAAGCCTTCACTGAGAATGTGGCCTTTTCTGAAAAATGACTTCTGAAGAAATGAAATTCACAGAGATAAAGTGAAGTAAAGATCTTTTTACCATCTAACGTTTCCCCCCCCCCCCCCCCCCTTATTTTTCTCTTTCTTTCTTCTTTCTTTCTGTTTTCTTTCTTTTTTCTTCCTTTTTAAACAAAATATTCTGATTGGTCTTAGCACCTCCCACTTTCTGGTGAGTCAGAAGCTAATTTACATAATTTCTATTTGCATAATATATTATATACATGCATCAAAGGTATGTAATAGAATGTATACACAAAACATTAGAATATAACAAATATGGGTACACTTCAATGTTAAAATTTGGTCTAAAATATTTGAGTGTAGCAAGTTTTTCTGGAAAAATAGCTATGCCCATGCTTATGAAATAAAAACTCAGATAATCCCTCTCCTAGAAGAACAATTCTGTTGTAGTTGTCTCTGTACAAATGTCTGCAAAGGCCAGTCTTTATTCACAAATCAGAGCAAGCATCAGATAATGGGCAGTCAAAGCATTTTCTGCCACATGATGTTTTTTCTCTTAGATGTTTGCATAAAAATGACGAAACACTGTATGGCATCACATAACCATACATCACAGATGAATTAAAAATTCTTGACATGAAAAGTACATTGCTGAGGCCAATGAGAGGCAGCTTTTTCCTAATCACCAATCATGCTTGATTCAAGATTATTAGGGTACATAAGGCAGAGTGGGGAATTAGACAGTATTCAATGTTTTTCAACAGAGTGTTTGGGTAGAACAAAACACTCTGTATTGCTTAAATAGATTCGAACCCCTTCCAAATATGTTGGGGCACCATAAAAGGCAGTCTAAATTGTGGCATCATAAAATTTATCCTAAATTTGGGTATCTGGTCAAATCAGATGTCTTCTGAGCTATAAAACATCTGTAGAGACTGTACCTAAGTCAAAACAAACTACAGGCCCACAGATGAGATACAGTTGTGGGTTTGGTGCTGAACAAGGCAAAAATATTCCAGTTTATTGCTACTGAAATTCTGGAGTCTGCTTCCACCTTGACTCCCAGAGAGAGAATAACAAAAATTTCCATAAATATCAGTTATTTTGCAGACTAAGCCAGGTTAGACCATATTGACTCTGAGATGACCTCAGCTGGTTGGAGTGTGGTGCTAATAACTCCGAGTCTGTGGGTTTGATCTCCATACTGGCCACTCTCATAAAAGTTGGACTCAACCATCCTTGGGATTCTTTTCCAATGCAGAATATTCTGTGATTTCTTCTGAGTTTGCACAATCAGAAAACATATCATAAAACATCAACATATGAGGAACAGCTTGCATTATAAGTAAGACATTCAAATGCAGCAAAACACAATAATATTAGAAAAAGTAATTATAGGACATTTTATAAATAAAACATTTACCTGAAACTGAGCATGGTGAGAATGCTGCGTTTGTTTTAAAAGAGGCAGAGCTTACTGTTTCAAATGTTTACATGAACACTTGTCCAATACTTAGAACTCTAGGCAAGAGGATTGTTAATTTTTGGTTATTCTCTGAAAAAAATTTCCAGTGGGTTTATTCTGCACTCTCCAAAAAAAAAAAAAAAAAAAACAACAAAAACAAACAAACAGCTACAGTATGTAGTCTACTTTTTTTTTTAGCCATTAAAATAATTTGTTTGGGCATTCTCACTGACAGTGCATGACAGAATTCAAGGTGAGGACTTGCATCATAAAACTGTATTTGACTGTGTGCTTCAGCTGTTGGGAATATGGCTATAAATTAATGCAAGTTATGTTTGTAAGACATGAAACCATTTGTGTAGACAGCTTGCAGCTCTGAATATGTCAGTTGTAGTTGTAGGAAATAAAGATAATTTCTGAATTGTCAGCTCCAAGGAACATAGATGGAACTTTCAAGGGAGAGGGAAATGCAGGTTTTGCTTTTTTCTCTTCAGAAGCTGAGATAATTTGTTTTTAATTTTTCTTGAGAATATTTAGAGCATTCTACCCGACCTGCTGGAGCAGGCAGTGATTAGCTCATGAGTGCATTTCTGAATAATGAATTTCTGGGGTTATAAATTAGTCCAGAGGCTGTGGTCTTAAACCAGGGCAAGCCCACTTACATGCTTAGAAACTCAGTAATTTGCATTAGCTGTATTTGCTTTCCCTGTTTACCTATAAATAGTGAAACACTACAGGAAGAATGATAGAAGGAGTTTGAAAATTTTTAAATACTCAATATGCATTGCTACTATTAGTTATAATATTCAGTAGGCCTATCTAAGTATCAGCCTCCCCAGAGGGGAATAATAGGAGAGTAAATAGCCTGTAAATTAATCCTATACTGAAATGTTACCATCTATTGTGCAGATTTTTTTATGCTGTCAGTCACAGAAGACATGTTTGCCATTTTATAACAAAGCAATGTTGTTACTTCGAAGTGTCATTCTCTGCTCAGTATGCGTTTGAATAGAAGTACCACTGGAATTTATGCAAGAGAAACTGAATTTTTGGTATGATAGGAAATACTACTTAAAATAGACAAGGCCATATGCATGTTTATTCTACTAAAGAAAAAAAAATAGACTTTTGTGATGGTATCAATAATTCCTTTTGAGAAGTGGATCACTTCTAAGGTTTTGTTTTAGTTTAACTAAAAAAACACCAGTGTGTTCTTCTGAGTATTTAGAACTAATACCATTTTATACCTACTGATGACAAATATCTCATTTTTCTCTTTAGCTTTTGAACTTAACATTTTTATATGCAATTTTCAAAGTTACCAATCTAGAAAATTCACCAATCTATAGTCTTTTCAGAACTCAAATGTACCAAAATAATTTTATTTCTCAGGTGTATGGTGATCATATCACTGAAGTCCTATCCTTCAAAATATTTTCAAACGTCTCTATGAGATGAAATGCTGCTAAATAAGGAGAGTAGATCAGGAAATAAATTAATATTTCTCTCTAATTGTCAGACTACTTTATATTATCCAGATAACTAATGAGGGATTGTTTCCTGCATTTTTATAATTAGTTAATGAAAACTATTCTTGGCTGTATTCAGAAAATCAAATATCTCAATTGTCTTACTATGTTCTTCCCCTTAATATGCATGGATTTTATAGCAGAAATTACTAATTTACCTTAATTTTGTTGACAGGTTTAACATTTTACTGCTTTGCCTTTTGCTGTTTGTTTGCTTGGGGAGAGGAGGAAGGGATTGGGGAGAAGATATGGTGAGTTTGTTTATTTTATGTTTTTCTGATTGTGTATTTCTTCTTCTCTACACATGTTCAAGATAAACACAAGCTGGATGAAAACTGTGGCTATAAAACTGCATCTGTGGTTTAACACTACATTGTCTCCTGAGAAAACTTTCAACATCTTGGAGAAATTATGTGGATATTTTGCTGTATTAAGTTACTTGTTGGAAAAAGCAACGTACATTCATAAAACATATGAACAAATTAATCTACACAAATGGCATAAAACACTGCTCATGTAGATATGAGTCATAAATGTGAAAAATACCCCCTTTTGTCTCACAGGATCTCTAACAGGTAAAGATTTAAGGAAGCAAATTAACCGGTTACTAAACAGAGACATCTCTGACTACTTTTTTTTTCTTTTGTTAATGTAGTATTTCCAAATTAATTTGCTGACTTTATAAATAATGTATTGGGAAAAAAATAGCTAGACAAATTGGAAAAACGCTGTGGATATTATTAGTGTGAGGAAATCACTATGGAAGCTAATGCTGTTATGAGGCTTCAGAGACATCACCAAGTTAGAAAACCGTATTGCAGTTTTTGTGATAAGTGGAAGTAAAGATCCTAGAGCATGGTTTTATAACATATTTATGTCAACACTAGAGAAGGCACAGAAATTGAGAAGCTGGCATCAACTGAGGACATATTTCAAACAGCAATTTGAATTCAAACCATGAATTTGAAATTTGTCCATCATTACGTTGAGCCCAGCTTACAAAATGATATATTGGATAAGAATTCTCCTTGAAAAGGAAGCAGAAAGCAAAGATCTTCCTATCCAATCAACAAGACTCCTTCAGTGTGCCTTTTTCCCTGTGTAACCCCAAGTTAGATGTCTGCCTAATGTGTATAGGAGTGATTAAGATGGTAAAACCCCCTCTTTTACTGTTTTCTTAAGCTATAGACAAATATTTAATGTAAAGCTTATTTTAAACACTAGATAATTTTGGTCAAAATACCACATGTACTAAATGAAGCAGTAAAATAAAATGTTAAGTAAAGATAATACATGCTTTCTACCTTTGTGATTGTGAACACAGATTGTGGATGTCTTTGTGCCACCGACTTGTGTTCGTGGGTGTATTTAACAAGTCTGTTCTCCAGAAGTAAAGCAAGAAACTAAAGAAACACTACATTGTTATCAGAATACAGTCACTGTTGCTGAACAAGTGAATGAAAGAAAGTTGATTTCACCTTCTCCAAAGGGTGCCACAAATACATACCAAGCAGGATGTCAACACATTAAAATCTGATATCATAAAATTTGTACTGCAAATGCATTCTTGTTGATTGAGCAAATCCCAGAAGAAAAACCTTGATGGATGTGCATACAAAAATGAAGCTATCAGTTTAAAATAAATGCAACAAATCTTAAAAGCAGCTATCTTTATATACCTTTTCCTCTGACTGCATATCTCTGCTTAAGTGCCCATAGGAACCTTGAAAACACTTTTTGACTTCAATGGGGAAGTATTTGGAACGAAGTGTAAAACCTCATTTTCACAGCACTGATCTTAGCTACAATCATGGAAAAGCAAGCATGCAGTTTGAGCTTTGATTATGCTGCAGGTGTATGGGTTAGATCAGTCATGGAGAGTTGCTCTCAGAAATGTTATTTTGCTATTGATCATGGTCTGTTTTAATGGAATTCAATGTCCTTTTCCTCCCAATTTATGTTTACTCATCCAAATGCTGAATAACTTCATCGATCCTCATCTGAAGCTCTGACTGGGTTCTTCTTAAACAGGAAGCTTGCTTTAAGTATTATGCTCTAGAAATATCAGATTTAATTTCTTATGCAAACTCTGTCCAAACTGTAGCAGATTTAATATAAGCAATGTTCTCCATTAATCTGCCTTGAGTTACCTAAACATCTATTGCAAATAATATTTAGTGTCTAGTATTGGATAAATGCTCAATACAAGTGAAGATATAGGATAAATTCTGAATACAAGTGAATTCTCGGCACCAGAACCAGTGAAGCAAGGGATAATACCCTGGCAATCACAGTCTTTTCACACAGTAGGTATAAAAGTGACCTCTAAAAATGAAGAATTATTCAAGGCAATGGTTAAGATTCAAAAACCTTGTGGGCTGGCATTGAGCTGCCTATACCTTCTTGTGATTCATCACTGCAGTATTACCATGTTCAAAACACTGCTTTTGAAGCCATTATTCGGTACTCTCTTTGTGTTAAGCATGTGTCATCAGCTTCAGGTGATGCAGTGCTTTCAGAAAAGCAATTAGTCCCTGAGGGCTGCTAGGCAATTCAAAGATGTCTATGGGGAGACCGTATCAAAGATACTGCAAGCTCTAAAATTAGCATCAAAGTTAGTATATCCAAAATAAAAACTTGTACATACTACTGCTCTCACAGCTGAAAATGTATTGTTTTAAACACTTTGTGTATCTCATGACTATGTTGTTCACAGTTTTTCTGAAAGTTTGTTTGTTTTTCCCCATGGACGCAAGTAATTATTAAAAGGAAATAAAAAAAAAAAAAAAGAAATATTTAAGTCTGCATATCTGTTTCAGTCTGGTTGGATGTGACCGAAGAGCTGCTGGTTAAAGGGGTTTTGTGCCTAAGCAATGGTTGAAACTTGGCACCACTTGGCAAGACAGAAATAATGGTTTCATCTGAAGCATTACGGAATTACCCAATCTTGTCATCAGTAAGTAAAATTCTAATTCAAAATGCTACAGTCAGTGGAAGTCCAGATGTGCAGGCTTACGATTGTCAATCAGCTATCATCTGGGACTATTTATCAGAGCAAAAAGTGGAGAACATTGAAAATAATTTTTGGACAGTTGTCAAATTTCATTCTTGCCATAGTTAATCACAAGCTCTAAAAAGTTCTTCACTCTGAAAAACAAAACTGATTACAGATCTTGTGACAGTGAATACAATTTTAATGATTACATGAAAGATTAAACTCAAAAAAGATCTTTGTTTCAGAACAACTGAAAAAGGCCCAACAACAGCCTCTTTCCTACACACCTGTTTTTAACTTGCCACTGCTACACAGATTGTCTCTTTTGTTCAAGTTACTTCAGTTTTGTGCCTCTGCAGAAGCTTTTTCCTTTACAGTAAGAACTCAATCATCAAGACAGTCTAGAAAAGTACTTTAATAGTTTGGTGTGAACCAAAATCAAGATGTTTTCTCAGCAAAGTCTGTCTTACCAGTGCAAAGGAGGCCCAGTAAAGTTCTCAGGACAGCAGGCAATATCAATTGATTCTGACTTTTGCTTTTCAGATGGAGAGCTGATACAAAATACTGAAAGAGAAGGTAGATTGGGATTCCTCCAGAGGAATACAAATGAGAAAAGGGTTTGGATTCAGACAACCTAAAATTGGTATTTTGGTGCTGAGCAAAACTTGGACAAAATTCCATCAGCCATTGTAGTAGATTAAAGATCTGTATTTACCACCACATATCAGTTAATTTTCTCTTCCTGCTTTTTCTTTAAACATAATTTGATGTACTGAGTTATGTCCCTAGTGCATGACACCCACTGTTGTGTTTCGATGTGATACTGATGCAAATTGTATTTTATGTGTTTCATTTTCAGTGATCTGATTATGAAGTATGCAAAGTAATTTCATTGAAATTAGCAAAAGCCTGCATGTTTGGAAGAGTTATTTCAAATTCACAATAAAAGTATTCTCTTTGCAGGTTGAAAAGTGTGACTAATTCTGTGCTATGTTGTGTTTGGTAAAGACTTGTACTTCTACTACTTTTGATGACAAAATGTTTTTCTGACATTGTGAATGACTTGTGCAAAAAAAGAATGTGGTAAGCTATTTAAAAAAAAAAATTCTGTCTGATTTTTGATTAAAATAAAAAAAAAGATTGCTGCTAGTAAGCTATGCTGTTAGTAAGCAAATTGCTTACATGCTGAAATAACATCTAAACTGTACAATAATTTCTGCTGACTGTAGGCACCTGACACACACACAACAAAAAGATTTAAAAGATCATCAGTGCAGATCACTGTTGAATGCCAATACAAACTGATTAATTATCTACAGGGGAGATTTTCTAAATCACTGAGGTACCCAGGGAAGCAATTGAACTGAAAATTAATGGCATTTCTATTCCTAAATCTCTTGGTTGTTTTTGAATGTTCGTCATATATATATTCCAATGATGCAGTTGAAATACCTGGAAAAATCTGTGTGTTTTCTATTTCTCCCTTCAGTGCTCAATGATTCTTGTGGTCAACACTTGTGTTACAAAAATGTGTACACTTTTTTAAAAAAGTCATTAAAGTCAATTTATTACTTTGCCTTGCCATGCCTTAATCAACATGTAGATCTAATTTTCTGGACATATGTTGAAATTAACTATAAGAGATTTTTCTTCTGATTAGATTCTGAATTTTGTTTATCTTGGTTGGATTCCTCCCCATTAAGAGATTTTTTTTATCATATTTTGTATTCTTTATGAAATGCTGATCATGATGAGTAATTCAAAGTGTGATATTCATTAAACTTGTATCTTCTAAAAACAAGGAAGAGTTTCAAAACCAATACATCAAGTTCATGACAATATTAGTCCTGGGTACATACAGGTTGTTTCTCTAACTAGGCAACATATCAGAGCTCTCAGTTTCCAGGAATACTGATACTCATCTTACCTACCTGTTGTGTCTATGGTTTTAAATGTTTTATTAGTTTTTACATATTTCCAATTACTCTATCTTGGGCTTTCATCAGGGAACTCGGGGTAATAAAAGTGTCGCTGGCCTCCTGTTTTCTTGTTCTTGATGGTTTTGATCTATATTGCTGTGTAAGAAGAATTTCAATCTGAAGTCATGTAATGTGGCTTAAGTCATTTCAGCAATGAATGATCCCCCTTACCCTGATTGTAATACCTGAGGGATTAATAATTTTTGTATACATGGTATTTTACAGAGAGACTAGGTTCAAAAAGAGTCAATACTGAAAGATGAGGTAAGCACTTACCTCTTGGGAATGTCTGATTTAGCTATTTAATTAGCCTTCCAAGCATTTGCTAAGTGGCCCCATGATTATGTGACAAGATAGACTCAATCGTTCTGTCCATCTGAATATTTAATATTGTAATGATGGTAACTGCTCCAACAGGAAACATGGACAGTTTTCCTTTTTATTTTCTTTTCTGATTTTTCCTCCCTTTTGATCTCCACTCCTCCCCTTTGTGTCCTCTCAGCTAGAACTTGCAAACATAAAAACAAGTGTCTGGTGTGGCTTGTGTTTTGTCTGCACCCTTTTGCCTTTGCTGGCACTGGGAATATTTCTGTATCTGTGTGTTGTGCATGTTAATCTTCAGAACACGTCTCATTAATAAGAACATTCAAAAGTTAATAAAAAGCAAATTCACTTTCCCAAGAACACTGGGCACATCTAAGTCTTGTAATTCCTTTTTAACACACTTTGTATTAGAAAGGGTCTGTCTGAAATCAGACTTGACTGTGCAATCATGGAATGGGATACTGACAAAACTACAACATTACATTTAATTAGTGAAGACAAGAACCTTCCTTTTGAGAGTCCTTAATTTGGTGCATTGATTAGCCCTTAACAAATTCAAAGGCAAGCACAGTTATGTCTTCTGTATCCAAATTCTCTGTCAACAAACCCATTGCACCAATTCCTGAATCCCCGGTAATTTGACATAGATAGCATCATGGAAAGCATTAAAAATTATTAAAATAATTAATTTTTCATTATTAAAAATTTTCATTTAACTTAATTGGCTTTGTTAACCACTGGTAGATCATTAAATGAAATCTGTGAAATTAATTATTTTTTAAAATATTTTGTCACAGTATAATAGATAAATTTATTTTAATAAAAATCAAAAAAAAATTAAGAGCAAAGTGTAAGCAGCTTTTTCTTGGGGACAGTTCCATAAGTATAATTATTAAAATTGACATTTCCTGTAACACAGTCCTCAAGCAGCCTGAGTGATAGAAAATGAATGCAAAATCACGTTATGGTCTATTCCCATTATTGAACAAGGAGTGATTATGGGTTGCGCATATATTGTAGTAGCAGTACAATAACACAACAATGTGTATTTTTAATTTTTTTTTGTTTTGTTTTTTTTTGGTTTTTTATTTTTTTTTGTTCAGTTATCAAAGCTGCGTGGAACTTCCTTTTGGTTAACATCATGATTTCATTGGCAATCATATGACATATAATTAAAGAGGAATATCAAAGGAATAAAGTTTCTGTGTGCCAGATGTAATCTTAGCTATGAGTACTCAAAGACAGAATGAAACTTTGAAATTTATACATGACAAAGGAAAATTCATAAAAGACTAAAGACACAGTCTGATGCTGTGTGTCATTATGTTGATTCTTTCTTTCTTATACTCACTGCCTTAGTGATGTGAAATACTCATGCTGAGGCACAATCTCTCCCTGGACTTGGAGAGGGCTTATGGTTCTCTCACTCATTCTCTGTGCTCGGCAGCTGATAATTTACAAAACATCTTTCAGGTGTTTGCTGAGGTTATGAGTTCCATTATGCATTACCTGCGAAACTTTCTGGACAAATGGGCTGAGAAATGTATGCATGAAATTCTCATGGAAAGGCTGCTATTTCAGATGAGCACAGACTTCTGCTCAACACAGAACTTACTTCAGTTTGAAATAAATGCTCAGCTCTCTGTGGACAAGAACAGTAAAACAGCATGTAAAAAAATTAGCACAAAAGGAAATTCAGCTTCTAAAGCATTACACACACTTTTGTTTGCAAAAGGCACCCTAGGAAAAGGAAGGCTTTAATATTGCAAAACCAATACTTAGCAATAAGGAGATGTTAACCAAAAACTTCTACAACAATATAATGATCTTTGATTCTTAATTGCAACATCAGATACTGGTTTGTTTGTTTGTTTTCTGTTAAATACTTACATTATAAAAAAGATGTCCAATATTTACTTTGATCACCATTATTCATTATGTGGGTTTACTTATTTGTTGTGCATCATATGAATTCTGAGCCTTTTAATTACTTTCTTTTATTTTGTTGTTGCTGTTTTCTCCAGGATGCTTATCAGCTCAATATCTGATTCTTTATGAAGCATTAACAAATTAATCTTCCCAGTTCTCCTTTGAAAGTGAAACTGGTAGGTCTCAATTTTTTTGCAGATGGAGAATCTTAGTTCACTGAGAGAAAAAATATCATTTTCAAGCTGTCAGGAATGCCGAGCAGTTCAGTGTTGGGTACAAAGTCCAAGGCCTTTCTCTTAGGTATGTGCTCAATATTAAGTAATTTTTAGTGCTGAGCATGTGAGTAATTTGTGCAGGGTTTTAAGGTATGGAGCGCTCTGTGGCTTACTAGATTTACTAAAACAGGACGATGATACCATTTTTAGAAGGGGCCCGTTGCCGCTTACCTTAAGGGTGGATGGCATTTCCTTGAAACCCCCTCTTGAACTGATTTCAGAACACTCACATGAAGGAGATGGACACGGAAAATAAGCTCTGTGAAATAACTGTCATATCTGCATTACATTGTTGTATGCAGTTATCATCAAGTGATCTTGTGGCCAGCATGAAAGGGTAAGAGAGTTTTCCATTGTTTGTGTTTCTGACAAAAAAAAAAAAAAGGGTAAAGAAATGTTGTAAAAGTAGAAATGAGCTTTATAATAGCTCTTACTGTGTGAGTATGCATGTATGCACATAACTAAAGTAGAATGTATCTTGAACAAATATCTTCAACATCTCTACTTTTCACTGATTTAATCAATGAAACATAGAAGTTAACCTTTTCTTTGAGTAATTTTTGTGAGTAATTTTGGGTCTCCCTGAAGGAATTCTCACACTTGATATTTTCCACACTTTTATATTTAGGATTTATGCTGTACAATGCTTATCTGTGAGCAGAGGAAACATTTTTTCATTACTGCAGTTTGTTTTGAACTTCCTGCTTTAAGACGGTAGTATCTTGTTCCCTCACTGCTTTTTACACAACCATCCTGTTTACAAAAATAAAAAGATATTATTTTTTTACCTTTAAAACAACAACAGTATTTTTTCTAGAGTGTCTGTGAATAATCATAAAAATTATCATACAATCAAAAATGCAATAGTCAAATGACTAGACTTTTTATGTTTGCAAGAATAGCTAAGTTTATGTTATGAAGACCTGGTGGCATTTTGATGACAGATGAGTTGCTCACAAAAAAATTATTTCTCTTATTTACCCAGGGAGGACAATGAAATAGTTTTTTCATTTCTGTCCATATAGTCATTTGGTCTACAATCCCAGTGTGCATACATCTGGATGTACTAATGAGGCAAGCAAACAAAGACTAGCTGCTTTGGAACAAGAAATTGATAACGTTTCCAAAGTAAAAAATACATTTACAAAATAAGAAAGGCCATGGAATCCTGTTAACATCCAATTCTTTTTTTACCCTGCTTTGGTAATTTTTCATTTACATATTTATTAACTCATGCTAGATCAAGTATTTGTTACAATGATAGGCTCAGAAAATAAATTAATTGTAATTAGTTTTATTGTAATGAATAATAAATGAATTTTTTGATAAGCCACTTATTATAGCATTATCACTACAAAGTTTTGCTGAGGTGTTAAAGTTTCCATTTTAATTTGAGAATATTTGCACTGTATTAATTTACAATATCCTGCATTCTTAAGAATATGGACAACCATTGTTTATTGTGTTATTTTTTATACATTTTAGTTGAGATAGTGGAACAAATTTTTAATTTTTCTGAATGTTCACAGAGTCACAGAATGGATAGAATTGGGAGGTCATCTGGTCCAACTTCACTGCTCAAGCAGGTTTCACTAGAATGCATTACTCAGGATTTTGTTCAGGTGTTTTTTTAATAAATCTACAGAAAAAGACTCCACAGTCTATCTGGTCAGCCTGTCCCAGCCCTGTCACCCTTACAGTGATGTGCTCAGATGGAACTTCCTGTCCTGCAGTTTCTGCTCCTTCTCATCCTGTTGCTTGGCGCTGGTGAGTAGAGCCTGGCTCCAAGTTCATGACACCCTCCTCTCAGATATTTATGCACATTGACAAGAACCCCTTTCAATTGTCTTTTCTCAGGGTTGAACAACTTCAGCTTTGTCAGCTTTTCCTTGTGAGAGAAGTGCTCCAGTCCCTTAATCATCTCTGCCACCCTCTGCTGGACTCGCCCCAGTGGCTCCTTGTGTCTCTTGTACCGTGGAGCCCAGAACTGGACACAACACTCCAGATATGCCTCACCAGGGCTGAGTAAAGGGACAATATCACCTCCCTGGACCAGCTGCAGAGTTCTTCCTTGTGTAGGCCAGATGTCTCTTGACTGCCTTTGCTGTAAGAGGGCATGGCTGACTCATAATCAACTTGCTCATTAGAGCACCCATGTCCTTTCCTAAAGAAAGAAAGCAAAGCAAAATTTCCAACTTTCCAACTGGCTGCACCCCAGCAAGTCCTGGTGCCTGGGGGTAACTCCTCCCAGGTGTAAGACTTTGCATTTCGCTTTGTTAGGATCCCTTTTGGTTGAAATTCCTTTCTACCCCATTCTCCAATCTGTCCAGTTGCCTTTGAATTATAGCATATTCTTCTGGTCTAACAATCACTCTTTCCAGTTTTTGTTGTCTCTGAGCTTCCAAGTGTACACATTGTGCAACAGTCACATGATGAGGTTATATACTATTGGCACAGGTACCAGCCCTGGGGTACACTACTAATGACTTGCTTGCAACTGGACTTCCTGCTGCCATTTCTGACTACTACATAGTCTAAACTATGCTTTGTCAGATTATCTTTGGGGATGAGAACATGTCAGAAGCCTTCCTAAAACTGAGGTAACACGCCTCATTATAGGAGTCTGTAAATTTGGTTAAAACTGATTTCTTCTCTGTAAAGCCATGTTGACTATTTACAATTGCTTTTGTCATTCATATATTTGGAGAGGTTCTTTTGAGACTGGTGGCTCTACCAACTTCTTAGAGACTGACGTGAGGCTCATTTGATATTCCTTGGATCTTCCTTCTTTCACTTAAAGACAGGAGTGACCTTGGATCTCTTGCAACCTTCAAAGACCTCTGTCAGTTGACATGACATTTCAAATCTGATTGAGAGTGGCCTCATAGTGATGTCACCAAGATTCCTCCACATGTCCCATCAGGCCAATGAACTTATGCATGTAGTTTGCTTAAGTGTTGTCTAACCTGATTCTCCACTGCTGAGGGTATGTCTGCCCTCCTCCAGACTTTCTGTCTTGTTTCAGGGCCTAATAGATGCATCAAAGACAATCTCACTGTTAATGACTGAGGCAAAGAGGCCGCTGAGAACCTTGACCATTTTATGTTCTTTGTAACCAAGTTGCCAGCCCACTCAGCAATGGATCCAAGATTTCTCACGTTTTCCTCCCTGTTTGTGTCCTTGTAATATCCTTTCCTGTTGCCTTTGACAACTCTTTCAGATTCAGCTGCAGGTGTTTATTTTTTAACCCTGTTCTTGCAAAACTGAACAGCACCTCTATATTTCTTGGTTATTTGACCATCCTTTACCCACTTTTGCACATTCTTTTTACATCAGTTAAATCAGCTCCTGCATGAAGCCTCCTGCCACCTCTGCTTATCTCCTGCTTGTTGGGATGGACCTTTTTTGAGCTTGAAGGAGGCATCAGCCAGCTTTCCCATACTCTCCTCTCCAGGGCTATATCCCATGATATGGTACAGCTCCAATGAAGGTAAAGCCTTCATTCCTGAATCCAGACTGTGATCTGCTTTTCTTCCTTTCACTCTCTTGCCTAGATCCTGAAATCCACCATTTCATGGTCTTTACAGCCAAGACTGCTCAGATCTTTTGCATCCAAAGACAGCTTTTCTTTGCTTCTAAGTGTGAAGTCCACTTTTCATTGTTGTCTCCTTGATCACCTGTGCCATCAAGTTTTTCTAAAGGCACTTCAGATAAATCCTAGTTTGTTTGTGGCATGCTATGTCGCCTTTCCAGAAATACGGTGATGATTTGGGCTGACAAACTAGGGCCTGTGAATGTGAAGCTTCCTCCAGCTGTTTCAGGAAACCCCTCTATCAGATGCCTGACATAGCAACACCTGTACTGGTCTGCCAGAACATAAGTATATGCATAAATCAGTTTTGATTTAATGTATTTTTTGTCTACATTCATCTCTTTTTCTTTCTTGCAACAAATGAGTCACACTAATGTGGACTTTGCTCAGAGAATAATATATTAATAGAGTTTTAAAATTTCAGAAGCAGGGATTCAACAATAGTATTTAAGGATAGCATTACATGTACAACTATAGTATGATATCTTTATCACCACTATTATTAAAATTCATTTGAGATGAGTCATTTGATTCATGTCTTTGGGGTTTGTACATAAATGATGCAGCACTAAACGTTTTCAATGGCTTTCACACTGTGATCGGTTCATGCAAGTTATTTACTAGACTTCAAAATTCACACTAAAATGATACGTAATATATTGTCTTTAAAGGCACTAATAATAAATTCAGGTGTAGAAGTGTAGATAATTCGAGACCTACTTGAGTCATGATGAAAGCCTGTGTGTCATTTTATTAAGCAAGTTTTTCATTTAAATATGAATAGAAAAAATCAAATAAACTTATACAAAATCTTGTAAGCCTATATTTTTTTTTCGTTTTCTTTTATTTCTTTATCCCCACTAGATATCATTCAGGTCAGGTCAAGATGAAAATTTCAAATTACTTGCGAAACGAGTGGAAAATTTCACTTTTAATTTACAGAGTTGAAAAATACAAAATTTGGAAATGGGTTACATCTAGTCTTTTTTCTACTAGAAACACCTAGATGTTTCAGAAGCTAAACTGGTGAACAGAATTGTTATTACTCAGCTAATCAAAATTCTGCTATTCTCTCTGTAGTCAGTCCAGAATTTTCAAGAAAGAGTGTGTGCCTACAGAATATAAGTATGTGCATGGATCAATGAGTTTTGATTTAATGTATTTTTTGTCTACATTCATCTCTTTAATAAAATGAAATGTCGCTATTGAATAGTACTTCAATAATTCTATATAATTTTTTTTTAAAATTACTTAGGATACTTTTTATGAAGGTTATGACTCCCAGTCCCTGAACAACAACATCCAGTAGCAGATTCTTCAGCTGATGAGCTTGTTGCTGAATTTTCTGTTTTAGAAATGGTAAGTTGTTTCATACTTTGAATTCTGGTAAACCTTCTGTTCTGGAAGCCATGCAGAAGGCATTGTGCTTAAGGAATTATATCTTCTCTGTTTGGCCTCAGAGCTTGAGTAATCAGTATGCTATTGATATAGCTTGCAGCTTAAAAGATCTTTGGGAAAAGCAAACTGTGTATGGATCAAAGGATAGGGTGCGTAGTGATCCTAACTGGAAGACTATTGAGGAGCCAAATATTGCAGTTAATCCCTCTTCACAGAAGAAATGTTTGCATCATGGCTTAGAAGAATCCATGCAGCAGCAGGAATATGGGATTGCCAGTATCTGAAAGAAGAAAAGATTACTCACTATATTTTCCTCTTTTTACTTTATATTATTAAACAAGTACATTTTTTGTTGTTGAGTCTTTTTTACTGACAATCATTTTCCCTCTTTCTCTGTCTCTGTCTCTCCTTCACTGTGCTCTCTTCGCCTCCTCCATTAATGCAAACCCCCTTTTTGGACATTTTTACTAAAGATGAAAAAAAAGTCAGTTATATACTAAAATAACCATTACATGGTGTGATTTAAAATTAATTTTTATTGAAATAAAAGTTAAATGTTTAAAATAAGAATCCAAAATATGGATACTGAACTTGAAAAGAAAGTATGGCATTTGATTTATTGAAGGAAATTATTTTCTTTTCAGTTAATTCACTAAAATTTAAATATGCTGGAGTTTGTTGGTGGGCTGAATGAATCAAGTTAGGAACAGTGAAAATAAAAGCAATATACTGCATTTTTATAGTTTCTGAGCATCAATTATGTACTTTGAGTGTATAGAACAAGATTTTAATTTCTTCAGTAATAGTGCAGTTAATTATTCTCTTTCTATTGACTGAGATATGGTGATGAATATAATCCTGAATAAGAGTGCTAAAAACCAGCCTGTTCATCACTTACATACAAAATTCTACTGGAACAGATTTTCTGTGCAGTTTTAACACCTGCACCTCCATCCTTGATGTAAGTGGAGTTTTAAAAATGCTTTGTGAAATCTTCACCATTGTACTGCGTTTAGATAAGTGAGAAGGTCTCAGGAGATTTAGATTTAAGTGTTTATAGTAAAAGATAGTTTGGAGATGTCCTGACTTGCATGCCTTCTAATCTCTGTAGATGCTCAGTGAACACTTAATTGTTTCTTTCTCTTGCATTTGAGGAAACAGATGCATAAGTGGAGTTAAAATAGCATGAACCTTTGGAGCAACTGACTTTTTGTTGCTTTAGCTGCTTTACCAGGGCAAGAAAACTTCTCTCACTATTCCAAGTTTGCTGCTATGGAATGCCTGCCCATTTTTTTCCAGACGTATGAGATATTTCAGCCACTTAATTTTGGTCCAGCGGAACTTGATTTTTTTCCAGAGTGAGTAACAAGACTTCTTTGATTTTAGAGGTTATGTACTTTATAGCTTTATGTGAGGAATAGGGACGCATCAGGGTAGAATTTCATTCCAATTCATTCTTTGCATCTACTTTCTGTGTCCGTTTTGTCTTGTTGCTTTATGTATTTCCAAGACAAAACAACAAGGAAGTATATAGCCAGAAAATAACAAAGTCTAAATAAAGAAAAACAGCATCATCAGTAGAATGTATTTTCTTTCTCTCTTTTTTTTTTTTTTTGATCATCCATAAAAAGTAGTACGCCATAATCATAGTCACACAAAATTACATTTTTTTTCTCTACTACTCTAAGTAGCTATATGAAATAGTATAATGAGGTATTTTCTTAAATTAAATTTTTACTAGATTGTGTTTATTTGCGTCTTCAGATGTGACGGTACAGCTTAGAAACAGCTAACCAGTCAACATGAATATAGAGTTGCAAAGTTAATGTTGTACAGCAATTAAGCACTTTGATCTGGACTTGAACATGTTAAGAAAGTGATTAGACAGATTTTCTGTGCATAATGAACATAAAAACTATTTGTATAATTCCAAAAAGGCAAACTTAATTGGAAGCAAAGTATAGCCTTGGGGTATTGCAAGAAGGCTCTGATTCAAGTAGATGATTTACTGGCTTTCTTTTACTGCCACTTTTCCTTTGAAATGATTGAAATAGAAAGCTTTCAAAGATTAGTGCGTCGTTTTAGCTTTTAAAGACTAATGTATTTTAAGCTTTTAAATACCAGTTACTCACAAGTATCCTTCATGGCAAAATGTCCGACACAGCTGGATTAAACACATAATGCAAGGGGTGAACAAGAGGCTCCCAGGTAGGGCACTGAGGCTATTTTTACAGTAATTGGATCACATTGGAGTGGTGGCCTGTCAGTATTGGGACTCTGTGGCTAATCCATCTTGGGCTCAACGCTCTTCAATATCTTCTTTAACAGCTTGGATATAGAATTTATACTTAGGTATAAGTACTTACTATACTAAGTAAGTTTGCCAGCATATTAGGTTGGGAGGAGCTGTTGGCTCCCTCGAGCAGGGAGGCCCACAGAGGCCCTCGATAAATCAGGGGTCGGGGCAATCCCCAACCACATAAAACTGAACAGGAGAAAGTGCCGTTCTGCGCTGGGACAGGGCAGCCCTGGATGGACAGACAGACTGGGGAGTGAGACACTGAGAGCAGCAGCATGGAAAGGGACCTGGGGTCCTCTCAAGGTGAATCTGAGCTTGTGCCCTGGCAGCCATGGAGGGCCAAGCGTGTCCTGGGGGGCATCAGGCACAGCACACAGCCGGGCACGGGAGGGGATTGTCCCGCTCTGCTCTGACCTGGGGCGGCCTCACCTCCAGGGCTGGGGACAGACTGGGGACACCATGTGAGAAACAAAGCTATTAGTGAGCTGCCAAAGGAGGGGTGAAGATGGAGAAGGATTTGGAAGGGAAGCTGTATGAGAAAGGGCTGAGTGAGGTCACCTGGTCTGTTCAGCTGGAGAAAAGAGACTGAGGGGACCTCACTGCAGTACAAACTTCTCGAAGGGGAAAAGAGGGGCAGGCACTGATCTCTCCTCTGTGGTGACGGTGACAAGGCCCAAGGGAATGGCCCGAACCTGTGTCAGGAGAGGTTTAGGTTGGATATTAAGAAATTAGTTTTTCACCCAGCAGGGTGGTTGGGCACTGGAAGAGCTTCCCAGAGGATAATGTCAGCAGCACCAGTGGATTTCATGAAGCACTTGGACAAGGCTCATGTTGTGATCCAAACTCAGGGCATTCAGGATTCGTAATTTTTTTTTTCGATGATTCTTCATCTGGTATGCACGCAGGATTGCTACATATAGGAAAGTGACTAAAGTAGACTAATAATCCCCATATTTTGGGTAAAATATTTTTAGATAAAATATCTCTCTATTGTTGTTCATTTAATGGAATTTTAAACTACTATAGATATATGATTAAGGGCTGAGGTTTTGTCTTCAATGTGAAGTGTAGTACTTTCTAAACACAAAGAAGTTAGTGTTAATGATTCTTTTATGTAGATCTACCTTCTCACTCTTTTCTAATTTTTCTAGTATATATATATATATCAAGTAGGTAGATATTGCGGAATGGAGAGTCTGTCAGAAAAGAGCAGACATGTGGGAAACAGCACAAGACCAGATTAATTCTCTACTTATTTTTAAAGAATATCTTTTTACAATATAGAATACTCAAGCTGTAGTATTTAAACACACAACTCTGGAGAGGAGAGTTCTAAGCATCCTGAGAAATATTATTTACTCAAAAAACTCCAACATGTGTGGTTAGACTAGAGTGATTGCCAAGAGATCAGAAAAGAAGCATACAAATTAAAATATTTGAATTCAGGGTGGACGATGTTTTTCACTATATATTCAGTGGGACGATATATTTAACATTTATAATTTCTGTGTGCCTTTCTTATACTTAAACTTACCCTTATCATAGCCATTGTCTTTACAGAATTAAGACTTTGACTGTTGTTTGGTAATCTGCAGTGTTTAATTTGCATTGCAGGATGATTTAAATGCATCAAATGCAGAATCTGGATTGTTTCTCCTCTGAGGCAATGCCAGAGCAGAGATGAATTGGCAGATTGCCTCTCTGTGTGGGAACAAGCACTGTGGGAGCCTGATCTGGTGGTACCCCCAGCATGTTGGGCTCTGTGGGGCAGCAGCAATACCCATCGAGCACAATTAAAGTGCACTTTGACAAATGGCTCCACCGAGTCATAGGTGTGTTGGTGAGACAATGTGTCATCTGGAAGCATATTCAATGAAGAATAAACCTAGCTGAGAAGAGAAAGAAACTGGTCGTGAAAGGGCTGTTGGTTTGGATTGTACAGAGGAGGTAAATGTATATGAAGCAGCTTAGTTATTCTCAGTCTTGCCCTAAGATCTCTAACACCCAAGTAAAAAGGTAAAAACAACAAAAAGTCTCTGCCGCTGGCACTGAGGCAGGCATGCATGCAGCAGCAAACAACCTGCAGTATTGTCGCTCCAGGCAACCAGCTGTTCCTAGGAGCAAATAACTGTGAGAAGGCATTGTATCTCTTTTACATTACACTTATGTTTTTTGGAAAAGGATTACAAAGTACACATCTTCAGACAGACAATTATTAGGTTTTTAATTGATGGCTTGTGGTAATTTTGGAAAAATACTTGAAATAGATAGCAGGGATTATATTGTGCTATCATCAATTACAGTGTAAGTTAGCTGAGATAAAATAACTTGATGGGTTCAAGATAGAAAAAGTTTTGTTTGAAGTGATTAATGCAGTAACCTCTATGCTTTGATATTCTCCTTTCCCCTCTGAATCATGTCTGAATACTGAAATTGAATTAGCCAAAGATCAGTGTTAAGATTTAATGAAAATAATGACAGTATTTCACCTTTAGCATACAGAAAGAGCAACACCAATAAAAAATGTCTCATGGTAGAAGATTTAAATGCATGACTTCTGATTTTCGCATGTGTAAACTGGAGGATTCCAGATCAAGTGTTCATTTTCTCTCAATGTATCAATTCATAACCTCTCGACAATGATCAGAGAGGTTGTGATCCAGAGCTTTCCCCTGTGCAAAGATTTTATCCTGAGGAAGCAGCAAATCCTAAATGCAATGATTTTAATTTGAAAACTTATTCTGAAATCATGTTTGACACTTTTGT
>CM019236.1:38658026-38681079 GCA_009741485.1 Malurus cyaneus samueli
TGTTTGGAAGAGTTATTTTCAATTCACATAAAAGTATTCTCTTTGCAGGTGAAAAGTGGTGACTAATTTGTGCTATGTTGTGTTTGGTAAAGACTTGTACTTCTACTACTTTTGATGACAAATGTTTTTCTGACATTGTGAATGACTTGTGCAAAAAGAATTGGTAGAGCTATTTAAAAAAAAAATTACTGTTTATTTTTTGATTAAAATAAAAAATAAAGATTCTGCTAGTAAGGCTATGCTGTTAGTAACAAATTGCTTACATGCTGAAATAACATCTAAACTGTACAATAATTTCTGCTGACTGTAGGCACCTGACACACACACAACAAAAGATTTAGAAAGTCATCAGTGCAGGATCACTGTTGAATGCCAATACAAACTGATTAATTATCTAAGCAGGGAATTTTCTAAATCACTGAGGTACCCAGGGAAGCAATTGAACTGAAAATTAATGGCATTCTATTCCTAATCTCTTGGTTGTTTTGAATGTTCGTCATATATATCTATTCCAATGATGCAGTTTTGAAATACTGGAAAAATCTGTGTGTTTTCTATTTCTTCCCTTCAGTGCTCAATGATTTCTTGTGGTCAACACTTGTGTTACAAAAATGTGTACACTTTTTTAAAAAAGTCATTAAGTCAATTTATTACTTTGCCTTGCCATGCCTTAACAACATGGTAGATCTAATTTTCTGGACATATGTTGAAATTAACTATAAGAGATTTTCTTCTGATTAGATTCTGAATTTTGTTTTATCTTGGTTGGATTCCTCCCCATTAAGAAGATTTTTTTATCATATTTTGTATTCTTTATGAAATGCTGATCATGATGAGTAATTCAAAGTGTGATATTCATATAAACTTGTATCTTCTAAAAACAAGGAAGAAGTTTTCAAAACCAATACATCAAGTTCATGACAATATAGTCCTGGGTACATACAGGTTGTTTTCTCTAACTAGGCAACATATCAGAGCTTCTCAGTTTCCAGGAATACTGATACTCATCTTACTACCTGTTGTGTCTATGGTTTTAAATGTTTTTTATTGAGTTTTTACATATTTCCAATTACTCTATCTTGGGCTTTCATCAGGGAACTCGGGGTAAATAAAAGTGTCGCTGGCCTCCTGTTTTTCTTGTTACTTGATGGTTTTGATCTATATTGCTGTGTAAGAAGAATTATCAATCTGAAGATCATGTAATGTGGCTTAAGTCATTTCAGCAATGAATGATCCCCCTTACCCTGATTTAATACCTGAGGGATTAAATAATTTTTGTATACATGGTATTTTACAGAGAGTACTAGGTTCAAAAAGAGTCAATACTGAGAAAGATGAGGTAAGCACTTACCTCTTTGGGAATGTCTGATTTAGCTATTTAAATTAGCCTTCAAGCATTTGCTAAGTGGCCCCAATGATTATGTGACAAGAATAGACTCAATCGTTCTGTCCATCTGAATATTTAATAATTGTAATGATGGTAACTGCTCCACAGGAAACATGGACAGTTTTCCTTTTTATTTTCTTTTCTATTTTTCTCAACTTTTGATCTCCCTCCATACCTTTGTGCCCTCAAGAGTCTTGGCAACTATAAAACACAGTTGTCTGGTGTGGCTTAGATTTTTTGGTCTGCACCCTTTGCCTTTGCTTGCCTAAGGGAGGATGATTTCATTGTACTGTGTGTTGTGCATTTAATTCTCAAACACGAGTGAGTCTCATTAATAGAGAACATTCAAGTAAAAAGCATATATTCACATTTCCAAGAACACTGGGCACATCTAAGTTTGTAATTCCTTTTTAAACACACTTTGTATAGAAAGGGTCTGTCTGAAATCAGACTTGACTGTGCAATCATGGAATGGGATAACTGACAAAACTACAACATTAATTTAATAGTGAAGACAAGAACCTTCCTTTTGAGAGTCCTTAATTTGGTGCATTGATTAGCCTAACAAACAAGCAGCACTTAATAGTCTTTTGTATCCTACCAATTTGTCCACCCTTGCACAAACTAGCTATCCGAATCCCACGGTAATTTGACATAGAGCATCTGCATAAACATTTTAAAATAATTTAATTTTTTCATTTTTAAATTTTCATTAACTTAATTGTTTGTTAACCAGTGATCATTATGCATTTGAAAATTAATTATTTTTAATATTATAGTATACATAGATAATTTTGTATTTATAAAAATCAAAAAATTTATAGAAGCAGAAGTGGTAAGCACTTTTTCTTGGCGAAGTTCATCGTATAATATTGAATTGACATTCCTGTCAACCACAGTCCTCAAGCAGCCTGAGGTGATAGAAAATGAATGCAAAAGTCACGTTATGGTCATTCCATTTACAGGAGTGATTATGGTGCGCATATATTGTAAGTGGCAATCCAGATAACACAAGTGTTTTTTAATTTTTATCATTGATTTTTTCAGGGTTTTGATTTTTTTTTTGTTTTTTGTTTTTTTTTTGTCAGTTATACAGCATGCCGATGGACTTCCTTTTTGGTACATCATGATTTCATTGGCAATCAATGCTATATAGGATACAAGGAATAAAGTTCTGTGCCAGATGTATCCTAGCTTGTACTCAAACAGAAATGAACTTTGAATTATACTGACATAGGAAATTCGCATAAAAGACTAAAGACACAGTCTGATGCTGTGTGTCCATTATGTTGATTCTTTCTTTCTTATACTCAACTGCCTTAGTGATGTGAAATACTCAATGCTGAGGCACAATCTCTCCTGGACTTGGAGAGGCTTATGGTTCTCTCACTCATTCTCGTGTGCTCGCAGCTGATAATTTACAAAACATCTTCAGGTGTTTGCTGAGGTTAGAGTTCCATTATGCAATTACCTGCGAAACTTTCTGGACAAATGGGCTGAGAAATTATGCATGAAATTCTCATGGAAAGTGCTGCTATTTCAGGATGGAGCACAGCTTCTGCTCAACGACAGATTACATTTTCAGTTTTGAAATAAATTGCTCAGCCCTGGTGGCAGACAGTAAAACAGCATGTTAAAAAAATTAGCACAAAAGGAAATTAGCTTCTAAAGCATTACAAAACACTTTTGTTTGCAAAAGGCACCCTAGGAAAAGGAAGGCTTTAATATTGCAAAACCAATACTTAGCAATAAGGAGATGTTAACCAAAAACTTCTACAAACAATATAATGATCTTTGATTCTTAATTGCAACATCAGATACTGGTTGTTTGGTTTTGTTTCTGTTAAATACTTACATTATAAAAAGATGTCCAATATTTACTTTGATCACACATTATTCATTATGTGGGGTTTACTTATTTGTTGTGCCATCATGAATCTGAGCCTTTTAATACTTCTTTTATTTTGTTGTTGCGTGTTTTTCCAGCATGCTTATCAAGCTCAATACTGATTCTTTATGAAGCATTAACAAATTAATCTTCCCAGTTCTCCTTTGAAAGTGAAACTGTAGGTCTCAATTTTTTGCAGATGGAAATCTTAAGTTCACTGAGAAAAAAATATTATTATTACAAGCTGTCAGAGCGAGCTTAGGTTGTCAAGTCAGGCCTTCTGGTATGTGCTCAATATTAATATTTTTAGTGCTAGCAGTATGTAATTGTGGCGGGTTTGTTAGGCGCTTCTGTGGCTTACTAATTTACTAAAACAGGCGATGATCCTTTTTATGAAGGGCCGTTGCCAGCTACCTTAAGGTGGAATGGCATTTCCGTTGAAACCCCCTTTCGAAACTGAATTCTCAGAAACACATCACATGAAGGAGATGGACAACGGAAAATAAGCCTCTGGTGATAGACTGTCCATTATCTGCATTACATTGTGTTGCAGTTTCATCAAGTGATCTGTGTGGCCAGCATGAAGGGGTAAGAAGTTTCCATTGTTTGTGTTTCTGAAAAAAAAAAAAAAAAGGTAAGGAATGTGTAAAAGTAGAATGAGCTTTTATAATGCTCTTACTGGTGTGAGTATGCATGTATGCACATAACTAAAGTAGAATGTATCTTGAACAAATATCTTCAACATCCTACTTTTCATGATTTAATCAATGAAACATAGAAGTTAACCTTTTCTTTGAGTAATTTTGTTGAGTAATTTTGGGCTCCCTGAAGGAATTCTCACACTTGATATTTTCCACACTTTTATATTTAGGATTTATGCTGTACAATGCTTATCTGTGAGCAGAGGAAACATTTTTCATTATACTGCAGTTGTTTTGAACTCCTGCTTTAAACGGTAGTATCTTGTTCCCTCACTGCTTTTTACAACAATCTCCTGTTTACAACAATAAAAAAGATATTATTTTTTTACTTTAAACACAACAGATTTTTCTAGAGTTCTGTGAATAATCATAAAATTATCATACAATCAAAAATGCAAATATCAAATGACTAGACTTTTTATGTTTGCAAGAATAGCTAAGTTTATGTATGAAGACCTGGTGGCATTTTGATGACAGATGAGTTGCTCACAAAAAAATTATTTCTCTTATTTACCCAGGGAGGACAATGAAATAGTTTTTTTCATTTCTGTCCGATATAGTCATTTGGTCTAACAATCCCAGTGTGCATACATCTGGATGTACTAATGAGGCAAGCAAACAAAGACTAGCTGCTTTGGAACAAGAAATTGATAACGTTTCCAAAGTAAAAAATACATTTACAAAATAAGAAAGCCATGGAATCCTGTTAACATCCAATCTTTTTTTACCCCTGCTTTGGTAATTTTTCATTTACATATTTATTAATCTATGCTAGATCAAGTATTTGTTACATGATAGGCTCAGAAAATAAATTAATTGTAATTAGTTTTATTGTAATGAATAATAAATGAATTTTTGATAAGCCACTTATTATAGCATTATCACTACAAATTTTGCTGAGGTGTTAAAGTTTCCATTTTAATTTGAGAATTTTGCACTGTATTAATTTACAATATCTGCATTCTTAAAATAATGGACAACCATTGTTTATGTGTTATTTTTATACATTTTAGTTGAGATAGTGGAACAATTTTTAATTTTTTTGATGTTCACAGAGTCACAGAATGGATAGAATTGGGGAGGTCATCTGGTCCAACTTCACTGCTCAAGCAGGTTTCCACTAGAAGCAATTACTCAGGATTTTGTTCAGGTGTTTTTTTAATAAATCTACAGAAAAATCCACAGTCTATCTGGTCAGCCTGTTCCCAGCCCTGTCACCCTTACAGTGATGTGCTCAGATGGAACTTCCTGTCCTGCAGTTTTCTGCTCCTTCTCATCCTGTTGCTTGGCGCTGGTGAGTAGAGCCTGCTCCAAGTTCATGACACCCTCCTCTCAGATATTTTAGCACATTACAAGAACCCTTTTTAATTGTCTTTTCTCAGGGTTGAACAACTTCAGCTTTGTCAGCTTTTCCTGTGAGAGAAGTGCTCCAGTCCTTAATCTCTCTGCCCCCTCTGCTGACTCGCCAGTGGCTCTTGTGTCTCTTGTCCGTGGGCCCGACTGACACACACTCCAGATTGCCTCACCAGGGCTGAGTAAAGGGACAATATACCTCCCTGGACAGCTGCAGAGTTTCTTCCTTGTGTAGGCCAGATGTCTCTTGACTGCCTTTGCTGTAAGAGGCATGGCTGACCATAATCAACTTGCTCATTAGAGCACCCATGTCCTTTCCTAAAGAAAGAAAGCAAAGCAAAATTTCCAACTTTCCAACTGGCTGCACCCCAGCAAGTCCTGGTGCCTGGGGGTAACTCCTCCAGGTGTAAGACTTTGCATTTCGCTTTGTTAGGATCCCTTTGGTTGAAATTCCTTTCTACCCTTCCCTCTGTCCAGTTGCCTTTGAATTATAGCATATTCTCTGGTCTAACAATCACTCTTTCCAGTTTTTGTTGTCTCTGAGCTTCCAAGTTACACATTGTGCAACAGTCACATGATGAGGTTATTATACTATTGGCAAGGTACCAGCCCTGGGGTACACTATAATGACTTGCTTGCAACTGGACTTCCTGCTGCCATTTCTGACTACTACAATAGTCTAAAACTGATGCTTTGTCAGATTATCTTTGGGGATGAGAACATGTCAGAACCTTCCTAAAACTGAGGTAACACGCCTCATTATAGAGTCTGTAAATTTGGTTAAAACTGATTTCTTCTCTGTAAAGCCATGTTGACTATTTACAATTGCTTTTGTCATTCATATATTTGGAGAGGTTCTTTTGAACTGGTGGCTCTACCAACTTCTTAGAGACTGACGTGAGGCCACATTTGATATTCCTGGATCTTCCTTCTTTCACTAAAGACAGGAGTGACCTTGGATCTCTTGCAACCTTCAAAGACCTCTGTCAGTTGACATGCAATTTCAAATCTGATTGAGAGTGGCCTCATAGTGATGTCACCAAGATTCCTCCACATGTCCCATCAGGCCAATGAACTTATGCATGTAGTTTGCTTAAGTGTTGTGTCTAACCTGATTCTCCACTGCTGAGGGTATGTCTGCCTCTCAACTTTCTGTCTTGTTTCAGGGCTAATAGATGCATCAAAGACAATCTCACTGTTAATGACTGAGGCAAAGAGGCCGCTGAGAACCTTGACCCATTTTATGTTCTTTGTAACGCAAGTTGGCCAGCCCACTACAGCAATGGATCCAAGATTTCTCACGTTCTTCCCTCCTGTTTGTGTCCTTGTAATATCCTTTCCTGTTGCCTTTGACAACTCTTTCAGATTCAGCTGCAGGTGTTTTATTTTTTACCCTGTTTCTTGCAAAACTGAACAGCACATCTATTTTTCTTGGTGTATTGACATCCGTTTACCCACTTTTGCCACATTCTTTTTTTACATCAGTTAAATCAGCTCCTGCATGAAGCCTCCTGCCACCTCTGCTATCTCCTGCTTGTTGGGATGGACCTTTTTTGAGCTTGAAGGAGGCATAGCCAGCTTCCCATACTCTTCCGGTCCTCCAGGGCTATAATCCCATGATATGGTAGCAGCTCCAATGAAGGTAAAGCCTTCATTCCTGAATCCAGACTGTGATCTGCTTTCTTCCTTTTCACTCTCTTGCCTAGATCCTGAATCCACCATTTCATGGTCTTTACAGGCCAAGACGCTCCAGATCTTTTGCATCAGCAAAGACAGCTTTTTCTGCTTCTAAGTGTGTAAGTCCACTTTTCATTGTTGTCTCCTTGATCACCTGTGCCATCAAGTTTTTCTAAAGGCACTTCAGATAAATCCTAGTTGTTGTGGCATGCTATGTCGCCTTTCCAGAAAATACGGTGGATGATTGGGCTGACAAACTAGGGCCTGTGAATGTGAAGCTTCCCCAGCTGTTTCAGGAAACCCCTCTATCAGATGCCTGACATAGCAACACCTGTACTGGTCTGCCAGAACATAAGTATTGCATAAATCAGTTTTGATTTAATGTATTTTTTGTCTACATTCATCTCTTTTTCTTTCTTGCACAAATGAGTCACACTAATGTGGACTTTGCTCAGAGAATAATATATTAATAGAGTTAAATATTTCAGAAGCAGGGATTCAACAAAGCTATTGGATAGCATTCATGTCAACTATGTATGATATTTTATCCTATTATGTTCATTGAGATGAGTCATTTGATCATGGTTGTACTAAATGATGCACACTAAAGTTTTCTGGCTTTCACATCTGGTGGTTCATTGCAGTTACTGACTTTCATCACTATATAGTTTTTGAACTTATATAAATTGTGTGAAGTGTAGATAATTCTGACCTACTTGAGTCATGATGAAAGCCTGTGTGTCATTTTATTTAACAAGTTTTTTCATTTAAATATGAAAGAAAAAATCCAAAAACTAACATTCTTAGTAAGCCTATATTTTTTTTTCTTTTCTTTTTATCTTTTCCTCCTGGAATTTCAGGTTCAGGTCAAAGATGAAATCAAATACTGAAAACGAGTGGAAAATTTCTTTTAATTTACAGAGTTGAAAAACAAAATTTGGAAATGGGTTACATCTAGTCTTTTTTCTACTAGAAACACCTAGATGTTTCAGAAGCTAAACTGGTGAACAGAATTGTTTTACTTCAGCTAATCAAAATTCTGCTATTCTCTCTGTAGTCAGTCCCAGAATTTTCAAGAAAAGAGTGTGTGCCTACAGAATATAAGTATGTGCATGGATCAATGAGTTTTGATTTAATGTATTTTTTGTCTACATTCATCTCTTTAATAAAATGAATGTCGCTATTGAATAGTACTTCAATAATTCTTATATAATTTTTTTTAAAATTACTTAGGATACTTTTATGAAAGGTTATGACTCCAGTCCTGAACAACAACATCCAGTAGCAGATTCTTCAGCTGATGAGCTTGTTGCTGAATTTTCTGTTTAGAAATGGTAAGTTGTTTCATACTTTGAATTCTGGTAAACCTTCGTTCTGGAAGCCATGCAGAAGGCATTGTGCTTAAGAATTATATCTTCTCTGTTTGGCCTCAGAGCTTGATAATCAGTATGCTATTGATATAGCTTGCAGCTTAAAAGATCTTTGGGAAGCAAACTGTGTATGGATCAAAGGATAGGGTGCGTAGTGATCCTAACTGGAAGACTATTGAGCGAGCCAAATATTGCAGTTAATCCCTCTTCACAAAGAAATGTTTGCATCAGCTTAGAAGAATTCCTGCAGCAGCAGAATATGGGATTGCCAGGTATCTGAGAAGAAAGATTACTCACTATATTTTCCTCCTTTTTACTTTATATTATTAAACAAGTACATTTTTTGTTGTTGAGTTCTTTTTACTGACAATCATTTTCCCCTCTTTCTCTGTCTCTGTCTCTCTTCACTGTGCTCTCTTCGCCTCCTCCATTAATGCAAACCCCCTTTTTTGGACATTTACTAAAGATGAAAAAAAGTCAGTTATAT
Organism: Malurus cyaneus samueli; assembly: GCA_009741485.1. Lineage (NCBI taxonomy): Eukaryota > Metazoa > Chordata > Aves > Passeriformes > Maluridae > Malurus > Malurus cyaneus. Next base: position 38,666,890 of record CM019236.1, read on the forward strand.
ACTAAAGAACCATTACATGGTGTGATTTAAAATTAATTTTTATTGAAATAAAAGTTAAATGTTTAAAATAAGATCCAAATATGGATACTGAACTTGAAAAGAAAGTATGGCATTTGATTATTGAAGGAAATTATTTTCTTTTCAGTTAATTCACTAAAATTTAAATATGCTGGAGTTTGTTGGTGGGCTGAATGAATCAAGTTAGGAACAGTGAAAATAAAAGCAATTATACTGCATTTTATAGTTTCTGAGCATCAATTATGTACTTTGAGTGTATAGAACAAGATTTTAATTTCTTCAGTAAAGTGCAGTTAATTATTCTCTTTCTATTGACTGAGATAGGTGATGAATATAATCCTGAATAAGAGTGCTAAAAACCAGCCTGTTCATCACTTACATCACAAATTCTACTGGAACAGATTCTGTGCAGTTTAACACCTGCACCTCCATCCTTGATGTAAGTGGAGTTTTAAAAATGCTTTGTGAAATCTTCACCATTGTACTGCGTTTAGATAAGTGAGAAGGTCTCAGGAGATTTAGATTAAGTGTTTATAGTAAAAGATAGTTTGAGATGTCCTGACTTGCATGCCTTCTAATCTCTGTAGATGCTCAGTGAACATTAATTGTTTCTTTCTCTGCATTTGAGGAAACAGATGCATAAGTGGAGTTAAAATAGCATGAACCTTTGGAGCAACTGACTTTTTGTTGCTTTAGCTGCTTTACCAGGGCAAGAAACTTCTCTCACTATTCCAAGTTTGCTGCTATGGAATGCCCATATTTTTTCCAGAGTATGATATTTCATGCCACTTAATTTTGGTCACGGAAACTTGATTTTATTTCCCACAGGTGAGTAACAAGACTTCTTTGATTTCTAGAGGTTATGTACTTTATAGCTTTATTGTAGGAATAGGGACCATCAGGGTAGAATTTCATTCCAATTCATTCTTTGCATCTACTTTCTGTGTCCGTTTTGTCTTGTTGCTTTTATGTATTTCCAAAGACAAAACAACAAGGAAGTATATAGCCAGAAAAATACAAAAGTCTAAATAAAGAAAATACAGCATCATCAGTTAGAATTGTATTTTCTTTTCTTCTCTTTTTTTTTTTTTTTTGATCCTCCATAAAAGTAGTACAGTAAATCATCGTCACACAAAATTACAATTTTTTTCTCTACACTACTCTAAGTAGCTATAATGAATAGTATGAATGAGGTATTTTCTTTAAATATAAATTTTTACTAGATTGTGTTTATTGGCGTCTTCAGATGTGACGGTACAGCTTAAGAAACAGCTAACCAGTCAACATGAATATAGAGTTGCAAAGTTAATGTTGTTACAGCAATTAAGCACTTTGATCTGGACTTGAACATGTTAAGAAAGTGATTAGACAGATTTTCTGTGCATAATGAACATAAAAACTATTTGTTATGATTCCAAAAAGGCAAACATTAATTGGAAGCAAAGTATAGCCTTGGGGTATTGCAAGAAGGCTCTGATTTCAAGTAGATGATTTACTTGCTTTCTTTTACTGCCACTTTTTCCTTGAAATGAATTGAAATAGAAAGCTTTCAAAGATTAGTGGCGTTTAGCTTTTAAAGACTAATGATTTTTTAGCTTTTAAATACCAGTTACTCACAGTATCCTTCATGGCAAAATGTCCAGCACACAGCTGGATTAAACACATAATGCAAGGGGTGAACAAGAGGCTCCCAGGTAGGGCACTGGAGCTATTTTTACAGTAATTGGGATCACATTGGAGTGGTGGCCTGTCAGTATTGGGACTCTGTGGCTATCCATCTTGGGCTCAACGCTCTTCAATATCTTCTTTAACAGCTTGGATATAGAATTTATACTTAGGTATAAGTACTTACTTATACTAAGTAAGTTTGCCAGCAATATTAGGTTGGGAGGAGCTGTTGGCTCCCTCGAGGGCAGGGAGGCCCCACAGAGAGCCCTCGATAAATCAGGGGTCGGGGCAATCACCAACCACATGAAACTGAACAGGAGAAAGTGCCGATTCTGCGCTGGGACAGGGCAGCCCTGGATGGACAGACAGACTGGGGAGTGAGACACTGGAGAGCAGCCATGGAAAGGGACCTGGGCTCCTCTCAAGGTGAATCTGAGCCATTGTGCCCTGGCAGCCATGAGGCCAAGCGTGTCCTGGGGGGCATCAGGCACAGCATCACAGCCGGGCACGGGAGGGGATTGTCCCGCTCTGCTCTGACCTGGGGCGGCCTCACCTCCAGGGCTGGGGACAGACTGGGGGGACACCATGTGAGAATACAAAGCTATTAGTGAGCTGCCAAAGGAGGGCTGTGAAGATGGAGAAGGATTTGGAAGGGAAGCTGTATGAGGAAGGGCTGAGTGAGGTCACCTGGTCTGTTCAGCCTGGAGAAAAGGAGACTGAGGGGAGACTCACTGCAGTACAACTTCTCAGAAGGGGAAAAGAGGGGCAGGCATGATCTCTCCTCTTGGTGACGTGACAAGGCCAAGGAATGGCCCGAACCTGTGTCAGGAGAGGTTTAGGTTGGATATTAAAAAAGGTTTTCACCCACAGGGTGGTTGGGCACTGGAAGAGCTTCCCAGGGATATGGTCACAGCACCAGTGGATTTCATGAAGCACTTGGACAAGGCTCATGGTTGTGATCCAACTCAGGGCATTCAGGATTCTGTAATTTTTTTTTTCGATGATTCTTCACTGGTGATCACGCAGGATGCTACATATAGGAAAGTGACTAAAGTAGACTAATAATCTCCATATTTTGGGTAAAATATTTTTAGATAAAAATATCTCTCTATTGTTGTTCATTAATGGTAGAAATTAAATTACTCATAGATATTTGATTAAGGCTGAGGTTTTGTCTTTCATGTAGAAGTGGTACTTTTCTAACACAAGAAGGTTATGTTAATGATTCTTTTATTCAGATTCACTCTTCTCACTCTTTTCTAATTTTTCTAGTATATATATAATATATCAGAGTAGGTAGATTTGCGGAATGGAGAGTCTGTCCAGAAAAGAGCAGACATGTGGGAAACAGCACAGACCAGATTAATTCTCTACTTATTTTTAAAGAATTCTTTTTACAATATAAGAATACTCAAGCTGTAGTATTTAAACAACACAACTCTGGAGAGGAGAGTTTCTAAGCATCCTGGAGAAATATTATTTACATCTCAAAAAAACTCCAACATGTGTGTGTAGACTAGAAGTGATTGCCCAAGAGATCAGAAAAGAAGCATACAAATTAAAATATTTGAATTCAGTGTGGACGATGTTTTTCACTATATATTTCAGTGTGGACGATATATTTCACATTTATAATGTTCTGTGTGCCTTTTTAATACTTAAACTTACCCCTTACATAGCCATTGTCTTTTACAGAGATTAAGACTTTGATCTGCTTTGATTTGGTAACCTGGCATGTGGTTTATATTTGCATTGCAGGATGATTTAAAATGTGCATCAAATGCAGAATCTGGATCTGTTTCTCCTCTGAGGCAGATGCCAGAGCAGAGATGAATGGTGCAGATTGCCTCTCTGTGTGGGAACAAGCACTGTGGGAGCCTGATCTGGTGGTACCCCAGCATTGTCTGGGCTCTGTGGGGCATGCAGCAAACTCCATCGCAGCACAATTAAAGGTGGCACTTTGACAAATGGCTCCACCAGTCATAGGTGTGTTGGTGAGCCACATGTTGTCATCTGGAAGCATATTCAATGAAGAATAAACCTAGCTGAGAAGAGAAAGAACACTGGTCGTGAAAGGGCTGTTGGTTTGGATTGTTACAGAGGAGGTAAATGTATATGAAAGCAGGCTTAGTTATTATCCAGTCTTGCCCTAAGATCTCTAACACCCAAGTAAAAAGGTAAACAACAAAAAAAGTCTCTGCCGCCTGGCACTGAGGCAGGCATGCATGCAGCCAGCAAACAACCTGCAGTATTGTCGCTCCAGGCAACCAGCTGTTCCTGGAGCCAAATAACCTGTGAGAAGGCATTGTATCTCCTTTTACATTTACACTTATGTTTATTTGGAAAAGGATTACAAAGTACACATCTTCAGAGACAATTATTAGGTTTATTAATTGATGGCTTGTGGTAATTTTGGAAAAATACTTGATAGAATATGCAGGGATTATTATTGTGCTATCAGTCAATACAGTGTAAGTTAGCTGAGATAAAATAACTTGATGGGTTCAAGATAGAAAAAGTTTTGTTTTGAAGTGATAATGCAGTAACCCTATGCTTTGATATTCTCCTTTCCCCTCTGAATCATGTCTGAATACTGAAAATTGAATTAGCCCAAAGATCGTGTTAGAATTTATATGGAAAAAATAATGACAAGTATTGTCACCTTAGCATACAGAAGAAGCAACACCAATAAAAAATGTCTCATGGTAGAAAGATTTAAATGCATGACTTCTGATTTTCGCATGTGTAAACTGGAGGATTCCAGATCAAGTGTTCATTTTCTTCTCAATGATCAATTCATAACTCTCTCGACAATGATCAGAAGGGATTGTGATCCAGAGCTTCCCCTGTGCAAAGATTTTATCCTGAGGAAAGAGCAATCCTAAATGCAATGATTTTAATTTGAAAACTTTATTCTGGAATCATGGTATTGAAACAACTTTTGTTTCAAAAAGTAACTTTGGACCTTTTGGTAAGGCAGTGAAATTTCTGGTAATTGACACTTTCCACGGACAATGTTTTGTTTCATTGAAGTCCTATTTTCTTTCTGAAAGACACAAAAATAACTGTAATACACTAAATCTAAAGAAAAACAGTTAATGAAGGAGGAAATACCAGCATAGTGATTTTTCTCTAAAATAAATTCAAAGGACTTTTAAAGATTATATTATTATTATATATTGATTATTATTATTAATTATTATTATTACTATTAACTATTATTACTATTATTACTATTGTTATTGTTATTGTCTACTATTTGCTGTTGTTCACAGTGCAAGGCCTATGACTCAGTTGTAAGTCTTGTGGGTCATTCACGAATCTAATTTCCAAAGAAGCATCTGCCTAGCAGGTTCTGTATGTACAGTAATTGCACAAAAAATCAACTTTGACTTGCTGAACCATATAACTATCTTCTGATTATTAAGATGACCCATTGCTTTAGTTGCAGTTCTCAGTTCTGCCTTATGTTGATAAAGGTTATAATCCCCTTCCCTATAAAACTATCAATCTTGAAACATAATTTTATTTCAGCATCTAACAAAGGCAAGCACAAGAGCATTACAAGGTGCATTCTATTTTCTGTAAAGAATTTGATTTCTTGGAACACTCATCTTATTGGTTTTGGCTGAGATAAAGTCAATTTTGGTCATAGTAGGTGCTATATTTTGGATTTGTGACCAAAGAAGTGCTGGGATATTTTTGTTATTGCAGACCAGTACTTGCACAGCATTTAGATCTTTTGGTTCTTCTCATGCTGGCCTACCAACAGACATGCAAGAGCTGGGGTCATAGGCTGCACACACAGTAGATCCCAGCTTCCCAAAGGGATATCCCATATCACAGGATATCATACTCAGCAATAAAAGCTGGTGGAGAAAAAAGAGGAAATTTGAAGTTTGGACTTAATGGCATTTGTCTGCTCTAGTAATAAGTTTGATGGAACCCTCCCTTCATTGAAATAGCTAATTATCTGCCTCCTAATAAACCATAGTGAGTGAGGTCCTTATTTACTTTTCTCAGTACAGTTTTTGCTTTACCTGTTAAACAGTCTTTACCTCAACCCACAAGCTTTGTCACTTTTACCCTTCTGATTTTCCCACCATTACCATGGGGAAGAGCGGAGGAACGTGAGTGAGCTGCTCTGTGGGTTTCTGCTGTCACCTGTGGCTAAATGAAAACACAGGTAACTAAATGTAGTATATAATGTTCTCTCTTTTTTCATGTGCAGTCATTGCATTCCAATTTTATGGAATTTGATTTTTTAATATGTTGGGGAAGCCAGCTGTGATAGAATCCATAGATGCATTCACATATTTTCTCACGGGAAGCACCAATGTGTTTGATGGATCTTTGGGTCTAAACAGGAAGATAAAATGGTGTCACTCTTGTAACATAAAAAATAGTAATCCCCCCATTTAATAAACTTGAAAGCTTTGTTCAGGAGCAGTTATATGTTTTGACAAAAGGTATAATATAATACTGCCTGTTAAAGAAAAATAATAACATTTGGCTTATGTGTTGGTGTTGTTTTTCAAGTGTAGACCCTATTCTTCAGCCTTTAACATCCCTGATCTCAGCTCCTTGAAACATCGGAGCATTTTCTGCATTTGGTTTGCCAATGTTTTGTTTTTATTTATTGTTGAAATAAATAATTGAAAGCAACGTGCATCAAAACAATTTAGAACAATTTAGTTAGTTCAGCAGAGGAAGAAATTAACCAAGATACAAGGTCAATAAAGGACTTAGGACAAAGTACTAATGGTGATATTAATGCTATTTATAAATGGCTTACTTAATTGTTCTGTGATATACAGCTTTCTTTATTGGAAAACATAGAAGTTGCTTAATAGCACGTTGCATCAAAACGCAATGGTTCAGAGCACAGAGTTGGACTACCATCAGAATATAAATGTAACAGATGTGTTTTATTGGCATCTACCCTGGAAGGATTATTGGTGTACAAAGATGAAGGCATAAATTTGGCCAGAGAATAAAGAATTTTAATCCTTTTGGGACATTGCAAGTATGCAGAAGAAAAGCTGGTGTTAACTGAGATAGGAACAAAGAGCACTGTAATATTTCCTTTCAAAGCTCAATTTATGTGCAGAAATAATATGACATCTCATCTCATATCTGACGGAATTAATTATTTTGAAAAATACTCATTGCATAAAAATGGCGCTGGTTACAGCATAGCATATGAAAGTGCATGGGGTAACCATGACAATTAGAAACATGAGGCTAATTAGATCTGCAAAATGTTTTGCTTCAAAACTAGAGCAGAGTGGAATCCAGGTAACCAGTAAGTGTTTGATTTGAATACTTTTATCAAAACAGATGCATTTGAACAGATAGCAAAACCATAATAAATGCTAGTGAACAAGCTGTTTGCAATTGCAGAAGAAATATCGGTATTTTTTGAAACTTAAGAAGTGTGTAAATCAAGTTAAGCACTTGTTATATTTCCCTTTTACTTTTTTCTTCCCCATGATGAAAACTACTAGAGAAAGTGATAGCCTATGGCATTGAGTAAGGGATATATGACTGTCAAGTATGGAAAACTTCAAACAAACACAATAAATTGATGCTGGGAAACTTCTGAGGTCATCAGTTTGTGTTAGGATATAGCACTAAGGTCACATTAAAAAGAGACCTAAGAAGAAACTCTAAAAAAGTTCTATATTGAATTTTAAAGGAGCACTCAGTACCCTTAAAGATAAATTTTTAATAAACTTTTAAAGTATTTTGATTACATTTGATACTTGTGGTCAAGAATTTTGTCAATACTCTAGCTTAGCTGAGACAATAAGGGAGGTAACAGTAATTACACCTATAAACTCACTAAGAATAGAAAGAAAAACATTTTAATACACTTAAGTATCATGATTTAAAGTAGAAAAGTGTGAACATATGGAGAAGAGATGAATGCAGCATAATTAGGGAAAATAAGACTTCTCATTGTGCCTTCTTTGACACCTGGACTTGATAACCTTAAAGGTCTGTTTTAACCTTGATGGATCTATGATTCTTAATGCAAGAATAAAGATATATTGAAGGATCTTTGAAGTGTGTTACACCCACAACAGACAAAAGGATTTTTAAAAGAAGCTCATGGTTCAGTTGCAAAACTTACTGCTCCTATCTATTTTCAAGGTCAAAACCTTAACATAGTTCTAACCCAGAGTGTGGTTGGGCACTGGAACAGGGTCCCCAGGGAAAGTGGTCACAGCACCAGCATTTGGACAACACTCAGGTACATGGTGTGACTCTTGGGATGGCCTGTGCAAGGCCAGTAGTTGAACGTCGTGAACCTGATGGATCTCTTCCAACTCTGCTTATTCTATAATTTTGAGGAATTTTGACCTCATTATTTAAGTTTTTAAATCAGCTATCCCCAATCTTGACATATAAAGTGTTTTAGCTACACAGACAAAGCATTTTTTTCAGTTATGAAATTCATGTTTCTATTATCGGTAAAAGTAATCAATTCATTTTGTACCAAGAAAATGAATTGGAGCACAAGTTTGTTGTTTGCCAGTCTAAACTTACCCCATGTGAACTTGATGGATCACAGATGAGTTCATTGTATTAATTCCGTGCTCCATACAGTGAACAATGTGAAACAAGGCCAGGACTTTAAAATCTGCCATAAAATTGTACTGTAAATCAGGACATTGAGAAACAACGTCACATTCTGACACACACTGAAACCCTGATTAGATATTTTAAAAGGCAGTTTGCTGCTATGCATCAGTTGAATAATTTTCCAAAATACATTATAATTGCTGACAGAAATGTAAGTATTGTAAATATTTGTTTAAACATGAAGCGAGCATGTTTATAACGTGAGGTAAATCTAAGTCCTGGTATAAAAAAAAAGACTTTTACCCTGTTCTATTCTAATTTTTTTTTTTTTTTCTGCTTAGCAGCTAGGAAATTAAATTAGACTTTGCTGGTCTCAATCATATTTAAGTGCATTTTATGCTCTCAGTGTAAAATGCCTTAAGAGCTTTATTTCTTTCTATTCTGAATTTATAAATACAAAATAAAAGAAAGAAACAATTAGAGGAAAAAAAAAAAACCACAACAAAACAAACCAAAGAAAACTTTGAATTATGTATTTCCAATCTGAAACCTTTTATTCTGAGTTCCCATCCAGTGTAATACGTACAGCAGACTTATAAAGTATTGAAAATAGGATTTTTAATGGAAAGGCTCAGGGTCCTTCACTGCAGTAATGTGAGTAAGAAAGCCATAACCTAGTGCATATTAGTCTTTCATGCATTTTGCAGTGCCTTGTTTGTATTCTAATGTATTTAAAACATATTTCTTCTCAAACTGGTTTTAAACACCACAATATCACATTTTTACCAAGTGAATGCAGAAAAACTATTTTAAAAATCCCCCTTATTTTATGTATTTCTTTTGCTGATATCCATAAATCAGATATGCTCCAAGCAAGAGCATTGGATTGAATCTGTATTCAACCTCTAAAAACCTGATTCACTCCAGTCTAATGCCAAACCATGATTTCAGGAGTTAGTCATGAAGAAAATGGAAAAAAGGAAAGGGAAAGTCAACACGCAAAAAGTCATCTCAGCTATGGAGTCTAAGTGGAACATAACTGTACAGTGCAATTCACTAAGTTCATATAAGAGATGTATTATGCATTCTTAATGAAAATTTTAGGCAGTGTTTAGATACTAAACCATTACATTTTTTGTACCTCAGTGACAAAAACCTTTCTTAGTTGTGAAACAATTTTAGAAATACAAACATAGCAATTGTGTATCACAGTCACCAAGGTCACAAGATTATTTTTTCCTCCCATTAGCATAGTCTGATAAATATAGTGAAAGACTTCCTGCCTATATTCTGCTGTTGACTAGTCTGTGTTGCATTCATCGTAAGGAATATGATAGTAAATATAGAATCATAGTAAATAAGTTGGTGTTAATCTCAGTAGAAATTTATTTCATGTCATTGCATTTGCATTTATGCACAAGATAGATGATTATTTTCATGCTTTAAAACAGAAAAAAAAAACTTTAAAGAATGTGATAATTTTTGCATTCAGACTTGTTTTTTGCATGAAATGTTCTTCCTAAGAATTCTGGAATTCATGAGTTTTGTCCATCTCAATATGGTTGTAAGTCTGTCATCCATCATGGAAATTAGCTAACTGCAGATGAGGTTTCCGAAGTCACATTTCTCATATAATCACCTCTCTTTCTCTCTCTTTTCTCTGTCACAGTTTCTTAATGCTACAGTTTTCAGTCAGTCTTAAATTACTATCGAAATCTGAACAGTACTCTGTTTTTATGAACTGAACACAAAAAATTGTTTAAGAACTAATAGAGATGGGACTTCAGTTTGATGAAAACCTGCAGAGGTGGTATCAGTCACACAACATTCTTACTTTGTTTTACTTATACTTCTATATCCTTCTAAATAGTTCCTGTAATTCTTCATGGTGCATGGAAAAACTGCAATATTTTAATGCTTTGTAACTGGATATTCCTGAGCAATGGAGCATGAAGGTTCTGTGTTTGTGCTTCACTCCCTGCACCCTGGACCTTCTCCAGTTCTGGAGGTTGATATTTTCTGGCCCTCTTTTTCATTCTTCCATTCCCGAGGGAAGAAGATGCTTTGTTCCTACTGAGGTTCTCATCCTTACATGCAGTCAAGGTGAAATAAGAGCTCTCCCAAAATGGGCCCAGGGCTAGGAAGAGAATGCCTCACCCCTTGGTTTAGGTGAGCCAATGTTTCTGTTTAATAAAGCTCTTCAGCATGTGCTGAGCTCTCTCTTCAAAGAAACACGATCTTGTTCCTGAAAATAATCTATAATATTTCAGTTATTTCAACAATTATCAGTAACTTGCTTTACATGATAAATAGAAAGTCATCAATATTTTCTAAACTATAATTAAAAAAGGCCTCAAAAATGTTTTGATGTTTTACAAAATTTTTGATTTAAAAGAAAAGAAAAATTTAAATAACAAAATATTCTTTAGCTGGTAAATTGCAATCTGACATAGGCATGCTGGTGAAAAGAGCAAACTTATAAAACTAACATGGTAGATACATATTTTGCAATATTGCTGCCCTAAAAATGATTTGCATTAAAGTAGAAAGTGTTGCAGAAAGTCTCTGTTAAAAATAAAGTTGTATCTTCGACAGGGTAACAAGAATGAGTAGAAAGACTGGTGACATCTCTCTTAAAAAAGAATATCTATTTTCTAAATGATGGAAATAAGTTGACTGATGGCAATTAATTATTTTAGAAAGTGGCAGAAAAACTCTTGGTGATACAAGATGGCATTATTAGTTAGAGTCCTAATGGCTGTCTTTTGCTAGAAATGTTATCAAATGTGCAATTTTAACAAAATTTTATACAGTATATAATAAGACATGGCAAGCCCCACTTTAGAAAGCATTCCTGTTTTCTATTGTATTGACAAAGTTATACATCCTAAGAACTATGTGCTTGTTATGTCGCCTCAGTCCCCTCCTATTGTCTTCTATTCAGCTTGAAATAGTGTTGTGACCCCATTCTCACTCTGTATTTTAGGGACCCCCATTCTCATTCTGTACATTATTACCATGCCACAGGTAGAATGTGTCATGCTGACAGCAGAGGTCTTCATTCTTTTGCAAAACAGTGTGAAATAATACTGATATTTTAGGTCTATATGACTGAAAGTGAAGTAAATGTTGGTTTATGGAAAGTCACCCCATTGTGAAATCAATTTTGTTCTCATGAAGATCATTCCTAAACTGAACAAATGTTATGGATTTGCTTACCATATTCTGGAGATTTCAAATACTAAGATGGGTACAAATTGGCAAGGTGGGCAAAGACTGGAAATGCTCTTTCTGAGCCATGGTGTATGGGGATAGAAAGAGGTCCCCACAACAGCTCAGAGAACTGGAATATCAGGGACCTCAGTCACTTGAACTAATTGTGCCAGCTCTTTGTTGGCAGGGCTCTGTTCAGCTTCACTGAGTTGAGGCACCTTTTACCAGCTGAATACTGAGTCCACTGTAAAGACTTCTGATAGTTCAGGATAAATGAGAAAACAGAAATAGTGGCTGCGTTTTCAGGTTTTCAATTACCTGTAAGTAGGATTTACAATATAAACCCTCACGTGTCACCAACTCTCTGTCAAGCAGCCGTGCTGTTCACTGAACTACCAAGAACTTTCACTCTGCATTGGGACACCAAATTCTGCTTTCAGCAATGATAAGTGACAAAATATATCAGTCAGATATCCACTTTACATTATTAAAGACATTAATTAGAGTTAGAGCCCTGTGAGTTTTCTAATTAACAAAGAATCTCAGTAACAATGAAGGCAATCCAATTGTGTCATACTGTTTGCTCTCATAGTCTCATTCACAATCATCAGGGTATGAACTCGGTGACCCTCGGAATTCTGCAAAGTTCACCAGTAATTATTTCGACACATTAATCATTTTAAGAAAGACCCATATTTCACCCAGCACTCAGCTGTAAATGAGTTATCCTCTTTTCAACTAAATCAAATTGTAATACTTATCACTTTTGCTGGAAAAGAGGGACATTGATAGCATGAGTCATACACAGATGATTGTATGGGCTTCTAAGTAAGAATATCCTCAGACCTCTCCAAGAACTTCTGAAGAACTTTGCAAAGTATGACGAGCTCTTCAAAAGAGATCAAGGCCTTCTCACAGTCATCCTGTGATGATTTATTAAACACAGATTAGAAGACCATTTACCTGCTAGTTTGAAGTTTATTGTATTTTCACCCTTTGAGAGATAAAAGAAAGGATAGGGTCCACATTCACAGAGGAATTTCTTAACTATTTTCAAAGAAAAATTGAATTGACAGTGTACTGGTAACTATGACAAATATTTGTTTTACAGTTAGCTAATATGAAACACATCTCTGGGAGGCTCCAGGAGGATGGAGTGAATTAGAACAGAGATTAAATGGAATAGGAAAAAACTTCCAGTGCTTGAATGACCTACCCAGCTTTTTGAAGTGACAAAGAAAACTTAAAATGATGAAAAAACACCATTGTCTGATATATTATTCTCTTATTTTCCAGAAGATGTCCTCATTACCCAAACCAAAATGGAACAGGACCCTGCAAGTGGGACTTCTAAAATCAGTATTAAACAGAATATACTGTCAGTTGTAAAGAAGGCCTCTTCATTTAAAGAAAAAAAAAATTGTACCTGAAGTATTGTATTACTCATTGTATGCTCTGTCTATTAATTCCATTGGCATATGAATTACATGATATAACTTTTGTTCAAACAATCACACTTTGTCCTGCAAAACAGAACTTTTTATTAAAATGTTAAGGATTTACTAGAAGTGAGAGTTTCTTTTTTCTGAGAGTCAATATGTGTGCATCATTTGAATAAGCTAATTCCTGCTAAAGGGAAATATTATTTTTGCTGATCTAGAAGTCCAAAGAAAATTTTAAGGTCACTTTTGATAATAACTTGGGATGCAAACTGGAATAGAGGAAATTAATTCTTTCTCCTAGCTAATTGCAGTTCACTTTTTGATTCACTGATCTGATGTAATACCAGCTTTTTATTTTAAGTCCATTTTTTGCATACTAGATGGATGGAAAATGGTACAGATAAAGCTATAACTTTCCATTTTTTCTTTCTTGCAGTTTCTTTAGGAAAACCTTGATGGCAAGAAGGCCAGCTTCCCTGCAGCATAATGAGCTTCCAGTACTGAGGACTGAAAGGCTTTTTGGCTAGCATAAGGCAGCTTTCTTTAAGGCAAACAATGCTTTCTCCAGAATAGGAATACTGAGTGTTATTCAGCCCTATCAAGCAAGACAATTAGAAGCTATTCTCATTTGGATTAAGAAGTTTACCATGATTTTATAGTACGAATAAACATGACAGTGTGAGCTCTTACTGGAATCCTCAAAGCTGCAGTTTCTAACAGAAATTAATAACTGGTAAGAAAACCAGTAAAATAGATTAATGACCAAGAGTGGCATATATTTTGTTATTAAAAATGCCTTTTGACTAAAGAATTTGGCACTCAGAGACTTCATTATCTGTAAAGAACATCGTCCCTCTGCATTTTTTTGCATTTTATTAAAAGGTAAATATTAATGTCGGACACTAAGACTCCATCACACACGTTCCAGGAACAGTTTCATCCGTCGACATTCTGTTCTTTTCTTGGCAGTGGATTAACTATCTATATTGCACTGAAGCAGCCACCAGCAGATGCTGTAAATTACTTAATCTGTCTCCGTTACCATCATGATACCGTTCCATTCAAAGAATGTTGGAAGATGAGTTTTCTGTTGTTGCTGAGGGAGAAACATGAGAGGAAGAAAACCACAAAGAAGGTTGCTGACTGGTGTGAAGGCAAGTTTCCTTCTTAAGTCATGCTAAAACCAGTATAAATATTAGTTCGAGATATTCAGTGAACTTAAAGTCCCAAAAAGACATAGGACTCCTTTAGAAAAGTGGAG
>CM019236.1:38695706-38710488 GCA_009741485.1 Malurus cyaneus samueli
GGGGTACTTAATCTAGCCTTGCTTTTTTCGTGCTCCTCATGTGATAAGTCTCAGGTATCAGCTGAAGCTCCTGCTGGGACACTGTTTTCTGTTTTTGGCCGATTTTCCCTGTAGTACGAGTAAAAGTAGACCTTCTCGAGGTGCTTTGATCAATATTGTCCTCAATGTTATACTTATAATAATTTGTGTAAAAGTATATTCAGTTTCTTGTTTAGATTGGTGCCTACTGTGTGTGAAGCTGCTCCTTGCAACACCTTGCTCAGACATGATGTCCGTGTTGCTGCAGACAGTTATGGTAAGATGGAGATAATATTTCAGCCCAGCACTGAAGGGAAGCATTTTCCTTACTGTTATTGATCTGCTTCATTCTTGACTAGTTCTACTGATGAAAAAAACTAAGAAAGGGGTTTTCTGAAAATAAAGGTCTTTTCTCCTGAGGTTTCTAAAGGAACTAAAAGTGGAACCATCTGAACACTGAATTATTTTTTTGTTTATTTAACAAAACAAATAATAAACTACAATACAAATGAGGGACTGAACCAGATTTAGAGATTTTCATTGACAAAATGAAAATAAGTTTAATATACTTGATGTTTCTGTTCAAATTATGTGTCTATTATGAATACTGTTGGGCAATGAAATGTAAATTAATTCCTCTGAGAGAGAAATTTGGCTTTCTCTTACTCCTTAAGCATCAGATGTTAGGTATTCTCATACTGTACTTTTAATGTCTTGTATTTAAAATTATATTCAAACATTATTTAAATATTATCTGAAATAGGACTTTGAACCAAAAACTTCTGTCATTTCTGAGGTGGGTATAGTAAATTTTTCTTACTTCTAAAATAAAAGGTTTTTTTTTTTTTAACTCCTTAATATTTTTGATGCTTCAATAGAAAAAAAAGACATTCAAAGAGGAAGAAGTGAAAAAGTAGTAGATGAATATTTAAATAACTTGATCAAGTATTTGGAAAAAAAAATAATTTCCAAGAGGAGTCTCATAATCATTACCTTTACTCTGAGCTTATTGTATCTTTAGAAATTCTGCTATTGCCATGAACCAGATCCTTGGTGTGAGAATTTCTTAATGAAATAATCACGGTGCCTTCTTAGGCTGCAAAATGAAATCTTACCCTGGCAGTATTTATGTGGAGAGACAGCACTTCCCTATACAGCTTGGGATAAAGCTGTAATAAAATAGAGCAGCGTTACCCCACAAAAGTAATATCTGCAGTTAAAACGAATTAGATTCACTTTTTTTTTCTATTTCTGAGACTATATTGTATGAACATTCAGTAATTAACTAACATGCAGGTCTTTGTGAAATAAATGCCTTTGGAGTCCTAGAATAGTAAACAACTCAATCAAAGCAGGCTATCAGCTTCATATTTACTCATCATTTATAGCTTTTTATTCTGCTTGTACTGTTGATTGGGGAAAACTGTTTTTTTTTATAGAATAATTAGTCTAAACACATACCCCATTTATCATCAAATAGATTGAGGTATGACAAGCTAAATAATGACTTTTAAGATTTTACGTAGCACAAATCTGAGTGCAGGTAAAAGGTTTTAGTACAAATAGCTGAGGCCAAAGTCCCCTCTGATATTTCTGATGACTGTATAGTGGTGTGAATGGCTGGAGCCTTAAAGTAATGCAGGAAGGTAACTTTTTTAAAACATATTATTTTCTGAATTTTTCTTTCCTGAAGAAAAGATAGCTTTAGAAATCCCTCAGTTACATAATGGTATTAAGCGCAGTTTTTGGAGGGCTGAAAAGTACAGAAGATAAAATCCAAGTAGGATATCTTTGAATCCCTCTATATTCCATGGTATGTAACAGTTTAGAAATTCTTTCTTTGACTATTGTTGAAAGACTTGAAAAGTTTAGGGAGAATGATTAAGAATAAGCAAATTCAGCCTGAGTATTCAAAAGATCTATAGGGTTAGGGTCAGAACAAAATACTTGTATTTCATTTACAAGATATTTGAATTTTAATGAAAATGCTAACTACTCAGAAGAGCAGCTGAAGTCACAGTTTGAAATTTTTCAGAAGAAATAAAGAGAAAATGAATGCCATGTATTGAGGAGCTCATTAATATTTATTGTTTAGTTTGTGATTTGCTGCTTTTTCAGGGGTGGATTCAAGGAAATTTGTTCAGGAGGGGCCATAATTTTCCTTTAAGAACAGTGAGATCTCTTCACAGAGGCTGATGATTGTCTGATGTGTGAATTATAGACCTGCTTGATTAGCTGCTATCTTGGCAGGATAATTCTGTTTCTCCAAATGCATGCTACAGCAGAGGATAAAGGTTTCACATCTTTTATGGATCTTCAAGAGGATTATCCATGATGAGATGGATGGTATTCGTATAAGTCTTACAAATTCAGTAGCACAGTGGTCCTGCATTTTTAAATTATTTTATTATAGTTCCATCTGTAATAGATGGGGAAGCAATGGGATCCAGATATTTCAAGAGAAGGTGATCAGTTGGAAAGCTTTACCTATGGCATAGATTCTGAGGACTGAACACATTCATCTTTCATAAAAGTCTGAAGATTATGCAATTTTTTTTTGTTACGGGGCAGTATTTGAAAGAGAGAGTGCTGTGCTAGCATTGCATTGTCTTGTCTAAATGAAAAACTGTGTAGTAGAATATGCTGAGTCTATAAGTAGTTTTCCCCCAGCAAACTAGGTGGTCTTCTAGTGGAAGCATTTAAGTAATGAGAAGTTGCTCTTTTTTGCCTTTTCTTGCAGACTCTGTATAGATATATCAGCAGATTTTGTTTCTGGATAGAATACCTCAACATTTAAAGAATAGCAGCCTTTTGTCACATTCTCTTCCCACCTGTCCTCCTATTTTCTAATCAGGTTTGGCAAAAAATTTAGTATTTCAGAATGTGTGAAGTAGTCACCCATTGTATTCAATTAAATTTTAGTCACCTAGAAAAGAAAGTGCCTTTAGTACAAAGTCAGATGTACAAAATGATCTATCATGCTGTAAAAAACTCTTGCCGTGAAATTATTCACCTTACTACAATAACAATCAACAATGGTTAGTTGTTATCTAAAGGTTTTCCAGTTTGGAGAGCTTTCATTGCTGAGTTAAATTATTATTTAAATATTTAAAAATTTATTATTTAATTCACTTATTTAAGGAATGTATTTAATACAATGCCTGTAGGGCAACACAAAAGACCTATAGGACAATGTAAAAATTGCTCAAAGAGATCATTAATTCTTTGGTGTCGTGGTTGAACTTTGTCGAAAGCAAAGCACCACGATTCTCCCTCCCCCCCCCCCAAAAAGTTAGAGGGAGAGCAAAAGCCCACTTAACACTAAAATTATGCTTTTAGATAACATAATTGAGACAAAGTTATGTTATACTCCAGAGATGGTGAGACAGGCTGAATAACTTAAGTTGCAAAAATTTTATTACTACAAACTACTAAGATATACCGCACCAGGGAGGGGAACGAAGATAGGGAAAAATTTACGAGGAGAAGAAAAAAACGGACATTTCAAGACACCTGTTCTTTCTGGGAACCTGTCTCTCCCAGGTTGTCCCTCCCCACCCCTGCATGTCTTCCCATGCGCAAGGGGCGCAGGATGAAAGTTTAACATAGATCAACTACTCATTACTGTTCTGTCCAGATCAAGGAGAAGAATCTTCAGCTCCAGCTGGAATGTCTTTTTCAAGAAACATCATGTATAACTGCTGATGGCATGGGATTATTTCTTTACTCGTGGAGAAAGGAAAACATCCTCCAAAACTTCTCTCAAATCTGCTGGCAGAACACAGTTCTTCTAAGCTATCCACTTGCTTCAGACGTGAGGCGGGGCCAAGTCTCTTTCCCATTTTTGGCTTATGATCAGTCCAGTCTCAAAGGCAGGGTTTTTTTCTCAGAGCAAGGTCTCTCTTTCTTACAGGTCTCCCATTGAAAAATAGCCCTTTCGATAACACTTGTTTTCTCCATGTTTGAGAATCCACAGCAACAACACAGACCTGTCTTCTTTTTACTGTGATCTTGGTCTCCATTTTTTTCTTGCATCTCCTCACCCTTCTCCTCTGTTTTTCCCCAGTGCAGGTGATGATACTAACAACCTAGAAACTAATGGAACTCACCCTATCTTATTTTGAATTTCTCTTAAGTACAAGACAATACGTCATCACAGAGGTGTAATAACCTGTGCAATTGGCCCAGGCCTGACCAGCAGCTGTCCATCAACCTCAGAGCCACAATGCATTTGTTCTAAAACACAGGGGGTAGGGCTCCTTTTTGCTGAGAAGAAGAAGAAATTCTTCCGGAACTTTCTCTCGGAACCATTTTGATTCTTGGTCCCATCCCCCCACACCAAAAAACCAGACCGAGTAAAACCAGTACACTTGGCTAGAAACTAATGATTATAAATCACTATTCTTTTCTTAGCTCAGTAGAGGACCGACTTTTTGTTACTGTGAACCACATTCATACAGTACACTGGCTGCACCAGTCTAGTGACATATATCAACTTATTATATAGTCTGCCAGTGCTTACACTGTGGATTGCAAAATGCAGCTTAAATGCATGGTGAGTCCTTTGGTGTTATTATGAACGAAGCTGAGTAGACCTCTTGTTGATGTAGTGGATGAGATTTAAAATTTCTTCATTTGAGAAGTTTATAAGACCAGGGAAAAGGAAATGTGTTGTTTTAGCCCTCCACACCTTAGAACTTCTTTGCCAGAGTAAAGACATTTTCATTGCAGGACAAAACTTTAATCATCTTAATAGGTTTTTCTGGACCGACTCAACATGTTTGATTTTCCCGAAACAAGTAGGCAAATCCGTGAGATTATTATCTGTCAACATGAAGCAGAGTAAGCAATGAGCATACACGGAGTGAATCTGAAGGACAGGCAAGGAAAGAACTCACATTTGTAATATAGGTAGATACCTAAAATCATTAAATAAAGGTATTTTTGTAGTATTATTTGTAATTATTACTTTTGCAATTACTTTGTAATGTAATTATTAAGAGCTTCATTTTATCGATTTTATCTTGGCTTTAAAAATATAAAGTAACTGGTTTGACAGATTACATTCTGGAACAGAATATTTGTCACTTGGATGTTTGTAGGATGAATTCAAAGATTTGCAAAGCTGAAAAAAAATTTCTTAAGATACTTAGAAGCGTTCAAGTTTAATCATATGCTTTAATGTAATTCCATAAAAAAGCATATTTAGTTGCAAATTCCCCTTGCAACACTGAAATCTAAACTTAATTTATGGACACTAAATAAGCCAGCTGACAGTTAGACTAGTTTCCTATTATTTGTCCCAGAAAATAAAACCCAGAATGACAAAACTAGCAGATACTGATAATTTTTCCCCACAGAAAGAGATTACATTGTGTTAAAATGCAGCTGTATATGATAATGGTTGCATGTAGCTCTTGAAAATTGCATATTTATTAATATAGTTAAAATAGAGGAATGAGACGTTTATAAAGATTTTGATACAAATGTCTATTTTTGAAAATAACTAGCTAGTTAAGTAAGAAAAATAGACATACTTTTCCAGCTCATTCCTACATTTTCTTGAAATCCTAACTTTCAACTGCAGGCAGAGTCTGATATATGTATGTTTGTAAGTTATGACTATTTTAGGTCCTCAGCTTGATGAAACCTCAGTAGGACCACCTAGATTTGACTTTGTCAGCCATGGGAAAACTCAAGAAGGAATGGAGGGACCTAAAGTGTAACTAGAGTAGAATCTAGTTTGAATTGAAATCTAGTGTTCTTAAACCTTGACACATCCTTCTGACAAACCCCAAGTTTATAAATAGCGTGTTTATTTGTGTACACAGAAATGTACACAGAAGTGAATCACTCCTTGCCTGTCTGCTCTGGACAGATTGCAACTTCATCTGAGGAGGCCTGGTACTTAGCATTGCATGCACCCTTGCTTATTTTTCTGGAGAAGGAAAGGTGATGCTTTCTGCAGTATGACACAACTTCTGCAGAATTTGTTGAACTCAGAATCCTTTTTGCTAAAATTGCCAGATCAATAATAGGTTTGCTATTACTCAGTAAATTCTATGATTTGTCTTCTTTCTAACTTCTGTTAGAGGTTCGCAGAATCTGTTTCCTATATCATTGATCGATGTCTCACTATTTACCGTTTTATTTTGGTTCTAAGTGCACCATAATATATTAAATAGGAAGGAAAATATCAATAGAACTTCCTTGAAAGAACATTGAGGTTAGAGTGAAAGGTTTGCTGAAGTGAATGGAATGATTTCCTTTAAGCATGGGTCAGGCTTCAGGACCTGCATAATCAGTTTCCAAAGTGATTAGGAAGCAAAATACAGAGCTGAGTCCATGATGGCAGTGATTTTTTTTTATTACTTTGCAAACTAGTTTCCAGCTGATCATCTGCAGATGTCTTGGTAAAACAGCAGAATGTAGCTTGGTTTGTTGGTCCTTGGCATCCTCTGTTTCATATATGGTCACATATGAAGTTGCATTCAACACAATATTTCAAGATCTCACTTGCCAAAATGTGTCAGGATAAGGCTTTAACTTAAAGATTTCTATTTAATCATTTGGGTATTTTACTATTCACTACTTAGACAAAAAAGCCTCACCCAAACACTTTCTACTGCTTTATTTTCTCTTGTCTTCTTCTACGTTTTCCCTAAAAAAGCAGAAGAAACTACTTTTCTAAATTTCCTTTTGTCTCCCTATCTAAACGTAAAATTGTCATGGTTATCTCTGCCCCAAATAATGATCATTACTTTATCCCTTATCTCCTTAACTGTTCCTTTGTTTAGGTCCTTTATGACACAGGAATAAATTCTAAACAAGAATTTAAAAACAAAAACAAAACAAAAAACTAAGAACATTTCTTGTAGATGAAAAAAGTAATCTTGATGAAGACACATAATATAAACAAACTATGGTAAGATTACATGGTTGTTCTTTAGGTGATATTCTCCTTAGCCATTCCTTCAACTACAAAAGAAAAAAGTGTCTTTTGTTGATTTGTTGGTTTTAAATCAGACAGCCTGCTCGATGGAAATATCTAAACGGGGTTTCTTTCTATGACTGGAAATTTTATCTTATTTAAGAAACTTTTGAGTTGTGTGTCACTAATAGGAAATTAACCTGTTGTATAAGTCCCTGCACATTATAGTTCTGTCCAGAATGACTCAGATGAAAATCATTCTGTTTCTTTCCTAGCAGAACAACAAAACTAAACATAACCAGGAAAAAAGCTTTAGCAAAAATCAATAGATGAAAATTTGAGTTTTTCCATAAATTTTCTAAGAAGCTCATTAGAAAGCCTATGCATCAATCTTTTGAAACAATACTGAGAAAATAAAAAGTTCACCATCAAAGCAGTTCTGACTTAACAGCTGGCAAGCTGGCCTCTAAACGGTGCCCTATTGTGCTAAAATTGTAACTCAGGAAAGGACGTATCTTTAATCTCATTGGATAAATGACATAATAAGAATGTGAAATCCGTTCAATAATGTGATACAAATACTTTTGTAAACACAGTTAACAAATATTTTCGTATATAGTAACCTATTCTAAATTGCTGAGTAACACGCATATTTTCTCCTGAGAGAGTAATGCAAACAGTTCTCAATATCTAGAATCCATAGAATACAGGGGTTTTGAACTTAAGGAAAAGTTCTACTAAACATTGTATCTCATTATTTGGAATCATATATTTTCATCATATGGTTCTTGGAAACCAGATCATGTCTCATTTTAGACGAAAAAAAGGCTCGAGTCAGTAACAAGAATATCACAGTGAGGGAATCTAATGATTTCTTCAGAATTTCTATTTATTTTATTTCCATAATCAAGTGTTTAAGGATTCTTGGTCACTTCACATATTTCTATGTTGTTTTCAAAAACATTGGATTTTGCAAATACAACGGTTCCACTTAGACAGCAAACCAAACATAAGAACTGATGATAATTAAAAAGATAATTTATTCAGACACTTTCCATGGTTTGTTGGCTGTCAGCAACCAGTTCACTAAATCATTAGATCTTTTTATTAACTAATTTGCTAATTTCTTCCATAAATAATTACTTCCCCAGATCATTTGTGTAATTACCATTCAATGTAATAATTTATATGACTTTAATGAGTTTTAAATGACACATTTAACTGTGACTAGGCATTTAACTGGGTTTTTATAATGTCAAAGAGCTTTTTCTTGATGAAGTGTTATTTTTATGCTTCCTTTATTTACTCAATTCCACCTTCTGAGACTGAAAGAAATTCTTCAAAAATATCAAACGTATCAAACAGACCTAGAACAAGCTTGCATTCTACTTGAAACTCTGACACTGCTCATTGTTCAGGTCTTTTATCATCCAAGTACAGAAATTTTCTGCATGCCTCAAGTTTGATCTGTCGACTTTTCTGAATTCATGAAAGTTACCAGAGTTGTATTGGTAGAGTGTTATTTATACTTCGTAATGGCACAGTTCAAGGGATCAAGTGCATCCTCAGCAAATTTGCAGATGACATCAGGCTGAGTGGTGCAGCTGACACATCTGAGGATTATCTGCCATGGAGAGGGACACGATAAGCTCAGAGCTGGCCCATGGGAACTTGTGCAATTTAACGAGTGCAAGGTGCTGCACCTATGCTGGGGCAACTCTGGTATCAACACAGGCTTGAGAGGATAAATTCAAGCATCCGGGAGAAAGACTTGGGGATACTGTGATGAAGGCTTGACCTATACCTGGCTATGTACACTTGAGCCCAGTGGGCAACCAGATCTGGGGTAGCATCAAAACAGCATGGGCAGCAGGGCAGGGGTGGGATTCTGCCCTTCTGTCCTTCCTCCAGTGAGATTGCTTGGGGTGCTATGTTCAACTCTGAGGTTCTTAACACAGAAAGAACATTGAGAAGCAAGTCCAGAGGAGGTCGCCAAGATGATAGAGTTTAGCTGTATAAGGTCAAAGTCACTGAACTATGCTTCTTCAGCACAGTTATATATGAGTATAACCATGGTCTGTCATTGTACTCTTCTCTGATGATAATGTAAATATGAATTGTCTTCAGCTGTGACTCATGATGAATGCATGAACATTTACTTCTTATGCGTGGTGATATTACTTGGCAGAGACCAGGTGTTGGAGCGGCCATTTGCAAGGAGAGACACATAAACACCTCGTAGACTGTTGAACGTGCATCTCTTCACTTTATTAATGAAGCCGAGGCTTTTATACCCTTGGCGTAATGGCATGGGCGGTAAACATAAACACTTTTTTTGTAACAGGGATAAGGGTAACTTAACGTACAGAAGCTCTTATTAACGCCATAAATTTCCTTATGGTAGCTCTGCCATTGCAGGGGCTCGGCTGACTACCCTCGCCATAGAGTTACATTGCTGCTTCTCACGGCCTGGCGGGCACTCGAGATAGACCCGACTGGAACGTTACAGCACCTGCGGCTGTCGGCCAACAGTGGCCAACGCAAATGCAGTGCCATTCAAGACCTTTCTCCCTTACCAGCCTAGGCCTAATAATGGCTTACCAACATCTCCCTGTTTTTCTTTAAAAAACAAAGGAAGAAAAGAGTCGGTCAGCTCGAAACCTGCAAGAGCAAAACTTCTATCAGAGGCAAAACTTTACAACGTAAATTCTACACATATATGTATATAACAACAAAAACAAGAACAGAATAACAGAAAAAACAGCAAAGCCAAAATGAAACATCTTAGAAACTTTGACACTTTTCAGTCCTTCGACACCTTCCTTATCTGTCCTTTCTGTAATCATTGGCGAATCGGTAGATTTGCGAAATGAGAAATCACATCTTCTTTTCCTTTCACTGTTCTTCTCTCGCTGGATGTAGGCACTGACATTTCATTGTACCTTTCATCTCGAGGCACCCATAGAGCTCTGCGGTGAAGAAACACAGAGATACCCTCGACCCCAGTACAGTACCCTAGCTGGTTCCTGCCAAAGGCTGTCTTTAGGTTCGTATCTCACCCAAACTCTGGTGGTTTTCCTGATTAGTCCAACGATAGTATTAATAAAGCAGGATCGTTGTCACCAAAGACACACAAATAATTCAAAACAAAAAGACACTTCAATAACCTTCCCTGAGGATCTCCTACATTGAGCGCTTCCTCAGATATTTCTTTAGAGTGCCATGGGCCCTCTCAATAATAGCCTGTCCAGTTGGAGAATGAGGGATGCCTGTTTTATGCCCTATTCCCCATCGACACAAGAATTGCTCGAACCTCTTCTGTGTAAGCGTCCGTTGTCAGTTTTAACTTTCCTGGTATTCCCATGACTGCAAAAGAGCTGTATGCATGTCACTAGACATGCACAGCTTTTTCACCAGCCTGTGCTGTAGCCCATACAAAATGACTGTACGTATCGATAGTCACATGAACATACTTGACTTTCCCAAATTCTGGCACATGGGTGACATCCATCTGCCAAAGCTCATTGCTCTCGAGGCCAGAGGATTAACTCCAAGTCCTAATCGACAGCCCCCGTTGTGGTGGCTGCAGATAGGACATGCCCTGACGATGGCTCTGGCTTCACTAATAGGAATTCGAAATTCCCGATGCAGCCCTTTACCATTCTGATGGAACATGAAATGAGCTTCCTTGGCCTGTAACTGCTGGGGAATGGGTGCAACCTGGCCCGTCAAGACCAATCTGTCGACCCTGGCATTACCCTCTCCCGGCCCCAGGTCCCATTTATGACTTCTCACATGAATAATAGAGAAAGCCTGTTCTTGCAGTCTGGTAACCCTTTGCAAGGTCATAAATAACTCATGTAACCTTTTGTTTCGCACCTGCCAAATGACAGCGTCTTCAATCCTCTCACATACACCTGCTACATACAAGGAATCAGTGACAATGTTGACAGGTTCAGTTATGTGGAGCATAGCCCATACCACTGCTGCCAACTCCATGGTTTGCAGGGAGTCTTCTGCAGTGGCAGTGGTGATATGTTGCTCCCACTGACCTTGTTGTTTCCATGTCACTGTAGCAGTTCCCGATTTTCTTCCCGCATCTGTGAATACAGTGGTCGCATCTGGTAATGGAACCAATGATCTTTTGGG
Organism: Malurus cyaneus samueli; assembly: GCA_009741485.1. Classification (NCBI taxonomy): domain Eukaryota; kingdom Metazoa; phylum Chordata; class Aves; order Passeriformes; family Maluridae; genus Malurus; species Malurus cyaneus. Next base: position 38,706,805 of record CM019236.1, read on the forward strand.
TGAGCTATCCATCCCCATTGTCCCATTTGCAAGGAGACAGGGAGAGACACATAAACAACCTCGTAGACGTGGTTATATGTGCTATCTCATCCGCTTTATTAACGGAAGCTGGGATTTTTATACCCTTGGCTCGTAACGGTGACGGCCGTTAGACGTAACGGTTTTTTGTAACAGGGATAACGGTAACTTAACGTACAGAAGCTCTTACTAACGCCATAAATTTCCTTATAAGGTAGCTCTGCCATTGCAGTGGGCTCGCGCTGACTACCCTCACCATAGAGTTACATTGCTGCTTCTCACGGCCTGGCGGGCACACGAGATAGACCCGACTGGAACTGTCAGCACCTGCCGGCTGTCGGCCAACGGTGGCCAACGGCACCGAATGTTCCAGAGCCTTCATGGGCCTTCTCTGCCCTTACCATGCCTAGGCCTTATAATGGCTTACCAGACCCAGGAGGGACATTTTTAAGGATGTGTTCCGTAAGATCCTCAGAAAGAACTAATGGATTATGGGCTAGATGAACGGACAATGAGTTAACTTGAAAAGTGATAAGTGGGCAGCACCAGATGGTGGTGATTATGTGGCTCACCAGCAGGTTTACAGATGAAACTGAAGTGGGAGGAATGGCTCATATGCCAGAGGTCAGGCTGCAATCCAGAGGCACCTTGATTGGCTAGAGGAATGGAACATTAAAATATTTCTTTAAGAGAGGTTAAGGAAGAAGATTGTAGAGAAATAAATATTCCTGTGACTATAACAACTTTTCTCTGAAAAAAAATTATGTTAAGATACAACTGGCAAATATCTCACAATACACTTCTTAAAGTATGATGGGATTCTAATGCAGAATGAGTACAATGGCACTAACTAAAGCTGTTGGGAAGCTTTCTAGACAATATCAAAAGTTTGCAACTGTTGGGAAGCTTTCTGGACAATATCAAAAGTTTGAAACAGTTGCATCCCCCCTTTTAAGTATCTCCTCTCAATGGGATTGAGATCATGAGCAGGGGCAAAAGAAGAGTACCAACTTTGTAAAGTTTATTCTACTATGTCTTGCTCCCACAAATTGAAAGCATGGAATTTAACCTTCACAGTATTTCTAAGGTGCAATCTGTTTTCCAAAGCATGCAAAGCTTTTGGGCTACTGAGGGGAGAACACTTGTTCACAATGCCTGGCAGCCTACCTGTCTTCTCATACTCCACCTGATATTTGGTCCTATCTCAGTACTAAGATCTTTTTACTTGCAGTGATTCCGTTTTGCACTGTATGGTTGCTTGTTATAGATTGTAAGAAACTTGAGTCCTAATACTGATTTTAAGAAGTCTCATTGGTTTACTGTGTTCTATATTCAAACTTCTTAGAAAGAATAGGAAAGCATAGGAAACTGGATTAGTTTTTCACTCTGAGAACAAGTCTGCATATGTAATTGACCAAAAAAACAATTAGTGCATTTGGGTTTGAAAATGTAGCCTGCAGTTTGGAAATAGCACTTTCACATACTATTGATGCAAAGGAAAAGAATTCCTCCAACCAGAGAAAAACAGACAAACTTCTGTTTTGTCTGAAAAACTAACAGACAAAAAAATCACAACAACCCTCACTGCCTCCCAACCTCCCAACAAAACCAAACAACAGTCAGGGAAGTCAGGTAGAAAGAAGAACCACAAGAGAAGGGTGATATCCATGTAGTCTCATTAGACTGAGATGGCAAAACATTAGATAAGTGTACTTGCCATGACAATAAAACACATCATAGTCTTGTTAGTTTTGTCTCAAAGTAAATTCAGTCTTTCAAACTTACTTGCCTCCATTACCTAGAGGATAATAAAAAAATATAATGTGTGGTACATCTCCATTAGCTATACATGCACAGCATTCAAACTGTGTTCCAACTCTTCTTGCTAGGATAATTCAGAGACTGGGTGATTTGTGATGTCAGAGCTTTAATAAATTAGATATGCTCCTGGCTTCTAAGAAAGTTAATTTACTGAATGTTTTTGTTATTTGTGAATGAATGATTGTTACCATTTCCTGAGCTCTCATTTCCATTTCTGACACTTGTAATTTCATTAAAGAGTTAACCTGTGATAGACTGCTACCAATAAACTGTTTTGAGCAATTTTCTTTTTCACACAGATCATCTTAAGTTGCAACCTGCTTAAGCAGACTTTTTCAGAGGTGACACTCATTATAGATGCTCTTTCATTGAGGCAGTCAATTTAAGTGTCAGACTGTGATGCACGAGTCTCTCAGGCTGATTTTCCTCCTCCAGTGTGTCAATATGGCTTCAAGTTTGCCTGGAACATGAAGGAGGAGGACTTGACTACGGGGAGATGTGCATCTACTGATCTTTTTCATGATTGTGCTCAAGAGGTGGATTCAGAGAGTACCATGGGAAATAGCCTGTTGAAAACAAAGGGGTCCAGGGAAGGATGAACATACCTCAGAAAGAAATCATGGAACCCCAGGAGCGACTGTCCTTATGTGCCTAAAGATAAACTGACATGGAAGATGATCAGCCTGGATGGATGGACAGGGTGCTTTGAAAAAATTAAGGGAAAGAAAGAGGGTGTCTCACCTTTGTAAAGAGGGGCAGATCACTCAGGAAATATTTAAGTATGTCGCTATGTCATGTAATGATTAAGTAGAGAGACAAATGCCCAATTAGAACAAAATTTGGCCATTTCTGTGATGGATAATGAGAAAAAAGTTTTTACAAATACATTAATGACAAAAAAAGGGTCAAGGAGAACTGCCATTCTGTATTGGATGTGAAGAGGAATATAGTTATTAAAGATGAAGAAAAGGATGAAGCATCTTCCCTCCCTCAACAGTAGGTCAGGTCATCCTCAGGACAGCTGGCTCCTGAGCAGGTAGGAGAACAGAAAAACCACCCCTGTAATCCAGGAGGAAACAGTTAGTGACCTGCTGAGCCACTTGTATTTCATAAGACTGTGTGACTGACCCCCATGCCATCCATCTCCATGAGCAAGCTGGCAGAAGAGTTCACCAAGAGTTCTCCCTCATTTCTCATCAGTGCAGGCTCAATGGGGAGGTCCAGATGACTGGAAGCTGACCAATTCGATGTCCATCCATAAGAAGGGCTGGAAGGAGGATTCAATAAACTACAGGCCTGTCAGCCTGACCTTGGTGTCCAGCAAGATAATGAAACAGATCATCTTGAGTGCTATCACATGACACCTACAGGATGACTGAGGGGTCAAACTCAACCAGCTTGGATTTGGTAGGTGCAGCTCCTGCTGACCAACCTTTTTTCCTTTTATGACCAGATGACCTACTTGGTGGATGAGGGAAAGGCTATGGATGTGTCTGCCTGGAGTTCAGCAAGCTTTGATTTGTCATAGCAAACTGGAGGAAAAGCTGGTTTCCATGGCTTGGATAGGTACAGCCATCCCTGCGTTAGGAACTGGCTGGGTCGGCCAGAGTGTGGTGGTGACTGGTGCCAAATCCAGCTGGTGGCCTGCACTAGTGTGTCCCCGGGATCAGTGCTGGACCCAGTCCTGTTTAGTATCTTACTGATGATCTGGATGAGGGCATTGAGTCTACCAGTGACAATTTGCAGATGACACCAAGCAGGGTGTGAATGTTGATCTGTTGGAGGGTAGGAGGCTCGCAGAGGGGTCCGGGCAGGCTGGATTGATGGTCGAGCCCACGATTGAGA
>CM019236.1:38732251-38743780 GCA_009741485.1 Malurus cyaneus samueli
TAGATGTTGAAAAAATTGCAGAGTTATACACTGATTGAAATCACTGGGAAGAGGTTTGAATATGATGTGCTTGGTTAAGCTGAGTATATGTTGAAGTACATCAAGATTAAAGCCAATTAAGGGAAGTGGGAGGCTTTGCAAACAGTTCGTTGAGCAATACCCAAACCCTAAATCTACATCTGATTTGGTTCAAGCCAGGCTATTCCCGAGCTCAGCGCCGGTATCCCAGTATGATTTAAAAACCATTTACATAAATTCTGTATCCAGCATGAAAGAATGCATATCAAAGTTATGTTATTGATTCACGCTTTGCTGCTGCTGCTAGGAAATCCAAAATTCACGAGTTCATCCTACTCTCAGGATGTTGGACTTTCAGACTGTACAAAAAAAACAGAAAAATCTGTAGTTTGACTAAAGTATTTGTCATTGAGACAAGTGGTAGCACTACAATGTTATTTAATCATTAATTAGAATATATCAAACAAGAGATTTTCTTAGTTGGTTCAAGCTAATATGAAAGTTCTCAATGAAATTAAAAAAGGAAGGTCACTGCTGAATTTGACCAAGAAGCTGAAGAAAAAAGAGTAATTAGTCTTATATTACTTAACTTTAGAGTTAATTACGTGGAATAAGTACAGATTACTAACAATATTGTAACAGACATTACAATGATTACCTCAGTGGAAATAAGATGGCTTGTGATGCATTAGTGTAAAGAGTTGAGCTTTCTGAGGAATATTTACTTTCTGTTTCTAAAAAATTTTTAAAAATTTGTTTTGAACTTAATAGGCCTTTTTTGAGGACGGAAATGGAGCTTTTGCTCTTGGAATGGGGCTTCCCCACACATAGAACCTAAATTGGCTTGAATACCTTTCAGTACTTTTACTCAAACGATCCTGGTTTAACTTCTGCCTGTTAAAGAATGTAAATGTGAAACTTGGTATTTATTTACAGGGCATTTAACTTCTGTTTTAGGAAGATGAAGAGGACAAATAATTAGATGCTTCATTTAATATTAAGTTGGGTTCAAGTCATTTGTGGTCTCAAGCCCATTTGTTTGATTTTCTTACACCTAAATTTTAGCTGCTGGACTAGGCTTATGTGCTGTATGGCTTTCATTGGTTTAGGGCTCTCCCACATTGGGCTATGCAAAAAAACCCTTTCCTTGCATGTTCAAAATATTTTCTGCTGAAATTCTTTCATGCAGCTTAAGACAGAGAGTAAATACCGTGCTGCTTTATGGGCATCAAACACATATCTGCATATCTGGTGTTCTGACCAGATCTCACTGTTGGTATGCATAAAATGAAACAACAGCTAACCAAAAATGTTAAAAGTCTCTGCAAAGTTTAATCCAGTTTAATTCTGATTCACTTCGATGGCTTTGCTGTAACAACACTCAATATCCTCGGTCTGGGCTATGACTTTTGGATGAAGTACTTTCTATATGACCCTGCTGGTAAGCGAATGGTGTTAATAAGGTCATGGTTGTGGGTTTAATCCATGGATGGGCCATTCACTTAAGTGTTGAACTTGCTGAATCTTGTGGGTCGCTTTCAATTCAGAAGATTCTGTGATCAGCTTTCAGTAGTGTACATTAAATTAAGTTATGCAGTCCTTGGCAGGGCTTATGCGTGTCAAATCTGCTTTTTCTTTATTGTTTGTTTTGATGGTTGATGCTGCCAAATTCAGCACTGTTATTAAAAACTTTCAAAATCAGATTATCACAAAATCACAGAATCACAGAATGAACTATGTTAGAGAAGACCTTTGAGATCATCGAGTCCAATCCATGACCTAACACCTCCTCATCAACTAAACATGGCACTGAGTGTCACGGCCAGTCTTTTTAAACAGGTCCAAGGACCTTTGTCTGTCCACCTCCCTGGGCAGACAATTCCAGTGTCCAATCACTCCTTCTGTGAATAATTTTTTCCTGATGTCTAACCTAAACTGCCCCTGGCACAGCTTAAGACTGTGTCCTCTTGCTCTGCCAGTGGATGCCTGGGGGAAGAGGGTGACCCTGACCTGGCTGCACCCTCATTTCTGGTGGTTGTAGAGAGTGATAAGGTCTCCCCTGAGCTTCCTTTTTTCAGGCTAAACACCCCTCAGCCATTCTTGTGGAGTTGTGTTCCAAGCCCCTCACCAACTTTGTTGTCCTCTGGGCACTCTCAAGTTTCTCAATGTCCTTCCTGGACTGAGGGGCCCAGATGGACACAGCACTCAAGGTATGGCCTCATCAGTGCTCAGAACAAGGGAAGAATCCCTGCTCTGGTCGTGCTGGCCACACTATTGCTGATGCAGGCCAGGATGCCATTGGCCTTCTTGGCCACCTGGGCATATACTGGCTCATGTCCAGTCTTACATCAGTCAGAACCCCCAGGTCCCTTTCTGCCTGGCCACTGTCCAGCCACTCTGTCCCCAGCCTGTAGCACTGCAGGCATTGTTGTGGCCAAAGTGCAGGACTTGGCAACACTTGGATTTTTGAACATCACATTGACAAACTTGGTCCATCTGTCCAGCCTACCCGGATCCCTCTGCAGAGCCCTCCTACCCTCCAACAGATAGACACTCTCTCCTGTCTTGGTGTCATCTGCAAATTTACTGATGGTGGCCTCAATCTCCCCCTTCCAGATCATCAATGAAGATATAAGAACGGACTGGGCCCAGCACTGATCCTTGAGCATTATTAATTGTTATTAATAACTATTATAATTTGCAATTTACCCACAGCTGTTACTTTAGAGCCTGCTGCATGTAAACCAACAGAATAAAAGGGAAAATGAGCTCTCTATCTTAATCTTTATTAACCATTAATTTCAGCATCTCTCTAGTCTATTCTAATTCTCTAGAGCCTAATTTTCTAGAACATTTTTCTGAGTTTATTGAGAGCTCAAGAACTTGTTATGGAACTGACATGTGGGAAGTGATGGGAAAACATATTCCTTGGGCCGAAGACTGTTAAGTTCCATTACGGTACCTTAGGCATGGGAAGGAACTGTGAACTCAAGTATACAAACAGAGTTGTGTTATCATATGGCAAAGTATGAGCAAATCTCAATCAGCAAAAAAGGGGCTATGCAGAGAAGAAAATTTGCATGCAAAATACAGATTTTCTCAGCACTTCTGAAATACACTGTAGTTAACTTTATTGGTCCCAGAAGGAAAGCTCCAGAATAACTGACTTCTTGACTGAGACATTTGCAAGGCAGAGCTGTTTCTTGATTTGTTGTTACATTGAGAATTTTGACTGAACACAACTGTTACTATCAAAACTCTTTTGTTCACATAAACATCAATGGGCCATTATCCAGAACATAATTCTCTGTTTCTTAGAGAAGTTATACAGAAGAAAGACAATATTACAAACTTAATAGTATCTTTTGCTTAATCCTTATTTTCATAGTTTTAACTTTAGCAATTTGACCCATCTTCTGGAATTCTCACTGAAAATGAGGAAATTACACATTCAATAATAATAATATGCCTCTTTATTTCTGGCTCTCTACATGTTTAGCAAAATATTTGCTGTGGGTTTTCTACCTTACATGACATGTAGTGTCTCTGATGACAAGTGCAATCTATATTTAGAAAGGCTGATGTGAGAGGATAAGGGGAAGCTTGTGAGGTTGGAATTGTTTCCTCAGGAGAATTTTCAGAGTCTCACTGTTCTTGTTACCATATATAAATGCTTTACTCCTTTGGGGAAACCTCTTTTTCTTGGGAGATACACTGGATATGCTGACAGCAGCTAAAAACGTGCACCAAACTGCATGCTGCCAAAGTTTGTTAGAAATCAGTGAAAGTTGGATTTCGACACTCAACATGTTGCTGTGCACCTTACTAGTGCAGCCATCAGTGGGAACCATGCTAACCTGCTCCAGCTACCCTCTGGAAGAGGTGCCAGAGGTGCCCTTCTCAGGCCCACAGAAAGGCAGAGAGACAGCAGAGGGGTTGAGCAGTGAAAGAAAACTTTGCAAATAAATAAATAAGTAAACAGAAGATGAGAGAACAGGTGCAAGCAGTTGCTAAAATGAAGTGTACAGAAGCTAAGAACATAATGTGAATTACGAGCACATTCTTTGATGGCTCATTAAGGCTGGTTTCACCTGAATCTACATTTTGCAGCTGCCAGTCTCAAGGATCAATGGTATCTTAAAAATGCCAGCAAAAAAAATTGTCATTTTGATAATGGAGAGTCTAGGAAATATGACATATATTCAAAATATCAATAGCATCTAGGAAATATGACATATGTTCAAAACAAAGTGCTTTATTTCAGCACTAGATAACACAAATTGGAAATGCTTTCCTGAACTCCTGGCTTTGGAAACCATAGAGTGGATTTTCTTCTTAGTATCTTAGTAAAGTTAGAACTTAGTAAAGTTCTGTATTTTGAATTTAAAATTACAATAATGTTGATAGCACATGGATATTTTTGTTGTTGATAAGTAGTGCTTACCCTAAGCCAAGGACTTTCCAATTTCCCAGAGTGCCAGTAAGCAGGTGCACAAAAATCTGGAAGGGACCACAGCCAGGATGACTGACCCAAAGGGATATTCAGTACCACACAATATCATGCCCAGTATATAAATCTGGGGCTGGGGTGTGGTGGGGATTGGCTGGGAGGTGTAGATGGCTGCTGAGGGATGGGCTGGGCATTGGTCAATGGGTGAGTAGCAGATGTTATTGTGCATCTTATTTCTTTCTTTGTTTTTTTCTTTCCTCTCTCTCCTTTTCATTACAATTATTACTATATTTTACTTTGTTTCAGTTATTGAAGTATTCTAATCTCAACCAATGGTCTTTACTTTCTCCTCCCTGCCAGAGGCAGCATGTTGAGTGAGCAGCTGCATGGTACTTAGTTGCCAGCTGGGATTAAACCATGATAAGAAGAAATATCTGTTTGTGCCCTAATTGGACATGCCTTTCTTCAGCCTTCCACTATCGATAGATAATCTTGTTTATAAGGTATTAGAAATTCCTGGTTGATAAACTAAATAGGCTCTTATTTCTTTTATCAGGCTTGCTGGTTTATCTCAGTTACTTTGGAGACATTTGCATAAAGAATAGGTCAAGAAAAGGAAGAGAAACCTTGTTATGACAGACAGTTATGAATTAGTGATGAATAATTGGTGATTATGCTTATTAGAAGGATCATACTGAAGAATGAGCCATGAAGAAGGATCTTTATTTGCAACAATTCTAACTTGCTTATATGGAAATGGTTAATTCTTCCTTTAGGTTTAACAGCTAAATGTTACTAATGTTTTTTTTTTACTCCCTGCCAAAGTTACATGGTGGGATTATATGCACCACACAAGAACAAATATAAGATCAGAGATGGTCTTATTTTTTTTTTTTTTCAAAAGGTCTTAAACTGAGTAAAAACTAATTAGAAACCTACTAAAAATTGTATTCAAGGAAAGCATATGTAATAGAAAGAGAATAATGCCCAAGCAAAAGGATCTAATGTAAGAAGGTGAAAAGTTATGGATTATAAAAATCTAATGGGGGTTTTAGAAGGTGAGGTATGCAATAAAAATGGTATCTTATGCAAAGAACAAACTCGAATCTGTTTGTTTTTTATGCATTGTGCTGACTGCATCTCTCTACAAGGAAATAGTTTTGCTTCACTTTCAAAGTAACTCTGTCTGTCCTCAGGAACAAAATTTTATTCATCATTTTGGTGTCTGTCAGTTCTTACACATCTTTTGTGTAATATTTGCAGATTGAGAGGAAGTCAAACATACACATTTTATTAACTGCATTGACTTTCTATAAACTACAGTGTAGATTTCATCACTTGGTATTTGTTTCATGCCTTAAATACATTTATTCTTAAAAAACACAGTAGGGGATTGACTGAGGAAAAGAATACTGCCTCGATCATAGAAAATAATTATGCTTGCTCATAAAGTGTTGTGAAAAGATGAGCAAAGGAATGAGACTCCATAAAGTTTTCTCTGCTTCATTTTTACTTCAATTTATATTATAAATACAAATAATAAATAACATATTTCTCTCTTTTTTTTGTCTGTCATTGTTTCTGCATTCTCCTCAGTTACAACAAAATCTTTACAAAACAGGCATATCTCCAGATTCTGAGTGAAGCATCTACAGAACTCTGAACAAATTTTACTGTCCAACCACTCTTTTCTTTTTAATGTATGTTGCTTTTCCAATAGACAGTTGCACAGCACCAAAACACCTTTTTTATTTTATTAGTAGAAAATAAAAAATAAAAAAGCTATAAGAGAATAATGTAACCTTTGAAATGAAGCAATAATTTTCAAAGGAAGCCTTAATAATAAAATGATGCTTTGACCAGATAAGCCTAACTAGAAAAGCTATTCAGGAAAATATTGCTGTTTAAATTTGTAATGGAGAAAACATTAATAGAAATCTCTTCCATAAATGTATAATATATGAGAAAAAAATGGAAGTATATTGAAAACAGCACTGAATTACGAAAAACATTCTTGATTCAAGTTAAGTAGCTTCTTCTATAGCAATGCTTTCACAAATTGGTTCTGATGGAAAATGGTGTTAAGTGTACATTTATATAGCATTGATAAGTATCAGATCAATTCAAAATTGCTTGTTGAGTTGGTGATTAAGTGATTTGGTGTCATAAAGAATTTTGAAGTATCAGTTTCAACAAATGCTTCTAGAAGTTGTGTTTCAAAAAATATCTACCACACCAGGTTGAGGAATGTATGGAATGTTTCTTTTAAGGAGATTTTTTGTGATATGAGCAGCAACCACATATTTATGGAGACTACAAAAATCTGTGTGTAACTTAACAGCTTTCTTCATGAAAATACAAATTATCTTTTGAAAATGTAGCACATTTTTTATAGGCATGTGCTATAAATGCCAAATAATTCCCTTTTTAAAAGGGAAGGGCCTTTTGACAATCAAAAAGTTTTAATTCTGTTGAAATATTTCTCCATTAAAATTATTGAAATCATATTACAATCAATATTCTGCAGGTATTTCCAACACCATTTTTCTGTTCAGAAGATTTACTTGTGCAGTCTGTCAAGAATCTGCAGTAGCCATGACTAAACAATGTGGTTATAATTGTTTGTGCGTAAGGCCAATGCAGACAGATAGGACATCAGGTGCATTTTTGGGATTTATTGCCTAAAATTTATTATTGTGATATTTTTTGATTAAATTTCACATTGTTCCAACAGCTGGTGGTAGGACAGATTTATTATGCAAACACAATTACTCAATGATAGTATTATAACTCAGCATCACTGGTTTGGAAATTTCAGTGCCTGCATGCAAAATGTTTCTCATTTCCAAATTCTTTCTGATAGAACCAATTTCTTTAGTCTAGAATATGTAATGATATTAGGTCATTGTTTTGCTTCCCTCATTGTTATAGATCAGTGATTCGTGATCCGTAGAAGTCTTCAGGGTATTGATTTATTTTGCTGGAAATGATAGTCCTGAAGTATTAGCAATACCAGAGGAAAAAGAATAAAATTCTGCTACTCAATGAAGCCTGAATCTTTCCATCATATACTATAAAGACATTTAAGGCTTTTGTACATATTTATTAATTTTTAGATGCACACAGATAATTTAGAATTTTAGGTGTTGAATTTTAGATATTTTCTGTGATGGTTTAAAAAAAACAAACTCTATAACATGTTATTTTTTTTACAATCTTATTTGGTTTATGCAAAACTTAGTCTTGAAGGTAGACAGAAGTTAAACAGAAGACAGTGAATTCTCGAAGTATTAGGGGAAATGTGAAACCAGGAGACATTTTCAGAAGAACATAGTTTTCAAATAGCCACCTATCTGTACCAGAATCTTCCCTGGATAAATAGGAGTTCTGTTAGTCTACACTTTTTTTCCCTTAAGTCCTCAGTGAATTCTTGCATAGGTAACTACAATATTGCACACACTCTAGCCCAAAATTTAGACTGCTCTTTCTAACATCTGTAGAAGGACTTAAAATTGTTGAGGACAATTATAATTTTTTTTTATTCTTATTTTTATAACACTATAGCTTGATATACAATGCTGAACAGGATTTTTGAAAAGTTTGAAATAGCACTAAGCTTTCATCTTTTTCCTCTAGAAACCTGTAAATTCTTTTTGCACTTGATTCTGTGAAGAGTTAAAGACATTTAGAAAAATTTCATGAATATATATTTCTCTTGTGTTAGCATAAAACATTTTTGAGTGTTATTGAAGACCTGTAACAGCTCTACAAAACATTAAACAGCTGTAAACTCAGGTGCTCAGCTTAAGTACAAGTATAATTGCTTAGGAGTTGAGAATATGTAAACCGACAGGCCAAATGAGTTATGCAGACAAAGAATAAGAGCAGAGGATAAGATTTTTTTTTAATTCTAGTCTACCCAATACCTTGTCCACAGCACATTCCTCTGTGTCGTGACATTAGATCCATCATGTTACCTGTTAAGCAGCAGAGTGGATTTAGCTCCAAACAGATTGTTGGCTGTTGTGAAAACTCCCTGTAGCTGCAAATTCATCTGAGAGTGTCTAGGTAGAGGTTCTTAATAGTTCCCAGACACAGATCCATCTAAAGATAATAGTGACAATATTTAAGAAAAAGACACTGTTTTATACTGTCAATCCTGTATTCACCCAGAAATCAATTGGGAAAATTAAAAATGGAAGCAGCAATTGCTGTATGTTTTCATTGAAAAAGGGGAGTTATAACCGACTCTGTGGAATCACAAGATGGATTTTGGTTTCATGTCAGTAAGATTGCTGGTGTTTTTGAATCCAGCAGCAATGTCACAATTTCACTTGCTGATTTAAAGATTACTGATTTCTCACCAAAGCTGTGGTTCAAATATATGTCAGAATAATATAATCCTGTTAATTTGTTTTCCCCTAACACAATAAATTAACATATGTCTTTTAATATGTTTTAATTGTGGTATCTGGTTGGGAGAAGTTAAAAACTGAAAAAAAATCAGTTGAAAAGATGACACTAAGTAGAAATTTTTGAAGTCAACAATAACAAAAACCACTACATTGACAACTGCAGCTACAGTAGAGGGTAAAGATCTTGTTTTAGTCAGAGCATAAGCATCAAAAGTTTAAAATTACCTACATTTAAGCCTGAACTTAAAATCTGATTTAAATCTAAGACAGAAGTTGCAGATTATCATTATTCTTATCACATATCTGTAGTCTACATGTCTTTCATTTTTCTTGGCATTGGTTTCAAATCATTAAATGTCAAATGCTAAAGGCCAATTCACTGTACTATGTTTAATATTGCCTATTTTTGTACTTATGCCACTCTTGAACACTTTGAAGAAAGACTTTGAGGTTTCAGATATGAACTGTTAACATAGACATTAAAAAAACTCTGAAAGAACTGTTTTTACACTCTATTGATAATTTTCCTTTAGTTTACATTATGGGTTATTTTTTTTAATTTAGAAAAATTAGTGTAATTTTATAGATGACTCATTTAACCAATGGAAAAGCTTTGAGTTTGTAATTTATTATATGTTTTACTACAGTTCTGGCATGATTTAATTGGTTAAAATTTTACCATCTGGATAATCAAACACTGAACAAAGCTATCCAGAGAGATCATGAAACCTCTTTCTGGGACGTACTGAAAGTTTTGCCAGAGAAGGTCCCACACAACCTGACCTGTGCTGACTCTGCTTTGAGTGGCAGTCTGGACCAGAGGACCTCTAGAAGTCCACTCCAAATTAATTAATACTATGGCATTTATCAAAATGTCAATAATTTTCTGCTTAATTTTAAAAGCAATGATCACTTTAAACTCCACTCAAAAATGAAAAGTGCGACTATTTTCCTCTAGCAGACTTAAGCTTGAATTTCTCTTTTTCTTTTGGAACATTTAGAACTTTGTATTTTAAAATCCTCATGAACGTGTCCTCTTCTCCAGCATTTTTGTGTGCTATAGGCTACTCATGAAACTAATTTTAGAGATATGCCCAGACATTTAGGTTCAGGACGTACCTGCTGGAAGTGCTATGAAACTGCTCATGATAGATGATTAAATTTGTTATTTGGAAAAGGATGTTGTGCATTAGCACAGCAGTCTTTGCATCAACATTGTTTGAAACCTGGGACATGCTACAAGGACTTTCTTATTATGTACTTTGACCAAATCTTCTGGGAATATAAATTTTATTTTAAGACTGAAGATAACAAACCAAGTATACTTACCCAAACACCCTAGAATAATTAATTTAATTTATTATCTGCTCAAGGATTTTTCAGTGTTTTTGTTCAGAAATAGATAAATGTGTAGTATCTTCTGAGTGTGTATCTAACTAGAAAATGGACTAAGTGAACATAAAAACATAAATCAGTGCATTTTCATTTAGCTGTGATGTCAGACGATTACTGGGATAACTTCCTCAAGACAGAAAGAAGAAGACTGTATTTAGTGTGCTAAATATTCATGTTGTGCTAAGATGTAATGGCAGAAGAATATAGGTTTATGTAAGAAATAATTACAGACCATACCCTGTTGTGCTGGAAATACTCCCCTTGTTTTGAAAGCACTATTGAAAAGCTTTAAAGAATTCTTTTTAGTCCTATGTCCTAAATGTGTCTTGATATTCTGAGTCCATCAGTGGACTGTGTAGAAGAGCAGAATTATATATTGAGATCCACACTGTCTTGAAAGGACCGGGATTCAAGTCCACAGGCTTTACTTGTGGGCTCATTTGAACTTGTGTGCCTGAGAGATGGGGCTGGGAACATGTTTGTCTCTCTAGTGAAGTCAAAATCTGAGCAAGGGACATTTTTATTTTATTTCATGATTCACATATGCTATGTAAAAAAAACACATGAAATAACCTTTTATCTCTTAATCAGTCCTGTATTCTCAATTTATGGGATATGTGGGACTTGTATTTAATTTGTTTTTATGGGTAGCAAAATATCTATTGCTATGCTATTAATTTTAGTTTGTATTTCTTTATTCCTTGGGTGAAGTAACTTAATATAATCTAATAATAGAACAGGCTTATGTCAGAGTCTTTGTGGAATAACTTATATTAATATTGGTTTTCTAGATGAGTTTATAGTATTCATGTTTTATTTTTTAGTTCTGGTGTCTCAAGAGCTCCTAGAATTTTCAAAATACCATAAAATAACCTTCTGATCATAAAGAGACAAAGAAACGTCTTTTTTTACATTGATTTTAGATTTTGTTAGCAAGCAAACAATACATAACTTTGCCTAGAGTACTTTTTTAACAAACGCTTAAGCATTAATGGTGTTTACCATTTTGATGCCATTGGCATTGGCATTTGTATTCTGCGTGCCAAGCAATATGCAAAATGCATTTATAAATTTAACATTAAATCAACTTTGTACCTCAGGGTTAAAAAAGAAAATGGATTTTGATATTTTACTTGTTTTGCACTTCTAGCAGCTCAAGCTGCCTACTTCATTCTCCTATGAAAATTAGTGATCTGAATACTATTAGTGTACCCCTAAAACCAGAAAAAGTGTAAAAAGAATGATTGAAAA
>CM019236.1:38761305-38785522 GCA_009741485.1 Malurus cyaneus samueli
CCTCCCCCCCTTTCCTATGCAACTTCAGTATATAATTTTGAAATAATAAATCTAAGGAGTAATTTCCACCCTGATCCCCTGATATTTCTTTCATTTAATTCCCCAAAGAAACTTAAGCCTAATGGCACTGATGTCAATCATGCCAATAGTAAAGGAAAAACATAAACATAAGTAATAATAATTCTTTGGTAAGATCGTTTACCATCAGTCTCTGTCATCACCTTAATTGCATTGAATGATCTCATCTCCTGACAAATGAGGCCAGGTACAAGACAATGTGTATCTTACATGTTCATTTTCATAAATACTAATCATTCAGCATAAGGATGAAAAATGGGCTTGTCAACATTGAAAATGAATTGAGAGCAAATATCAGAAGGTAAGAAACACAATTGCTGAATGCTGATTTCACAGGGTTGTGTCTCTTGTTTCTGTTTTACTATAGAGTAATAACAAGAATTGTTATTGCTGTGGCATTTTATGTTTAGAGGTAAGTCTGTTGCGTCATTGTAGTTACTGACAGTGTTAGTAAAGATAAAATAAATAAATAATAAGTTTTCTGAGGAGGTTCCGATTTAGGACGCACATTTAAAGAAAGGGTGATAAAATTCCATTGCAATAATGATGTGGCACCATAGCAATACTTTTATCATTTAGCTGTGCAAGGCTAACACATGTTTTTTTGCATGGATCGCTCTTTTTCTGTACGTTTTCATATCTTGTCCTTTCTACTGGCAACACGTGGGAGGTTGATTTTGTAGCTTTGTTTTCATAGTGCCAGAATCTTTTGGAAATTGTAAGCTCATGTCTGCATCACGTATTGGTATTGTTTTATGTGCTGTGTTGTCCTATCATGCTTAATAGACAGAAGGCTTAATCCCAAATTCTACCACTGAATCCAGAAAAGCAGTAATTTTTTAATTGGCCAGATACCAATTCCAGAGGTCTAGTCCAGTACGAGTCTTGGAAGCTGTATGGAAACTGAAGGGAGACAGTACCTCTTGGAATCACTAAGATGGTCTCTGATGACCTGGTGTGCTCCAAATTTTCCACCAGTGTCTGTCACTTCAAGGGAACATCGGGCCACTTGCACCATGTGTTGCATGTGAAAGTGCCAAATTTTCAGTAGTTCTGCCAAATGAAATCTCTTTTCAGGACTCTTTGAGGTCTAACGACACCCCACAGTCAATCACCCTATGTCTCGTTTAGCTTATATGCACTCTCCCAAATAAATTTTGGGAGGCATCAGGCATCACAAATCTCTCCACAACCTGTCCTGGATTGTATTCTGCTCTGCTCTTCCTCCAACAAATAATAAGCTGGATGACCATCAAGATCCCAGGACCGTAAACAAGAGGACACTTCTAGCTGTCTGTAGAAGGCATCATCCACTTTTCTTCCTGATCAAAGTCCATAGCAGACACCCCACTAGATTGTCATTCACACTGGTCCACTTGTAAATTTTCATGCTCTCAGTTGGTCCCCTAGCAAAGTCACAGAATTTAATAAATTCCATCTGTTCTCACATAAAGCAAAGCATTGCATTTTGTCCTTCCTAAAGATCTTGATTCTCTCCATCTCAGCAATTCAGCCCCATGAGCTGTGTCACCATTTCTCTGTGATCTCAGCAGGACTGCAGCCCTGCACCTGCACCAGGTCTCTAATCCCTTGTATTTATTCCCCATGCTGGGTGCATTAGTGTGTAGACAGTTCAAAGAGAAGACACTCCAGCGTGCTGATTTCCCAAATCCATCCTGTTTTATGTTTGGGTTTGTGAGTGACTTGCATTTTAAGGGTTAATGACTCAAAACATTCTGTCATTTGTGGAGGTGGCAGGGTGCTTGGTTTGCTAATCTAGGGGGAGGAGGAGAGATTTTTGTGCTGGGTGTTGAGCCAGATAAAGGAGAGGGCTGGTAAGAAGCAGACCCTGCAGAGGCGGGATGCTGTCTTTTATTATACATGTCCTCCCTTTGATGACTGGCTCAGTTGTAAAACTTCTCCTCCCCTCCCTTTGCTCACCCAGGGAAGGTGTTGGGAGATTTGCATTTTTATGGGACATTCACAAGTGAGCCTGAAGTATTCATCCTTTCTGATGTAGCTGAGCCATTCTGAAGTGAGAGGCAGCAATAAACCATCAAAAGCCCCTGAAGTGCTGTCTTGTCTGATTTCTGGGACCTTCCACCCGACGACTCTGAAAAATTCACTCTGTTGCAACAGACAGAGTGAAACTCCACTCCCAGGGGAGGTACCTTGGTGTTTCCACCTAAACCTAAATGTATATTAACCCAATGAACTGTGTTTTGCGGACTTTCCCCAGCCTCCAATGGACCAAGACTGTAAGCATCACTTCAACTAAGAGACAACTAACCGGCGACATTCAAGTCTTGTTGCTGGATCTACAGGTGCTGATGCATTTCTGTTTTTATCCTTTCTTTCTTTTACTTTATTTTCTTTGAATATTTTATTGCTGTGTTACTATAGGTGATAATAACCAAAGCACTTACTTACTTGTTTTGCATGTCAGCCAAATTGTTCTGAAATAAACACTACATATATATTTATAAATACTGGTCATTCAGCGTCTTTTCACTCTAATCCACCACAAGGGATCTAAGAACATGGGTGACTCTCACCTTCTGGGATGGGTTGTAACATTCGTTGTTTATTTCACTACATGATAATTGTTAGCCATTTACATGATAATATTTGAGGCCAGTCTTTCTAGATTCAGTTTTGTTGATTTTGTGTTTGCTTTCCTTCAAATTTCTCTAGGTTATTTTCTTATCAACTTTGTACATCCCTTCATCAAAAGGCTCCTGCTAATTCTCCCTTTGCCTTTATTACCACTTTAAACCCCATCTTACCAGATCAGTCACCCTGCTGGAAAAGGCACCTTTGCCCCAATGAACTGGATCCCATCTCTCCCAAGGTGTTTAGGGTCAGCCAGCATCCCACAGGCATGGGAACCAAAACCCTGTTGTTGATACCAGATCTGTACCCAACTGATGACATGCAGTATCAGTGCCTTTTTAACAACCCCTTCCCCTCAGGAGCAGGAGCAAGGAAAACACTGCCTGGGCCTCATACCTTTGCCTGTATTGATATTGCCCAGACTGCAACTAGCAGGATCCTTGGTGCCCACCTGGAAGCACAGCAGATTGTAGTTGTCAAAGGACTAGACAGGCCTTGACAGCCTCCACCAGATCCAGGGTAAGGGCCTTGACAACTACAATCCGCTGTGCTTCCAGGTGGGCACCAAGTCCAGTGCTTTTGTTTACTGCCACAGAGTACTGTTGATTTGTGCAGAAAAAGTAACCAGATTTCAGTGTTATGTGAGATGATTACTAGGTAGCTCATCAATCAGTGTGAGAGTTTAGGTAAAAGCCACAGCAATGTGATAAATATCAATCCCCTGTAACCTTGGTTTTCAATCAAGGCAGAAGCAGGAAGAGAGTGCAACTTCATCAGGAAGATTTGTTATACTATATTACAAAATATTGTAATACAGTGAAAATAATAAAAATTAATTTTTCTTACTGCCATGCCTTCAAAAGTTCCCATCAATCTTTTTACAGCAGATCTCTTTCCTAGGTTATCTGTTCGACTTCTGAACACATTACCATCTTTAGTGTTCTCAGTTAGAATAATATTCCATACATCAATCCATTTGCAATCACATTTCTCTTCAGGTTTTTTTTTTTATCAGAGTGACCCAGTTACTTTTCGAAGATTTCAGAATAAACTTAGAAGTGATGGGTTAAAGGTGACCTCTTATTAGCCAGGATCATCAGAAAGCTGTTTAAAACTGCAGAGGAATTGTGAGGTCCGTAATATTTGGGATGAACATTGCTTCAAGGGTGGCACAAAGGGCTGTAGGTATCCTTGGTTTGCTGAGCATTGAATGTGTCTTGCCCTCAGAGCTGCAAGTGAAGAAATGTTTGCTAAAGAAATTAATTCTTTGGAGTCTGGACATGAAATCTGTCATTCCTTGACCTTGCAAGGTTAGGCCTAATGCCTAATTGTTTAGAAATAGAAAACAGCTTTGGGGATCATATTAGCTTTCTGGCCCTGTAAGAGAAGTACATTAATTAAAACAATTGTGGACAGAACTTTTCAACAGCTGGACTGATTTGCTGGCTTCTACTTTTCAGATCTACTATTGTTTGATGACAAGATGATAATTTCTTGACAATGTTAAGTTAAAAAAGTACAGAGAGAAAGAAGCCTGAATCCTTTTTAACTGCACAATATAACTAGCTCGTGTCTATTTATAAGAAAGATGAATGTTGGATGAATGGGAAGGAAAGAATCTGTAGGGTTAAAATGTAATGTGATTGCTTTTAAGTCATTATAATCTTGCCTAAAAGTTAAGCAAAATATTATTTGAATTCTCTGTTTCATTACACTGTAAAAGGTAATGTTTGTTAACTTAATTTTTCATATTTTTCCAACACTGTCCATGATTATCCATTTGTGAAAATGGAAGAGTGACACCCATTTTTGTCTCTAATCTTCACAAGTAGCTTCTCATATTCCCTTACCTTCAATTAGCAAGCTCTTATTTTTTAGAGTTAGTACTTTCATGGCCCACAAAGAATGCCATTTGTTAGTTCCATCTGCACCTCAGTAGTAGTTTTTCATAGTAAGGTGTTTTCATTCCTGAGCAAGAGGACAACCATCTGTGGAGAGGAGACTGTTATGGTCATCTTTCTGTGCTTGGTTGCAGGGTCCTGAGGGCTCACAAATATTTTCTGGAAAGCCTATGGGTATGCTCTTCAAAACTTCAATCTTTCTATATGCTTTAATCATCTTTGTGAAATTAAACCTATAAGAAAGGCAACAAGAATAACATTCTGAAAGGCAAAGTTTTAGTCCCTCATCATCTACAGAAAAGTGCAAAAGGTTAATTGAATAGGCTGGGTTTGTTTGTTCAGGGCTTAAATGCAAACACATTACATGGTAACTTTTCTAAATAATCATTATTTTTTACATGTAAATATTGTGAGAAGAAAATCTAATCTACTGGGTTCTTACATGGTATATCTTCTGTTGATGCTGTATACAATGCACCAATGCCAACAGAACAGAGTAGGAGATAGAAATATAAAGTTTTTTCTTGTATTACTGTGCGACTAGACAATTATTGCTGCAAATTTTGCTTTCAGATATTGCTATCAAATTTTTGCAGCTGTGAGGAACTGCTCAATTTGAGGCTAATTCTGAAATGTGACTGATGCTTGTGCACAGCAAGTGTCATTTAAGGATCCAGCACTTTGGTCATGGCCAAACATCTCAATGATGCAAGGACAATATTTAGCTTTTAAAGACAGAGGAAGGCATGCATTTCTTTAAGAGAGAGATTTGTCTTAGAAAAAGTTTGAGGACCTAGGGTAATTAACTTGTTTATGAATCAAAATAAACTTATTGAGTAAATTGCTCTGAAATTTCAGATTGAAGCTGAGCTTAATGAATTTTTATTGCATCTTGAAAAGAAATAATTGAAGGAATTACTTCTGATGTCTTGCAAAGAAGCTTGTTCCTATTAATTTATTTTTATGGCAAATAAGAATGAAATTAGTGGCTTGCAATTAGCTTTTGCAGGGTGTTAAGAGTAGAATTGATTGGCTTGTTTTTAGAATCTTGAACATTGCAGAAAGGAAATAAATGGTCAGAGAAATTACTTTGGTCTCTAATTGATCCTAAATAATGGACTAAAAATTCTGTAATTGAAATTTGAAATTTTTAGTAGAGCATCATTTTGTAGAGTATTATTCTGGGCCTTGATTTTTACTCAGGTATTTAGGCTTTGACCTTTTTTTTGATGAAACCCTATTTACAATGGTATTTTTGCTGACAATACTGTAATTCTCTACTGTTTCTTATCAAAAGAAGTGAATTTATATGACCATTTTTACTTTGAGACATCAAAAAACTCCACTTGAGTAAGCGTGTTCTTTTATTTTTGCATACATTTTCCTTTCAAGGCACGGGAATCATATCCCCTGCACATAACAAGTGATCTGTTATAGAAGAAGCTCTGTCTGTAGATAAAATCATCAAAGTCTTCATTCTTCTAAATTACCAGCTTGAAGTCAGGTTTTTTCTTCCTGTCTCAGGACTTTCTGATAATCAAAATATATCCAGTACCCTTTCTGTAGAGAAGGATTCCTAGGTGTGGAGGACTGGGTGTGAACGTGTTTTATTTCAAATACTCTGATCGTTGCAAGAAGAAGGTTGTTATTAGAAGAGAGGGTCCCGCAGATGTGGGGAGGTGCTGCTCTGAATCACCTTCTTCACGTCCTTGAGATGGGCGCTCAGTCTCCCCCTAATTCCCTCAATTCACTTCCTGGGGGAGGCCCCAGAAAGATTAGCAGTGCTTTTGCAAAGAAAATGGTGTAAAATAAGAGGCATAAACCAGGTTAATTATATGAAGTGGATTGGTTTTCCTCTCTTTTTCCTCTTTCTCTTTGTCTCACTACTCCAACCCAAACCATCTGCTCAACAGGACCAATGTGGGATCTAAGAACTGGAAATAGGTGTTTTCTCTCTTTTCCACATTTGTTTCTCTGCTCCCTTGCTGTGTCTGGGCAAGTTGTGGCTATCTTGTTTTACCCAGTTCTCTCTACTGAAGTTTCTTGTGTTCTTTTAAAGGGCTGTATCTTTATTATGAAAACAGATATAGGGCAATATCCAAGACAGAGAACAACACAGGGTAAAACAAAAATAAAACCGAAACAAAAAATGCGAAGATAACTTTTTCTGAAATGCTGCAATCAATTTTTTTCAACTCAGAGAGAGTTTGGTTTCTTATTAACATAATCCTTATCCCTTATGGGTAGACAAAACAAATTAAACAAAATATCTGCATCCAATTAACCAAGCAATGAAAAGGAAACATATCCCACATGTACAATGATCACACTTGAAAACTGATAATTAAGTTTCATAACTATATTGTCTATTATAAGAGTAAGGAAAACTGGAAATTATGTTCTTGTGTGTACTTTTAATTAAGGCATATTGCAGCGTTAGAAGACAATGAGCTTTAATTGACATAAACTCTTATAAGAATGTAAGATTGAAGTGTTTTGTTGAAAGTAAAGGTTGGAAAAACAGATTTCATAGCTTTTAGATAACAAGTTATTACTGACTACTTTCTATCTCACATTTATTAGCACACAAACTTGGGAAAGGTCAATGTCTTGCTGGCAACTGTTAGCCTCGGGTTCAGATGTGCAGCAAACATACTTCATTTCTTAATCACCTATGCTGAAACTAAAGCTTCAGTATAGTATTTGGGTTGATGAAATCACATTGATTTTGAAAAAGATCAGAGGATTAATTTTATTGGCTTTTTAGTTTACCAATGGAAAGTTTACGACCTCAGGGAGATTGCTAGAAGCTATAATTTATATTTCGACTTCTCTGCATCTTCATGACTTCTCCTTTTAGTCCTGTACACCACAATGCAATTAGAATACAATCATACTATTTTTGATGCTAAAATTTCTTTTGTTTGTGGGTTTTTTTTCGTAATTGCACTTGGCTATTTTGGTTTGCCAGAAATCTATAATATTAAATCTTAGTATTTTTAAAAAATTAGAATCTATACTTGTCTAGAGGTTCACAAATAATTCTTGTGTGAATTTTGTTATTAATTTGTTGTATTTTCATCTTCTGTTTCATTTGTGAGCAAAAATGGAGTTATTCAAACCCTCAAACCAATAAACTGTTATTCAGACAGTCAACTATCTATTCAGTATACTCCAGCATGCTTTGAATTCATTTTGACAATTTCTTAAACTTGCAGATAAAAACATGGAATAGAATATCTTACACTTTCTTAATGACATATTGCCTTTAGTAAAAAATAAGACTTAATAAACTTCTTGGCAGCAAGTCTGCAGAGTATGCCACTGGACAAGAAATTTAAATAACTTCTGTTGTTGTTATTAAGCACACAGATTTTACTTTAGCTGTTAAGCTGTCGATCTCAATTCACCAGTTTTTGCCCTTTTATGCTCTGATTTTCTACCCCACCTCACTGGGAGGGGGAGATAATGAGTAAGTTGCTGTGTGATACTTACCTGGCATCTGAAGTTAAATTGAAAGTGACAAACAATCATCTTTTGTTATCATACTGTTAGGAAGATACTATGCAGAAAACTCCTAAATTAATCAAAACTTTTGAAAATATTGGTCAAGCACTGCCAGAGTTTCTTGCAGGAGTAATGCCATTCGTAGAGTTAGTTCTGATTTTGTTCATATTACAGGGGATAAAAACAATATGAAAACTTTGTTTTTTTTCTTGCAAGCATCAGTCCCGAATAATGTAAAGGACCTCTTGAAAGCATTTTAGTTCAGAGCAAAGAATGCTAAACAAAAGAAAAATAAGAAGACAGAAAAAGATATTTATGGTTAAATCTTTTCAGTAATACAGATTAACTCTATAGTCAATGCGCAGTCATTTGATGCTATCCTGAAAAAAATTTTTGCATATAAACTGAGAACATGACACTGCCATTCTCATCTGGTTATCAATTTGATTATGAATCTAGGTTATTTAATAGAAGAATAAGTGGTATTTGAACTGATTTAATAAAAAAAATAATTGAAACAGAGCAATGCAGCTCTGACTGCTACTTTAATTCTAGTTGTTACCAGCTCAGTTGTTCATGCAGATATGTTTCATCTACATAGCACAACCTTCAGATGCTCAGATGAGCTTCAAGGAAATGTCTTATGTGCTTGACAGAGCTAACATGTGATGAATTCTAACATATTTACTCTGAGGTTAAAAGAATAGCTGAAAATGTTAAGGAAATGTACAAATTTTACATCCAGAAGGACAGCAGCTAAAACTCACCCAGTGGTGGACAATCACAGTGGCCGATTCTGTTTGATGAGAAGGACTAAAATAGTCTCCAGTCTTTTAATCTAATGAACAGAAAAAATGACTTAATGAAAGTTGAAATTCTTAACAAATGGTATGGAGGGGGAATTTTGGAACCAAGCAGCACTGTAGCAAGGATATCAAAATGTTTTTGTTGTTATACTTTTCCCATGCATTATACAGCTCACCTTTACATTTCAGCTAATAAGATCAACTCATCATTATTCCAATATTTAAAGATGATAGTAGAATTGACAAACACACTGTTGCTATTTTGACAATGCTCACAAACATCGGGTAGCGTAAATAAGTACCTGAAAGTAGATGTCATCAGAAATTAATGAAAGAATAGTTACTAACCATAATGAGACTATCTGTAGTCACATAACATTGACATCATTACAGTGTCTTGAAAAGACAGAACAGAATGGTTTGGCTCCAATTGTCCACATTGTTCTTGGAGCTTGAAACACATTAAAACTGTCCATGCAAAACTAGCATAAAGGAGTGTTATTCATCACTATATGGGATCACAGAATGTTCTGATGGAGGGGACCCAAAATGATCATCAAGTCTAAATTTTTAAGTGGATGGCCTGTACAGGAATTGAACCCACAACCTTGGCTTCATTATTCGAACCATGCTCTAATCAAGTGAGTTAATCTCAGTATAGATAATTGTTCAAAGTCAGAATTTCTCTCAACAGAAAGTGAGGACTGCCAAGTGTTTGGCAACTGAGTTGGCAGAAGGCCTCCTCTACCTTTATACCAGCAGATTTCTGCTTCATATATCACATTCAAAGTTTGCTGTCCAGATTTAACAATTCAGTGAACAGCATATTCCACAGGTTATTGTTGTAAAGAAAATAGATACTTTATCAGAGTTTTTTTTTTTTTCTTTAAATAATATTCTGTAAGAACAATTAAGCCTACTGGAATTTCTACAGTGGAATAGAAATCTTTACAGTTTCTAATGAATATTTGCTTTAGGGTAAAAAATAAGACTGTATAAACTTCTTGGTAGCAAGTCTGCAGAGTAAACTTTATAATTTTGTGTGTGTTAGTCTGTGTAAATGTCTTCAGTTGTACTCTGAATTTTGGAATTTCCAGTTTATTCACAAAAATTAAACCATTAGAACTATCTGTGCAGGACAAGGACTTACAGTTCAATCATATATATTGAAAAAACCCCACAGATTAATTTTCCTGAGTATTTTTACGTGTGGTTGGATTTTTTTCATTTCACTTACCTGAGGAATGATCTATCCTTTGGTGTAGATTCCCATTTTTGCATAACAAACTTCCCTTCAAACTTCATGAACGTAGATGAATCAAACAATTCTGATTATTCCTCCTGACTGCTTTGCTGTTCGGTGAGTCAGTTTAAATTTACCATATGTGTGTCTTTTTACACAGAGCAAAATCACACCTGGATTAATATAATCTGATATAGGTGAGAAAGAGTGGAGTGTGTTTTTTCCAATATGAAATAATTTTTAAGATAGAATTTTATAAGTAAGGTTTAAAAATAATACAGAACAACAGTCACCTATGGGAAACCTGTATTGTCTGTGACATTCTGGGTGAGACCAACCTAGACATTTTCTACTTGTGTATAACTCCACATTCTTAAATTAATTTAATTTAAAGAGCTAGTGAATATGAAACAGATGATATAAAAAAATTAAATAGAAACCTATTAGGATGATGACTTTACCAGCTCACCAATTATTTATTCTGTTCTTATGTTTTAAAAATCACCAGGGTGCTGTTGCGTTAACCTGGAAAATTCTTAAATATTTAAGCACATTTATTGTTAGTTTGGAGAGCGCTATATAAAGATTTGCATGAGACAAACAGAGTCTTGTTTACTCCTCACTCAACCCAGTATGTTTGAGATCTTTCAACAGCAAAAAATCAGCAAAAATATTCCTTTGTCTCCTTTTATGCAGAGTTCAATTTGACTATGTGTAAAGTGTTGCTGTTTTATCATTGGAAAAAAGATTAGTATAACTTCAGCATCTGAAGTTTCATTTGCCTAAAACGAACATGTTCTTGTCATACTTTTTTCATCTTTTGGTGAAGAAGCACTTCATGGCATTAGATCAGATTTTTAATTGGTATTTAAGTTGAGACAAAATTACTTTCCTTCAACGGATTCAGATAACTACTATTTTCACTGCTATAATTAAAGTGACTGACTTTGGTGAAATGTTATCAGATGTTCTATAAAGAACGCATACCTTTGTAGAGTATTTTTCAATAGAAAGAGAAGAAGCAAAGAGATTCTAGATATTTTGTACTTTTACAGGCAACTTTGTTGTGCACTTGAAATAAAAAACATAATTTAAAATAGGAAATTAATATTCAGTTATTTGTTATTTGTTTATGTACAAGTTTACTTTCTCCTTGGTTCTACTGTCCCTGCTACATTTTTTTATAACAGGACAAATCACCAACAATAAAGAAGCCAAGCTCTTTTCATCTCTTCCCTGGGCACAGGGTTTCTTGTCATCTTTCTAGTAAATTTCATTTACCATTACTCCAGTTCAAACTTTTTTCCCTGAAAAGAGGTGTCTGGATTGAAGACTTTATAAAAGTATGATATGAGCAAGGTACTGTATTACCTATGACTTCTGCAATAGTATTCATCCTTTATGTTTAAAAGGGAGACAGACATGACTTCATTCATTATTTTGTCATAACCAAATGTTTATCTATAATCAGAGGGGGTGAATTTTTGGAGCTTCCTGCAAAATGTGGAAACTCTTAGATATAGGGGCAAGGTACATTGAGCTTCATTGCATAGATCCAGCTCAATTCTGTCACCCTTGTCAATCTAATACCAGTCCTTCCTTTTCTCTTGTTTGACTGCTGTTTTTCCATGTAACAACACATCAGCTTCTTTACTGAAGTTAGACATATTTACTGAATTCCCTGATTTGGGAAACAGTTTATGAAAAGAAGTCATTAGTGCTCATTTATCACAGATCCCTATCTTCTAAATTGTTCTTTCTTTTTTTTTTTTGTTTTTTTTTCTCATTGATCTTCATTAAAAAAAAAATCCCTTTCTAAGTTGATCTTAAGCCTTATAACCTATAAGCCAAGGCTTTGTACCTGACTATCGTTCTCCTCTTCTTGCATGCACTTTACAATTCTTGAATCATAAACTACTAGTTTTGACAGATCTTCTAGGAAAGCACATTATTAATTGCAGAGCATAATGGGTTAGCTGTTTCAGAGATGTAAGAAAATAGCTTCTCTGCACTGAGTTAATTTTAGTACATAAAACAGCACTGCAATTTATTTTGCTGCTGTGTCAAATCTATTAGCTTCCTGGTATTTGTTTTCATAGTATGCTTATTTTCCCTTCTGGAAAAAAAGAATCAAAACCCATGCACTGTCAAAACAAGAGTGGCACATCTTACTTTTTCTTGGCCTGGAAGTATAAATTGATTATTTCTAATCTTTGCTCCGCCCTTATGTGTGACCACCTTGCAACTAATGACCCTGTCCTTTGACATGTGGGAAGAATATCTACCAGCTGTAAACTTGTTAAAACCTGACTTGGGGCTTTTGTATATATTCATTTCCATCTTCCAAGGGGATGAAAACTGAATTTTCACCTAACTTCTAAATGCTAGCACCTAACACTAGGTCTCTTATGACGTGATGATAGGTGAAGGATATAGATGTAAAGACAACAGATTCTACCCCACCAGTTTTAAACAAAATTGATAGATGGAGTGAGGTCTCATAAATCTCCCAGTAGAAGCTGACAAAACAAAGCTGTTATTTGCAGTTTGACTGAATAAAATGCACTTTCACATACTGAAATATTCAAACCCACAGAACACAAAATCACAGATTATGCTGAACTGGAAGAGACTCACAAGAATCATCAAGTCCAACTCCTGGCCCTGCACAAGACCATCCCCAAGAGTCACACTGTGAGAGCATTGTCCAAATGCTTGCTAAGCTCTGTCAAGCTGTGCTAAGATCACTTCCCTGGGGAGTGTGAGGTTGCAGATCAACCTTAGACAGCTGCTGGCATAAATGCAGATGTTTCCTTTGCAGTTGTATGTGAGGGACTGAGAGATTGATGCCGTGAGACATTTTGGGATGCAGGGGTGTGGGGCAGAGGCAGGTGGGGCTTTGCCATGATGAGGCAGTGACCACTCCTACACCCCACAGTAATGTCTTTTTGGTTGTTTTGAGCACTTTAAAATATCTTGTTGGTATTTCTCCTGTGCGTCCAGCTCAGAATGCATGAACAACCATAAGCCCTCCTTGTAGAGCAAGTTCTTTGGGGCCTTATACTCTAGTATAAGAATTCAGCCCAGAACTAGCTGTTATCCTAAATTTGGATGGAATGGTAGAATAGAAAGGACCTAGCATTTAAAATCACCAGATATTAAATAATACTCTTTTGCCTAGCATTAAAATATTCTTGTTTCTTTAGGAGATTTCTGCAATGGCTGGTGAATTCGTACCACCAAAATAATGCTTTAAATGTGTGGAAGATTCGAGTACTACCATAACATTCTGTGTGCATGTTAAAAAAGACTTCAAATAGTTGCATTTTGAATCCTTAATATTTAAGCTTAATTTATTTTAATAATATTTTCATTTTAAGGAAAACAATCAATTATAATTGCAAAACTAACACCAGAAGCACATTGTTTTTTTTTTTTTTTTTACAGAGCTTCTGAGAAGTACCGTTCTTTTAGACCTATTGCAATATATTTTCAGATTTAGTAAGAAAGTTGGTTATTTGCATTCATTAAATTGTCATAATTGATCTGATCATATTGTTTTGTCTCCAAAATACTTATTTTATTTTCAATGACTGTAGGATTTGGGGTGTTCTTCAAACATAACATAATTTATGAAGCACACATACTACTTTTTATGACAGAAATATCAATAATCTTGTGAAATTGGAGGACCTTAGGCACTCCAATCTGATTTGACTTTCAGGAAGAAAAGCTGGATCCAGATTAACCTGGATTTCAAAACATACCTGCATAGAAATCAGTGACTAATTTACACGTTAAATTATCTTGTATGTTTGCAAATGAGGTAATTGTACATGTAGGTCACTAGTTGGATATCTTGTCAGCTGTTGAAGTTGTACATAATGATTAGGACTAAGTCCTAAGTGTGTATTTTTTAACAGTGGAACAGAATTCTTAAGAAAGTAAAAATTTCAGATGGTGCTGTCTGGACTACACTGATTTTTACAATTGTTTTTAGAAGAAGCATGTGATTTTGGCTAGTTGCATCATTCTGGTCGTTGTGTTATAAAGATAGGTTGGAATTTATGTGGAAATGGTTAGAATGAAAAAAAAAAGTGAATAGGATTTATGTGTTCGATCATACACTCCAAAGTATAAACTTAACTGTAATTTTAGTTCTGACATACTTTTTTACCTATAGAAGTTACAAGTATCTGTGGTGGTTTCATACATGCATTTGCACATTTTGTGTCAAGATATTTCTGTCATGATGTTTATTGCTGTGAGATATGGATATGGTTTTTTTTAGTTTTTTTTTTTTTTTTATTTTTATTTTTATTTCTGCAGTGTTCGTGTGAATTCCTGAAGACAACATTTATACCCAGATATCAAATCTGAAAACAGTATGAGCACAGCTGCCCTTTGTCCATTTTTTGTGTGTTTGCAACATCTGATGAAAACACTTGGTTTAGCATGGTGTAATGCCGGTAGTATTAGACAGTTGTGGGTGTGAACAGATAAATTCAATACAGGCTGTCTATGTACTGTACTAGTTCTGCCCCTAGAGACTTTACTGGGATCAATAAGGATCACAGAAATTAATTTTTAAGTAGTCTGATCTTGGTCAAAAGGATTCTAAAAGATTTTCTGAGGGAGAGAATCTAACAGTATGATTGGTTTAGTAATATCATTTGAGAAATATGCATCTTTATCTTTTCTTAATTAAAGAGAATTTGTAATGAAACATATAAAGAAAAGTAAATTACTTAGAATTTTGTCAATGTATCTAACCAAGTACAGCTAACAGAAGACATGTATTTATAGTGCTAGTTAGGCACACATTTAAAGAAAAAAAAAACAAAAAACTATAAGAAACACAAAAATTGGTAAATCCACTAGGGGGAAAAAGCCCCAAACCCTGAAACATGAATATTGTGTCTCTTTGTATCTTAGAAAAGTTTATGTCTTTTTCTGCTGTTAAATTCTCTTTATTAGTTCAGAAATCTCTGAGGAGCTATGGAACTCTGTAAGTCATGTCCAGTAATGAAATTCACTGCAATTGCAATTAAGCATGTATGATATGTATATTTGGGATAAAAGAAGTGGAGAGTTGAAAGGAACCTTGAGAGATCATGTTATCTGTCTTTCTGGTCTGAAGTAGTATTAAGTATACTTAGATCATCCCTGTTACAGTTAATTATTTTGTAGTTAAAATTTTTCACCTGTGGTTCCACATTTTTTAGACTTTTGTTAAGAAAACATGCAGTCTGTTTTTGGTAAATTGAAAGAAAGTATATATCCAAGTGTTCCTCGGGATGCAACACAATTTTTCTTCAAGACATTTGCTTAATCATTACTTCTACCCTAAAACTGAGGTGTATCAAAAGCTGTTATTCTCTAGCATAATAGGACCCAGAGTGTCTGTCATATAGTTGTCATATATGAACTAAATTATTGTTGCTACATCTCACATTATAGCTGTCTGACACAATGATAGTCGACAGCACTGCGGCTTTTGACTCACAAATATTATCTATTCAACATCTAGCTTCTTTTTTGCAGAATTTCAGCCCAATCTGTAATTACTCATTTCTTGTTTTTGCGTTTGCTTTGTACCTTTCGAATGTAGTTTTTGATTGTCTTTACATGAATTAATCTGATACTATTTTTATGCCAGATCTAAAATTTGATTTTTTTTTAGTTACAGACTTACTTTCTGAAGGATGTACAATGCATTTCAAGTCAGTATTATTACTGACTTATTTTAACTGCAATTTCTATTCAATCTGGTATATACATAAAAGCAATTTTTCCCACTAACTAATGCAGTAGACCTGTCATAAAGAAAGCTGCTTAACATGACTCTTTTTTTTTAATCCTGATTACTTCACATTTGCCGTGCTTTCTGTAACCTTACTAATTTTCTATTTGCATACAATTTGCATTGTAACATTCATTCCTAGATTATTCTAGGAACTGAAAATTTGGATGACTGGTTCCCCTTCAAAATATTTATATTTAGGGTTTCTCTTTTTAGGTTTTGTGATGTTAATTCAGAAAATGAATTATTTAGTTTTAAGTATGTTTATATATAGCGTATTATATATATATTATATATGTTTTGAATAGAAAATACTTTTTTACTCACAACATGTATATTTGGTTGGTTTGAAATAGAAAAGTCTTTAATAAATATAGCAATTCAAAATAAGTAGCATAAAATTATTTATTACCTTGTTAACAGAGCTATTTAATTAATATAGAGAATTCTTTTCCCTATTGCTCTTACAGTTTCTTATCAGTCATGCTTTAGTATGAGAGAATATGGTGGAAGCTTGACATACAAGATCAGGTGTCAAATTTTGCTGCGAAAAAATAAGACTGCAATAAATAGAACTGAGGGCCTGTGTTACATATATTGTTGGTAATAATAGATGTTAAAAATCTCCAACAGAAGGCTTTCATATATGAAAGAATGTTGAGGTAAGCTATTTTAGCTTGTGTCTTGGTGTTTTTTGACACTGGGATTCACCTAATTCCTTACTTGGCTTTGCATTGTTGTTGCTGTGTGGTGGGTTGTGGTTGTTTTTTTTTTTAGTTTTGTGTGCGTTTTGGTGAGTGTTTTAGTTTTTTTTGCTTTCTTTTTATGATTCTTCAGACTTCTTTTTGAATTGCTGAGAAGGCTCAGTAAGATTCTCCCCCTTGCCCATGAACTAATTGCTAGCCATTAAATTTCAATATTTCTATTAAAAACTACCAGGCAGCCTTTAGACTGTAAAGTATAAATCTGCATTGACTGACTGATCCTCATCTGTGATGAGGGTGTTCTGGGAACCTAATTGTACCACAGGGACACATTTTTCTCTGTCAGCACTGTGTATTAAACCCTGTTTCACTAGAATATTGTGTGGTTGGACCTGTTTTCCTCATTAAGACTTCCTTTGTTTTTTACTTCAGGACTGGACTGCCCCTCTCCTTTTCTTCTGCTGCTATATATACAGACATTGATTGCTGCTGGAAAGGGGTCTTCCAGAGAATATCTTCCTTCTGCAAATTCTGCACATTTCTCTTTTGCTGGGGAAACTGTAGATAGCTCAAATTGAATTCAGGTCCATGTGTAGCATAAAACCCACCCTTCAAGAAAACCTTATTCTGCTGTTTACTGTGTTGCCTAATACTCAATAAACCTCAATCTCTTTAATTTGCTTTAATAACAAAGTGAGTCATTCTCTGACTAGGGAGGCAGCTAACTGCCAAAGGCAATAATCATCCCAGGAGTACCTCTTAGGGTGTGAAATTGTAGGCAGCCAAGTTTATAGTTCATGCTAAACAAAGTTTTTGAATGCAGCAGCCCTTCTAGCCAGCTCCCACTGCCCTGCCAGCTAATTAGCGGTGAGAAGAGGTACCAGATGGAGCTGTTGTTAAGTTCCTCTTGGATGAAGCTACTCTTTTTAGAACTCACACCAGCCATTACCTGAGGATTGCAGTTATCCCTGGAATGTGGCTGCACTGATAGATAGCTGCTGGATGTGCAACATTCAGTTCCCGTGGTGTCTGGCATGGTGAAACTTACATTTGGCTGGCAACGAGGAACAAAGAGAACAAATTGGCGATGACTCTAGAAATAAGGCAGCTTCTCTGGTCATGCAGCACTCCCTTGAGATAAAATACAATTTTCCTATTGTCCCAACATCTGCTTGCAAAAGGAAATAGGTTCTGATCTAGGGAGAGTTTATTTCCTTCCTTTATTAAATGAACTCATCATCTCATTACAAAGCAAGCTGAGGGCTTATCGGTTCTGCCAAAATGTAATGAATGACTGACTCAGCTGGGGAAATGTTTCTGTGGTTGAAACTGAATTGAGAAAATGAGGAACAAAAGAGCATTTCTGGTGAATAATATTACTGGTAAAGTCTGCTCTATAATTTATTTCTTGTGGTATTCTAATTTTGTGCTATATTCTAATTCTATAAAATGTTAGAATTATAGATAATATTATCTAATACATCTATATTTTGAACACATATTTTGCATTCTATTTTCCTAATTTATCAAAATTTTGTGTTTAATGTAAACAACTAATTCATTCAGCACTTACACATGTTTAAGAAAATGCAAGCACTATTTGACCATTTCAGGATGCAATCTTACTTGCTTTTATTAGACTCTAGAAAAATTACTTCTATTGACAGAAAAATATCTCTGTTGCTTTCATTTGCATCTGAAAATTAGGAGTACCACATATGTAGTGTACATCCAAGGCTATACTTTTTCTGGAAGCATTCAAGAGGAAATTGAATGGAACAAACCGTATAAAATTAAACGTGCTAACATAGCATATCTGGAATCTAAAAAAAATGCCTGGTTACTATCTAGTCTGAAAGTTTGTAGATTTATTTTTGATTCATTCATAAAATATTTTCCTGAGTTATTGTGTCTAGACATAAGTTATTACTATGCATTACTTGGAAATATGACAGATCATTAAAATGTAATAAAGATTTGTAAAACTTCTACCAACTTGTATGCTTGTAGAAGAGCTTAATTTAGGTTTCATTTGCTCATCCTCCAACCAAAATTGAAATGTAATGATGGAGAAACTCTCAGGATTCTTGTTTTATCATGGCATGCTTTGCTGCTTCCCTTATACATTGAAATATTTAAAACTAATTTACATAGTTCTAGTAGGTTATCTACAAATATGCAAATAGATGGTTTAATATTTCCATGACAGCTATCTTCAGCAGTATTTTATATCAGATAAATTTGATATCCCTTGCTCTAAACTTATGGCAAGAAAACAAATTATATGATGCAGGGAAAATGCCAGGTGACATGCACTGTTTCAGCCAGAGCAGTAAAAGGTAGGGTTAGCAGTGTAATCAAACTGCCTTTTTCTGGGAGCGGGGGGAAGGTGGGATTAAAAAAAAAAACAAAAACAAAAAAAACCCCAAACTTTCAAATGGAAGATTATAGTTAGAAAATCTAACGTATGCATTCAGAAACCATCACTGTACACAGTGTTTCTAGTGGAATACTGAGCAGTATAGATGTGAATATATTGATATACATACAGTGAAATACTTGTATTGTTAAATGTTTAGAATTCAGCACACATTATCTGAATACAAGCCACAATAATGTACACATAGTAAATGAATGCAAAGAACTGAGAAGAATTGTAAATGTGGTTTGGTTGACTGTAACTCCTGAGAAGTGTGTAGAAAGGAAAAGCTGATCTTTTATATTCTGCATAACTGAACAGCTAGTAAACATGTCTTCTCTAGCTGCACTTTTTTATGTGCAGCAGCCTTGATTTTGGAAACTGGCTGCTGCCAATGGGAACGGGAAGAATGGGATACCTTCCCACTCATGTTGAGATATGAGTCATATCCAGAAAATGTAACATTAATTTCAGTGACAAAGCAAGGAAATCACACCAGCATTCCTGCATGTAAAGTCATTTTTATTGTGATATGTGGTAAAGCATAAAATACTGCAACATTTTTTTCATAGGAAGAGAAGCACAAGGAGGGAGGAGTGAGTAGGGCCAGAGGCACTTTTATGTGTGTGTGGTTTTTGTATGCACACATAGATACACACACATATATATAGATGTGAATATATTGATATACATACAATGAAATACTTGTATGAATTGTTAAATAACAAAATAACAGTATCGTATGTAAAGGCACTTGTTTTATTGACATGGCAGTTGCAATTGTCTATACCTTGTATATTGCCGTATGAAAACACAACGTTGAAGGGAGAAAATATTTCTTTGTTATTGTCTTTTCTTACTTTGTAGAGCTAGTTATTTCAATCACCAATTAAGTGATTTGGCATAGAAGATTTAATTTTATGCAGCTCTCCAGAAACTGTTTCATTTATGTAGCATAGATGTGGAATAACTAACATATATTAGTATTTGTGATAACTTCTAGATACATTCCATAAACAAGACAAATAATGCCCCCCCAATGAATGATGGATATTACAGTTAGCTTTGAAACACTTAGAGGTTATTTTCATTGTTGGCTGTGTGCAGTGTTTTGCTTTTGCTTGAACACAGGTAAACTCTCAGTGTGAATGCAGGCTGGGTAAATCTATGCTTTTAGGATGGAGCTGTTCAGCCATATAACTGCAGCCACAGCTTTAAACCGGTCCCAAAGATGGAAAAAGGAAAAGCAATACATAAATTTTATACATCCCTGATGGCAAGTTCATGTTAGAGTTTGTTCTCAGACCAAGTGTTAAGGCATTTTTAGTTGGCATTTGTCTGCAACAGTCTGGATTTTCTTTTTCAAACTATCTTTTTAAAGCAGCATATGCTGCAGTTGATCTGATTTCTGTCAATAAGAAGAAATGCGAGTAACTTGCTTGCACATTCAAAATGTTTTTTGAAAAGCTAGTTATAAGGTCATGCTGTGAAGAGTCTTCTATTATACTATGAGGAAGAAAAGCCCAATAAAGGAAGCTCATGATAAGGAGAGGAAGTAAAGAGAAATATTACTCAATATAAGCCAGCTATGTGGAATGTGACAGCTGATAGCAGGCACAATGGCAAGCAAGCTGTGTTATTTCTGTTCAATGTCCTGGTAAAAGGAGGCATGGAAGGACGTACTGTGACAGGAAAAAGAAGATAAACAGAAATAATAAACAGTACCAGCCGGCTGTTTTCTTGTAAATGGACTTTCTTACAATTTTTAATGAATGCAATAAACCCCAAAATGTTACTGTATACGAATATCTGTTGAAATGTTTGGTTAGCAATTTTGCACTAAGTTTTTTGAAATCCGCATAACCATGAAGCATTTTCAAAAAAACAGTTAAAGGAAATAATTTTTATTTTCAGGGCAGTAGATATCTATTTTTACTGGAATTTATGATGCCAGTTCGCACCACAGTCTTTTGAAGATATATATATTAGGGTTCACATCCTATGAATATGTCTGTGACTCAATACATTAACAGTGTAATTGAGATTGACTGTTCATTCAACTGAGTCATAACAACCTCAAGAAAGGCATTTAAAACAAAGTTAAATTTACTTGATACCTCATATTTCAAGTGAGATAAGTGGAAATGGTGTAGAGTGCTTGAGTAAAGTTTCAGTAGCTGATGATTATGGCAGTGAACTCATGAAAGTATTGGCATCAACAGCAATAAGTTAGGCACATAAATAATCCTTGCATTTAGTTTATTTTTACTGCTAGGAATAGGAATTCTATACTGCGGACACCAGATTATGTGTCTACATGAAGAGAATATTGCCTCCCTTTTTTCCTTTGAGTCTATTTGCCTTTCAAGAAATTCTGATTTAATTACCTACTGCTTAGCACCACAAAACCATGTATTGAAAATCTTTTTTAAAGTGTCAAACCCAGAAAAGTCCATGTAAGAATGCAGGAATGAAACAGCTTTAACTCATAGTGTTTAGCTTTTTTAAAATCTCAATACATACCAGTCATGTTCTTCATTTTTCCATGAGGAAATTTCATGTATGTTAGTAGAAGATAAATACAGTTTGTTTAAGATCTTTCATTTCTACATTTTAATATATTATAAAGGTCATCTTTATGAAATGATCTTGTAGGCTGGAAGGTTTCTATTGACACATTTGAATTAAAGCACTTTTTGAAAAAGAACCCATATGTCGTGGTTTGAACTGGGCTGAAAGCGAAAGCACCCATGACGTTCCCACCCCACCCCCTACCCCACATGGAGAGGCAGAGGGAGAGCAAAAGCCAATTAACATAAAATTATGGCTTTTAATAATAACATAATTGAGAGAAAAACATGTATATGCTCCAGAAAAAATTTGGTTGCCGACAGATGAATAACTTAAGTTGCAAAATAGATTTATTACTGGAAAAACTACTAAGAATACTACCGCACCGGGGAGGGGAGCAAAGATAGGGAAAAATTTACAAGGAGAAGAAAATAAAAACAGACATTTTAAGACACCTGTTATTCTTTCTGGGAACCTGTCTCGGTCAGGTCACCCCTCCCCACCCCTGCATGCCTTCCTGCACGCGAGGGGGCAGGGATGAAAATTTTAACATAGATCAGACTACTCATTATGGTTATCGTCCAGCATCATAGGAGAAGAGTTCTTACTGCTCCAAGCTGTGGAAGTTCTTTTTCCAAGAAACAGCCGAAGTATAACTGCTGATGGCATGCGATTCTTTTTCTTTACCTCGTGGGAGAAAGGGAAAGAGTCCTCCAAGCCTACCTGCTTTCATTTTAAGGACAAGGCCACTCTCTCAAATCTGCTGGCAGAACACAGCTTATTCTAAGCATCAGCTTGCTTCAGGTGTGGGGGCGGGGGGCCACCTCTTTCCCATTTTTGGCTTATAATCAGTCCAGTCCTCAAAGGCCAGGTTTTTTTTCTTTTGTATACAGGTCTGCCATTGAAGAAATGGTCCTTTTGAGAACAGCTTGTTTTCTCCACGTTTGAGCACCACAGCAACAGCAGAGCACCTGTCTTCTTACTGTGATCTTGGATCTCCATTTTTTCATCCTCCTCCTCCTCCTCTGTCTTCCCTCAGTACAAAGGAATGACACTAACAACCTAAAAACTAAGTGGTGGTATCTCCTATCTTATTTTGAATTCTTAAGTACAAGACAATATGTCATCATAGATTAGCTCTAAAACACAGGGGGTAGGGCTCCTTTTGCTGGAGAAGAAGGAGAAAGTTTCTAGAACTTTGTCACAAGAGTCATCCTTATGGTTTCTTGGTTCCATCCCCCCACCACCAAAAAACTGGAATGAGTAAAACCAGGACACCATAAAAATATTTAAGAAAAATCTTTAGAAAAAAAATATTTGAACCAAAGCTAAGACAGGTTTAAACATTTTTACAGAAGAAATAGCGGATTTAATATGATTGATGCCATATTGATAAATGTGAATTAGAGATCATCAGAGTGACAATTACAGCAAATCCAAAAGTTAAACAATTGGGAAATAATTTAATCCAAAGGCCTTAACCAGACCTTGTTTTAAGAAACACATATTCGATCACCTCCAAGTAAGGAGGATATTTTATGTAAGGAAAATATAATGGCTGAAATAGATAATTCTTCCTTCAAAGGAGTCTACCAGATTTTCTACTTTCTTAGCCTGATTTTACAAAATGACCAGGAAAACTTCCTAAACTTCATTTAGCAGCTTTCATGAATTCTTTTTCTGCTGAAAAATTAACATTCTTCTAATTTGTCACTGGTATAACAGAAAAATTATAAAAAGTGTGCTTCAACCTCTTTATGTTCTTGGCTATAAACTCATAGCTGTAAACCAAATATTATTTTCTCAGGATGTCTCAAATAAAAGTCTGTAAAATTTACATAGTTTTTTTCAGAAGGATTTTTTCTTCTTTCATTATTCTTCACTTCTTCCCTTTCTTCAAGGATCTTTTGGCAAATACAACTTGAGGTGTTCTAAAATATTTCCATGGTTCTCCAGTCCTGCCTGGTCTTGCTCTAGGAAACCCAACTTCAGTATGAAATATGGCTGCTTGGATGCGGTCAGGTGCATAAATTCAAGTTAGCCTGTTCCTTTCTTACCCTACCGGATAGCTCATGATTTTAAGAAAATATTAATTTTATGACAGATATATACCTAAGATTTAGCTTCTTCCCTATCCTCGGGAATTATGGCAGAAAAAAAAGGAAACAAGGAACTGTAACATTTGCCTCTGCTCAGCACATAAGACAATAAATCCACCTTTTCCTTTGTCTGGCTCTGAGAGCTACTTCTTAAAATCTATTTATTTTTCTTGCAGTTGGGACATTAATTTACTCAAGAAATACTTTTTTACTTAAGAAACATAAAAATGAAATAATTAATTAAGGGAGTATTTAACTTAAAAAATAGTGAAATTCAGACAAACTATATTTTAAAATAATTTTCATACTATGATTTACCCTAGCTGAATAAGCTGTTCCTTAATTCTTGGTAAAAATATTGAATTTATTTTAGATTTCTGTTGCTAAAAAAAGAAGTAAATATCTTAGTATATGAACATACATTAATCCAAACTAATTAACTGCTACTGGATTTTCATGAACAAACTACTATC
>CM019236.1:38786104-38796157 GCA_009741485.1 Malurus cyaneus samueli
CTATAAAAGAAATAATTTAAAGAAAAAATCTTCTTTAGAAAAAAAAATATTTGAACCAAGCTAAGACAGGTTTAAACATTTTCTACAGAGAATAAAGGATTTAATATGATTGATGCCATATTGATAAATGTGAATTAGAGATCAATCCAGAGTGACAATTACAGCAAATCCAAGTAAGATTAAAATAATTGGAAATTAATTTATCAAAGTCAAAGGCATTATACCCTACGTCTTTGTTTTAAGAAAACACATTAATTCGATAATCAGCAGCCTCCTATTACATCCAAGTGTAAGGAGGATAACTTTATGTTAAGGGCAAAAATATAAATGGCTGGAACGTAATGTTACTAAAAAGTGTTGGGGCTGTGAGGCCATATAAGAGTTCTACCACGATTTATTTCTTACTGATGTCTGAGCAGTCTAATGACTTTCTTACAGCATGACCAGAAACCTAAAATCGATTTTGCAGCTTAATATTTTTCTAGCTGAGAATAAATTAAACATTCTTCTAATTTGTCACTGGTATAACAGAAAAATTTATAAAAGTGTGCTTCAACCTTTTATGTTATTGGCTATAAACTCATAGCTGTAAACCAAATATTATTTTCTCAGGATTGCTTTCAAATAAAAGTCTTGTAAAATTTACATAGTTTTTTTTTTCAGAAGGATTTTTTCTTCTTCATATATTCATTCACTTCTTTCCCTTCACAAGGATCTTTTGGCAAATACAACTTGAGGTTTAAAATATTTCCATGGTTCTCACAGTCCTGCTGGTCTTGCTCTAGGAAACCCAACTTCAG
This sequence comes from Malurus cyaneus samueli, assembly GCA_009741485.1. Lineage (NCBI taxonomy): Eukaryota > Metazoa > Chordata > Aves > Passeriformes > Maluridae > Malurus > Malurus cyaneus. The sequence goes on from CM019236.1 coordinate 38,786,905, forward strand.
TATGAAATTATGTTGCTTGGATGCGGTCAGGTGCATAAATACAAGTTAGTCGTTCCTTCTTACCCTACTACCGGATAGCTCATTGATTTTAAAGAAAATATTAATTTATGACAGATATATACCTAAGATTTAGTCTTCTCCTATTTGCTGAATTATGAGAGAAAAAAGGAACAAGGAGAAGACTGTAACATTTGCCTCTGCTCAGCAGACACGACTAATGACAAATAAATCACTTTTCCTTGTCTGGCTCTGAGAGCTTACTTCCTTAAAATCTATTTATTTTTCTGCGTTGGGACCATTGATTAATTTACTCAAGAAATATCTTTTTACTTAAGAAAACATAAAGAATGAAATAATAATTTAAGGGAGTAATCTTAACTTAAAAATATAGGAATTCACACGCAACCTATATTTTAAAATAATTTTTATTCAACTATGATTTACCCTCCTAGCTGAATAAGCTGTATCTTCTAATTCTTGGTAAATGAAGTATATGAATTTATTTTAGATTTCCGTTGCTAAAAAAAGAACGTAAGTATCGTTAGTACTATTGCAACATACATATAATCCATGGAACTAAATTAACTGCTACTGGATTTCATGAAACAAACTACTATCAATACTGAGCAAAAGAGCATAGCAATACTTCTCTGGAACCAACTACAAACAGGGATTCCAATTGATTTCTAGGACTTTATCAATTGGTTCTACATATATGTCATACATATGCAAGTTTTAGTTGTAAAGCTATAATATATCTTCTTTAAGTACCTCAAGATAATTTTCAGATTGATCTTACAGAGTTGTGACAATATGTTAATTGATATCTCAATCATCTTCTTCTAATGCTAACCATTCGGTTCGAAACTTTTTTTTTTATGGTGAGAAGCCCTTGGGGATTTGTTAATTGCATTGGTACCTCATATACTCACATATCTATTATGCCATACGTTCCCTCTTCTAAGGCAAGGAACAAAGTAGAGATAACTATTGAAGAGATATTATAAGAATTGACATCACAAACAAGAGTCTTAAAATAACAGATCACATTTTAGTCTTAAATCCTTTAGTCCTAAACAGCTCAACATTGTGGAGTTATGTAATTCTTTTCAATAATTGCCAGCTCACAGAGGAAATAATGTCATATGACAAACTTTGTAAAGCAAATAAAAAAAGTGAGGGGAAAAATCCATAGTAAATCACAACAGAGTCATTTTTTACATAGCTTTGAAGGAGGCAGAGCCTGGTCAAGAAATTATTCCATACCGTCTCAGATCAGTAACAAGTTCAATCCAATCAATAAAAGTTCAAGATGCTGAGGGCCAAGTACTCTATTTTGGAGGCAAGGCAAAGATCATTGGGATTCCCATTCTTTAATAGAATTAGATAGTTCTGGGGCAAAGTGAACTCCGCTGTCTTTGAAGTTTGGGAAGAGTTAAGCTATTGTGACTCCCGTGACACTCTTGTTTTGAAAAGGGGTAAGGTAGGCAGGCTAAAGTCTTCATTGAAAAATATGGTTACACTCTTCTAGAGGGATCATATAATGTTGCATTTTTAAATAACATGGAAGAATGTTGGAGATTCTGTTTTATCCAGTTTGTTTCAAATCTTTCTACCCTCCAACCTGTATTTAATTTTTTTGGTTGCTTTTCTTGTTGTTGGTTTTGCATTTCAGGTTGGTTTTGTTTTTCATTAAAAAGTGCACTTGTTAAAATTTAACCTCAGTGGGAAGGTATTAGCTTTGTTAATTATCCCCCAAATGTTTTCCACAGAAAGACATTAGGTCTGAGACTGAGGTCGATTACAGCTTTGTAGTCTGGAAAGTTTGGCATTCTCAAGTTAATATTGCTATGAAAGTTGAAACTTTGTCTGAGAGTGTGTTCACATATGTCCAATCAAATTATGGTTTATGATTATTTAGAGCTTAAGGAGGTGTGGGACAGGATGTACTTTAGAATAAAGCTTGACTGTGATAGGAACGTGGGTTGTATTTTCTGCAGAGGAATGCATGAATGGAGATTACAGGTTTTCTAGGGCAATAATGGGTGAGAAGTGCATTATTCAGGTGAGTCATAGCATACTGCAATTCGAATCCTTGGGGCTTAAAAGCTGGTTTACTCCTTTTGCTTAACCTGTCTCTTGGCGCAGGAGACCATCAGCGCATTTCCTATAAGCAGCACTTAACGTTACTCTCCACAGCCCCACTTCTCAACTGTATGGCCAATATTTTTCATGCATTGTTTGGAGCACAGAGTATCCCTGATAGAAAAAATGCTTTAACATTTTTGTCCCTTAAACTTACATTCATATGTAAGTTGGCTCAGTTTGACACTCATAGTAATTGAACATTGTGTCAATACTTTAGGAACACCCATGTGAAACTCTTAAGGAGGTTACAGCACATAAGTTGCATGGAGATTTTGAGCATTTGGAGACAAGAAAGGAATTTAAAAGAAACATGTTATATTGAGGATCACAAGAGAAGTGTATTTCCTCTTTAAATGATAATGTCTTCAATACCTTAAAGCCAGTTTTTTTTTCTCCCTAAAATTCATGCCCAGTGTTTCTGCTATATATAAAATGTTCAGTATTTGCTCTTCCCAATTCTCCTTTCCTCCTCCGACCTCTATGACTAACCTGATCTCTCTTCTTATGTAAATCTTTTTTAGTATTTCTTTTATCGTTGTCCTTCTGACAGCATTTCATAGTATCTTAAAAAAAATACATATTAGATTTTATTCTCTGTGATTTCTGATTTGGAGATACCTTTCACAGAATTCCTAGAATTTTTTTTTTTTTCGATGGAAAAATCAGTTTTTCTGCTGTTATTTTTAAGGCTTTCTTGTGGAGTTTCCTTGGTTGTTGTTGGTTGTGTGTTTTGTTTGGTTGGTGTTTTGTTTTTGGTTTTTTGTGTTTGGGTTTGTTGTTTGTGTTTTTTTTGTTTTTTTTAAAAAAATTTTTTAATATTTCTGATTTCTTTTTTTATCCTGATGTCTGTTATATTCTAGTTTTCATTAATGTGCGCACCAATAAATTTTTTGTATGATAATTGAGCTGGTTGTAAATATCAGCCTAAACCTTTGAAAACACAAGTTAAGTTTAAGAAACTTTGCAGTAGGTTTTGAGTTCATTTACCATTTCCTATGAAGATGGAAAAAAGTTTCTTGGTCTGAAGCTCAAATGACATTTACAGAATTTGTAGCAGAAGTGCGGAGCATTTTAGAATCAAATATTGTGTTTACAGTATGAATTATTTTCAAGGGAAACTTCTGTTTTTTAAAAATTTTCTTTCTCTTTCCAGCTACATGTATTTTAAACATAGATGTCTATGAAAATAACATTAAATTTTGTCTCTAGGAATACTTACACTTAGTTCACTCTGTTTTTCATGTATTTTCATCCATGTTTTACATTTCTCAAATGAGTTAACAATAAAACATGAATAATCAAATTTCAAACAAAATACCATAAGGAACACACAAAGTCAATAATCCTATATGTTTATGCATGCATGTGGTTCATGGAGAGCCAACAGCCCACAAACAAAAAACAAGAAAAAAAAAAAAAACAAAAATCTTGTGAGTTTTTTTTTTTTTTTTTTTTTTTTTTTTTTTTTTTTTAAAATTACTCAAAAACAAAATCATTTCTGCTGAAAAGAATTGAAACAACTAAAGCTTCCAGGAAAAAAAAAAGGACCACTACAAACTATAATCAAGGAAAAATTATTACTACAGATATTTTAGCCATAATCTTGATTTCAAAAAGCATGAGAAAATACTCAAAACAGAAAGGTATTACAGATATAAATATCAAAGACATAAACACAATGCATGGATTTTATTTGGGCTCCAAGAAGTAGCATTTAAGTTAAAATATTTTTTTCTTAACAAATGTAATATAAGAAAAGTTGTGCAAATGAAATATGAATGTAGGACATTATACATTTCAAGCACTGGTTAACAGTAGATTTCTTTGCTTTAATTTGAGAAAATGAAAATAAAATGCAGTTAAAAAATATTTCCAATTTATGATTTCCCAATGGCATGATCAGAGAAACTCTCCAGAATTCTTGAACAATGTTATCTTCCCTATGGTAGAATAGGCATTGCAAAAATTATTTTTATAAGAATATTTTTTTTTTTCCTGATTTGTGTTAAAAAGACCTAATTTGTTCAGCCTGACCCTTGGAATCTACACCTCAGTATTTTTTTTCTAGATTCATCTACACCATATGAGACATACTGGCAAGAATACCTTCATAGTATACTTGCCTACATCCAGAAACTCTTTGTATTCAACACAAGCACAGGGAATAGCTTTTTCTCAGGGCAGTTAGTTACAGTAACATGAGCACAGAGAATTAAGAGCAAAAATGAAACATGGTATGGAACATGAATACAGGCTAGAGCACCAGTGGTTACTGAACCCGATGTGCTTTGATCCAGCTGAAGAGCTGAGATTAAGATCTGTAAGATGGAAGATCATTGATGCCTCAGTCAATCAGGTCAAATCTCAAAACCATGGCTACTGCAACTAAAATAACATTACTATGTCATAGTACTATAAGTACTTAAAAAAATTGTTTATTAATATCTGCACTCTGCAGATATACTACGTCTGTCAGTGTATCCTCAGGTGTTTTATAAATTATTTATTTTAAGCCTGTTGACAAGGATTTTTTTTTTTTTTTTTACATTTGTTCAAAGTATTTTTCATATCTCTGTTTAGTCTTGAAATAGTAGGGTCCAACATACCTTCAATATTATTTTCTGAGCTTTCTTTGTTGCCTTGTCTACCTTTGTACCTTTTTCACTCAATATTTCTTCCTGTGCATCAGGACCACTGTCCCAGACATTTTTTCTCATTCAGGCTGCCGTTATTTGCATTATTTCTTTGAGATTATTATCATTCTCAATTTGTTTCATGCTGTTTATAAGAAAAAACTCTAAAGGGTTTTATTTTGTCTGCAGTGCATCCACAGAAGTCCCATTATTGTTAATGGAAGTTTCGTGTGCCCATTAAATTGCAGATCAGTAAAATAAAGAAAGGAACTGTAATTGGCCTTTTTGTAACATGGAAGCCTCTAGCTCATTATCTGTAAACGAATCCAGATCAGTATTTTAATGTCTATAGACTAACTTTAAATATCACTACTGATAGTAATTCTGCTCTCTGTGTTGGCAGTTTTCTTCAGTGTTTGTGGGAGAAAGCGAGAAACTCCAATAAGATGTTTAAAATGAGATTTACATGCAGTTTGGGAGGTTTGTGAATGTGTATGCAAATTTTTCATATGTGATAAATTGTGTATAAGGTCTCAGAGATGTAAAAGGAGATTTTGCTTTGGGATGCTAAAAATCAGTGGGTCATGCATTGCCCTCATATGAGGGATGATACATGGTCTGTGAGACTGCTTGAATATTCTTGGTTCTTAGTTTTCGGAAATAATCATCTTTGTTGCAAGTGCCTACATGTAAAAAAGTAATGAATATTCTGAATTATGTTTTTTTCAAATACATAGCATTAGTGTAAACCTTACTTTTAGCAGACATCGGTTAGCGAACTGAAATAAGTATGTTTTAAGTAGAATGAGCAATATGAAGTTATAATACTGTGTGATTTATTGTGTTGTTTTCTTAGCTTCATATGCTTAGTATGAATAGATGGATTTGCTGAAATCTTGGGCCCCAAGCTGTGAACATGTACTTAGATATGTTTGTGGCTGGAAGAAAGCTAGTTTTCTTAGTAATTTTCCTAATAGATCTTGCAATGCTGTGTTTTGTCTTCAGTATAAGAAGAATATTGATAGCACACTGATTTATTTTTTTTTGTTGTTGACAAATAACATTTAACCTAAGTCTAGGTTTGGAGCAGCTAGCAAATGTACCTTCAGTTCAAACCAGAAGGAGGTTAGAGCCTCAGCTGAAGCTGCAGCTTCATAGTTGCCTGCCTATATGGACAAAGAGCAAGATTCCCATATGCTGTTAGAATACCTGGCCTAAAAGTCACCATTGGACCAAGAGGCTCTGGTAAGGCATTTGGAGAGTGTGTGAGAGGATGGTAAAATTGCTCAGGGATTTCCTTGTTTCCCTCTTCACAGGTATCCAGCTCAAGCTGACTTGCTGCTGTACTACACTATTATTTTTCATGTTTATAAATCCAGCGATTGACACCCTGCTATGGGAAACCTAGATTTGAGCCTGATAAAGGAGAGATTAGTAATTTTCCTAGTAGCTGTATTATAAAGAAGAAAGAGCTCCTGAGGGTGAGTATGTGTGTAAGAGCAGAGTTGCAAGGAGCACCCTTCAACTCATTGTAGCCATCCACTGCAATAAGTCAATGGTCCCAGGAATTAAAATCTCTGGTGCTGAGTGAATCCTTAAGTGTTGTGACAGTGCTCAGACAGTGGCTTCTCCATTAAGATTTGGTTATTCCACTCTAATGCCAGTGCAGTAGGCATAGCATAAAGAACCCCATGAAACAGACTTTTGTATATTACAATGTTTTCTGAAGATGTATTAAGTACTGAGCTGTATTAGCAGCTTGTATTTGATAATATTTGGCTCTCAGAGAAGGGTGGAAAAAATGATTAAATGAGACAAAATGAACAAGGCAGGTAATTCACCTTCTGCACAGAGAGATAGCACCTTCTGTATTTTAAAGTGCACAGAATACATGAGTTTGTCATGTCTCATCACTCCCGGACTTGTTGACTCTCTTTGGGGACAAGAGCCTTGCAGAAGAATCTGGATGACTTTGAGTGCTGGGTAATTATCAGTAGCATGAAATTTAACAAGAACAAATATCAGGTTCTGCCCCTGGGATGCAGTAAAGCTGGGCACAAGTATCAGCTGGGAGAGGAGTGTGTGGAGAGCAGCCCTGCAGAAAGGGATCTGGGGGTGCTGGGGGCAGCAGCTCAGTGTGGGTCAGCGCTGTGTGCCCGGGCAGCCAGGAGGGCAAACCCCATCCCGGGCTGCATCAGACACAGCAGCACCAGCCCGACAAAAGACGGGATCATCCCGCTGGATTCAGCCCTGGGGCGGCCTCACCCCGAGTCCTGTGTGCTGGGCTGGGCCCCACAGTTCGGGAAGGACGGGAAGGTCCTTGAATGATCCAGAGGAGGGAACAGAGCTGCTGGAAGGGCTGGAAGGAGCTCCTGTGAGGAGCGGCTGAGGGCTCTGGGTTTGTCCAGTTTGGAGAGGAGGAGGCTGAGGGGACACCTCAATGTTCTATACAGATTCCTCAGGAGAGGACCTGGAGAGGGAAGTGCAGGTCTCTTTTCTGGGGGATCCAAAGACAAGACACATGGAAGTGGTTCAAAGCTTTGTCAGAGGAATTTCAGACTAAGCACTGGAAAGCATTTATTTTCTATATGGGTTGTCAAACAGTGGCACAGGCTTTTTACAGAGGTGGTTGATGCCTTGTGCCCATTGGTGCCTTAAAAGGAGGTATTTGGATCATGCCCTGAATACCAAACCTTGTCTTTTGGTCAATACTGAATTAGTCAAGGAATTGGATTAGGTGATCATTCTAGTCCCTGCCTGCAGAGGTATTCAATTGCCTTCTATTCATTAATTATGGAAATAGTCTTCTGTCATATTTACAAAATATTTTAAATAAATATTCTTGAACTAGATGTGTATAAGTATGAATATCTGGTAATATATTTGATTTATGTAGCTGAAGTGTCAGATAGATATGAGTGAGAACCAGTCTTTGAGGATATAGTCTGTGACTCTACATTTAACACATTGGCTAGAACAGTATAGAGTGATTTGTCTATATGAAATACATAAACCTATAATATCCTTTAACTTCGCCAGGCACTCCTTGTGTTACATGAAAATTTTCTCTTTGCATAAGAGTTCTGCCTCCTCGCTTGCTATAGGCTGAGAAACTTCATAGGTGCTACCTAAGCCAAATATCATCTAGAAAGTAATTGATTCCTGCTTGATAAGGTCTAGAGTGAAAAATATTCTCAGTGAATGTGTGAAGATGCACTTGCATAATTAATGTTTTGTTTTGTTTTGTTCAAAGGAGTGATGTTGACCCATCCATTTTTTATTCAATAGTGTTTGAGAGCAGTTGCTAAAACCACACTGATTTCTCTGCCTGTTTCTGGGTTCTCAAAGTATGCTACAGCTTCTAGTTTAAAGAGAAGAGTATCTAACATGAGCCTTATTGCTATCCTCTTTTTCTGAAATGTGTAAAATCTTTTTTGTCAGAAAGACAGCAAGCATCATTCTCCAGGAATTATCTACATCCCTTCTGTAATTTAGTACTGAGACATGAATTGAAGAAGGGGATAATCAGGTTTCTGAATCCTGCTTCCAAAATTCATCTGGAATTTGGATTTGACAGTTTTTTTAGGAAGTATATCAATATTTACTGAAACAAGAAACACATTTTGAAGAAATCTGACCAGAACAATCCTGATATTTTTTTTCTGGAACATATTTTGTTGGGAAGACAGTGAGAATTTTCTTCACTGTTGCTTCTTTGAAGCTTCTCACTTCTTGTCTCCTGAAGATATTATTAGGTGAATACTTCATTATACTATGTTTTTAAAAAATGGATGTTAGTATTTTGGAAGAAGATACTGAGCCTGTTCAGATTTTTTCAAACATTAGCTGTAGGTATATCCTCTCAAAGGGGAAAAATCTTTAAAGAATTTTTAAAAATAGAAAAACCCAGGTCTAGCATGTATGAAACAGCTTGCCTGGAGGTAATGTGAGACACAATGTCAATTTAGAGTTGTAATGCTCTTAGTTATAGTGAGCTTCCATGCAGTAGATCTATGTTTAGCTTTCTGCAATAAATGCACAGACTTTTCTCTGTTCTGTATTTGAGATCCAAGCATTTAACTGAACTTGCTGGGATTTGTGCTAGGGAACTGAACTAAATGTTCAATTCAGCCCTAAAATATAGCCTAAATAGTGTATTTTAGCCCTTGGAGTGACAGAGTATAAAAACGTGTGGTGGTAGATTATACAGTTTGCTATTATTGATCTACTTTTGTTTTGGATAAACTAAGAGATAAGACAGCTGGTAATAATATTGCATACCTCACATCAGAAAATACATCAATGTATTCTTATAAAGAATAAGTAAAAATTAATGCTCATAAACCATTTTTCATTTCTAGCTCATGCTATATGTTCCTCCGTTTCCCTTAGTCTTTTTCTTAACTTTAGAATAGTCTTCCCTGAATTATCCTCATATAATCACATAAATTTTCCCAAAGGTTATGGAATTT
>CM019236.1:38827827-38855610 GCA_009741485.1 Malurus cyaneus samueli
GTCAATTTCTTTAAAATGCAAATGTAAATGCTCCTTCATACAATTTCAGCATGAGATGATGTGCCTCATTTACTCAGGAGTGGGTGCCTCAAGGAAGATAGGTTGCTTCAGTTGAGTTTTAATTTGGGTCCATCAATAAATGGGATGAAATAAAAAATTGTTACATACTCCACAATTATATACCTGGCTAAGATCTAGTCTTGATTAACCACAAACCATCAAACAAGTGGGTTATAGTTCATAGCCCTTTGAAAAAGAAAGGGTGTGAAATACCCAAATTGAAACCCTGAAGTCCTAATGACATTTACAACTTACAAATTGCTTTCATTTTCAGGTGCATGGCACCAGTGGACGGGTCCTGGCTTGTGAAAATCGATGAGGTTCGTAATTATGCAGAGACTGAAAGGAAGGAAGGACGAAGAGAAAGCCTTCAGAGAGCAACCCTAGACTACTCACCAGGGACAAGCAGAAATGTGAAGAAACTGTTCTTCCAGCACTGCTCAGACACGCATTGTAATAGGGCGGCGCTCGGATTACACTAATGTTAGCTGACAGTTGTGCCAGGAGCATACAATAGATGCTGGTATTTTAATTGGTATTGTCATTCTAGGTACCAAACAATGCTGGATTGTTGGCATGGAGATCCCAAGCAGAGACCAACTTTCTCAGAGCTGGTGGAGCACCTGGGGAATTTACTGCAAGCCAATGTCCGTCAGGTACATGAACTGTATTCTCTGGTGGCTAAAACCACTGTCTGGATCCGTGCTGTCCTGCCAGCGCGCCGGGCAGTCATTGAGTGCGATGGGAGCTGGGTGCTTGTGGGTTTGCCTGGTGGAGGTTTAGGGTACGAGGCAGTAGGCGGCTGAGTGCCTGACCTGTTAACTGTGACCAGCAGCTGGGTTCTCTGTTCCATGGTGCAGAGAGCCGTGGGACTGTGGTTGGTGGGAGTGTACAGATATGGATCCTGGCCACGTGAGTTTGTGTTTGGCCCAACAACTTACAACCGAAAAGCACACTTCTGTGACGTGAAGGCTAATCACATGTTGACACCCGCGAGGCTAGAATCTCTTGCTGGGGTGTTATTGTGTCGCCTTGGCCCAACGCTCAGTTGTCCGCATGCTCTCTGCTGCTTTCTCTGCAATGGGCTGCAGAAGCGCAGGTAATCCAGCTTCAGCGTATAGCTCCTGTTGATCTTCAATCTGTGCCAAAGATGGTTATCGTGGTGTATGCGAGGGTGTGGGCTGTTATGCTTTCAGTGGCTATCCTGAAAAACAAGAATACAAGGATTTCATTGCCTGTGAATGCAAATCAATGTATTGAGGCATGACCTGTGTGCAGGCATTGCAGTGAGACACCACTGTGACTGGGGGGGGGTACATGGGCCTCACTTCCAAATTCTCCATCTTATGGCTTCCTCTTCAGTCACTATGGAAGTGAACAAGGCCATGGCATTAGATGTGAGCCCACTGGATGAAGGAGGCTGGATTTGGCTGTGTGCTCCCCTATTAGACAAACTGACCCTTTCTAATGTCAGAGCCTTGGCTCCCGGCATGTTATATGCCATTGGTCCACATGGGGTTACCTGCCCTGTGTGACTTAAAAACTAGGACATTGGTTCATTCCCTTTAATTGTCGGCATTGGGATTACTCTGCAATAATTTTATATAAATACCTCTGACATTCTTTAGGTTCTTTCCCCAAAGACAATCAAAAGAAGTCAAAGTTGAGTAACACCTTCATAATTATGTAATATTCATAGCCTTATATGGATTTTAAATTGTTCTTGTCATAGGGTTTGGGCAACGTGGGTACAAGATGGAAGTGGGTTGCTCATATTCTAGAGACACTCTGTACCTTCTTTTTAACTGCAGTTTCCGTTCTGCAATATAAGTTGACATCCGGACTGCTTCTATTCTGAGGTTTTAATAAACACTTGAGTTTGCAGAAGCCTATACTTCCGTTGACTGAGGGCTGGATAGAAATAATCGTCGCGGCAACATTCTGTGTTGCTCACTCAGTATAGGGTGTTCTGTGGTGTCCTCTCGTAGCCCCTTATTTTTAATTTTTGTATTTTTTCCTGCATTCTACAGGATGGTAAAGACTACGTTGTCCTTCCTTTGTCAGTATCACTGAATATGGAAGAGGATTCGGGTCTGTCTCTCCCAACTTCACCTGCTTCCTGTAGGGAGGAAGAGGAAGTCTGTGATCCTAAATTCCATTATGACAACACAGCAGGAATTAGGTATTTTATATGGTGGACATCCTACTAGGGCCTCTGGGCAGGTTATCTTGTTCATACAGGCTGGTGGGAAGGGGAAAATGGGAAAGGAAGAGACTTCAGCTGCCTGGTCCATATTTAACCTTCTCCGTAGGGACAAGAAGGAATTTGTAAACCTTTTGTAGGCAACTGCTAGTTTTATACCTTCCCAATTAGTGATTTTCTAATTTACTTTTAATGTTGCTACCCTTTCAAGATTTTGTATCCTCATTTTAAAACAAGCAAAGAAAGCCATGGAAATATCTGTTGTTTGTTTTTTTAAGAACTAGAACACATAGAAGGTTTCATTGGTCTGATTCAGTTGTGTTCACAGTCTTGTGTTGCAACTGCCTAGAATATTAATGATGATAGATCTATCATTAATAATCTCGCTGGCATTTCTCTGCCTAAAGTGAACATAGCTCATGAATTGATAGCCAGAAGGAACGTGACATAAATAGTGTTACGGTTTTTGTCCCTCTTGCTTCTGGTGGTCTCCTGAGGCACACACTGTGGTAGATGCTGTTGGGTATCACAGCAGAGGTGACTTTGCAGGAAGGAGTTTGTACTAATGCACTTCAGGGGTTTATGTTGGACCCTTTGAGGACCTCTGGTATGGGATGTAGGGGAGAAAGGCATTTCCTCATCCAGAGCAGCCATTGAGATGCTGAGAGCCCTGGATTGCTGAAAGCAATCTCAGAAGGACGATAGGAAGAGATGGTTCCACCCTCAGATCCTTGGCAGGTTCCATGTGGTTTCTACAAAGCAGACCCCTCTGCCTCACTGCTTGTATCAAACCCATCACAGACAAAGTTCCCAGTGATTTGGGGTACAGCAGATAACACTTTTCTGTGGTCCCAGTAAAGACCAAACAGGCACAATGCATTTCACACTGCAGTTGAACCTACAGTCCTGCAGCTGAACTCTCAACCTCGTGTTTTAATAGTGGGACAGTTCAAACTATAAATGTTTAAAAGACAAAAAAAGCATGATTTAACACTGAAAACTTAGCACTTATTTTAATACTTCCTATATGGCTTTTCCTGGTCCCCATTTCCTGTTTTGAACAGAAGAAAAAGCACTCTGTCAATCTTTTAAGGAGACTTTGAATCTTCTTTATTCATCTTACAGTATGATAGGACTGTGAAAGCATTTGTGGAAAACATGCTAGGAGAGGCAAAGTGGGGAAGTTAAGACCTTCCTAGGGGCTTTATTCTTCTGTTCTGTTAGCTGAAAACTATATTTTAGGCATGGATTTTGCTATGCAGGTAGCAGAAAAGATCAATGTGTTCAGAGATGTCTTTTTCAACCTTCACAAAAGTACCAACTCTGAGGAAAGGCTAATAAATATAATGTCTAAAGCAAATCTGGAGGAGGGTAGAAAGCATAGGGAAAGCATGGAGAATATTAAAGAATGTTTAGATTGCTGATATAAATTAAAATCAGCAGTATCTCCTAACATCTGCCATATTTGCCATAGGAAATAGGTATTCAATTTCTGAATCTTGAAAGATTGTTGTTTAAAATCAGTCAGGTGAAGTGTAGAAGTGCCTCATAGAAGATTTGGGTGGTACGGACTTAGTCGTAATGATAAGGAGCCCATACGTGTCATATGTAGAGGGAAGTCACACGAGGAAAGCATTGTAATTCTGGAATCAGATCTTAAATTCTTAGAATCTCTCTGGGAACTTAACACTGGAATCTGATAGGAAATATTATGGGTTATGCCTCCTAATACAAGTAAGTAGTATGGAAATTAACTAAAAACGGCCAGCATGGATTTGTCAAGAACAAATCAAGGAAAAGTCATAAAAGTTTAATTTTTAGGGAGAATAATTGACCTGAAGGATAGCAGAGAAGATGCATTTTGACTTCCTGGAGTCCATTTTTGTCCTTTTGTTTAATGGGACAATCTAATACAAAATGAAAAAAAAAAAAAAAAAAAAAAAAAAAAAAAAAAAAAAATACCAGGAAATACTGTCAGGACGTCAGCTGAGCTCTCTCTACCACTGGGCAGGAGTCAGATTCCATTCCATGCGTGGCCTCTCTGTGCCTACACACTGTTTTTGGCGCGGACACGAGCTGTTTCCAAGTTACCACTGTTGTGGCTCAAAGATAGTTGTTAGGCCTGCAGCGCAGTGCAGGAGGATCTCATTCACTGTAGCCCTTGTAAGCTGACCCTTGTCTGGACATTAAATAATTGTTCTGTGTCCCCAGCATGAGGACAAATTTTATTTGCAGCAAATACTTGGGTTTAATATTTGAAAAACTTTCTAAAATGTGATTGAGCACCTGAGCAGGCTACACAAGGAAGTTGCAAAGTCCCCACTAGTTTAAATAAATGTCTTTTGGACATAAGCACAATTTAGCACAGCTAGACTCAAAGCTGGGAAAATAGAGGTAAAAATATTTGATGTCTTTTATTGTGCTTCTCCAGCTTGGCACTGTGGCAAAGGTTGAGTCTACAATAACATCCACAATGCATTTCCTCATCTAAGCAGTTAAGTAACCTGAATTTGTCTGTCTCTGATGTGACCTGGGACATTACGGCAGATAGTGTCGAGGATCCATTTGGAAGCTCCACCTATCACTTTCCAGGCAGAAAGCTGAAGAGTGCCCGATTTTGTTTGCTGTTATGCCAGCTATCTTGGGTCCATGAAAGGACCTGTCACTATGAATTAATATTTTTTGTCAGCAGGAATATTCTTTTCATCCGCGCATGTTTAGCCTGAATCCAGAGAGCCGCCGCTTCGGTTCAGACCAGGAAGACCGCCCTTCTAATGCCGAGAACGATATTAAGACACTGCGAGCCCTGTCCTGATCCCCATGGCTTAAGGGCAGCAGTGTGCTGAGTCTGCTGTTGTTGTCCTAGGTCCAGCCAGGGGTCTCAGAAGTGCAGTCCAAAGGAAGAGACACATGCCTGTGCTCCAGGCTCCTCTGTTTATTATACTTCTAAGCAAAACTTGCAGGAAGTGTAGCCCTCCCGTGTAACTGAGGAAAGAAGCTGTTTTCTCAAAGCCATTTCTTAGAATTTGCTCAGAGATCAATATTGTGAGGAGCAGAAGGTCAGAAATATGCCACTTTCTAGGCTCTTCATCCCTTTCAATAAATAGATGTTTTGAAGTTTGCATTAAAACTATGTTAATTCTGCCAAATAAAGGATTAAACTTTATTCTGTAAGATAGAGATGAAAGGATGTCTAGATAAATCATTTGCTAGTCAGTACTCTAGCGCTGTTTTGGTTCAGCTTCGCGGACTTGATGATGTGGAGCACATTGATTTTGGTGTATTCTTTGTGTTTTGTTTTCTGGTGTGTGTGCATGGCAATACTGGGAGTTAGCAAGGTAGGGCGAGAGCCAGGAAGGAAGCCGCCCTGAGGAAGAGGTGTGAATACTTAGCATTTGAAGAATGTCCATTTGGTAATAGGAGTCGCTGTTAGAGTGGATTGAGAGACCTGTAAAAGATTGTTTTTGTACCAGCGAGGTGAGTTTATCTGTTCATACATATTTTCCTTCTGTTGATTTGGGTTTTTTTTTTTTTTTTTTTTTTTGTGTTTTTAATATTTTTTCCATTTAAGTGCATTTCCACAACCATTGGCAGGAAAACCAGAACAGATAGTGGGATGCGCGGTATCTTTGCTATTCTGTAAGAGGCTTGAAGAGGCATGAATATTTGGGGAAGAGAGTGAAAAACAAGTGAAAATACCCTTTAGGTAAGTCTCAGGCTGCACATAGGATTGAATATGACCTTTTACCCACAGTATGTCAGATCTTTGAGCATTGGATTGTTATATAGCCCATAGGATGATGGATTGGGTTATTAATTGGGAGGCTGATTTGATTCGCTGGGAGGGGGGCGGACAGTGCCGTTGCCTGAAGAAAGTCATGTACACCCAGCTTGGAGAGAACCTAACGCTCTTTTCACTGATGGTTCCTGTTGCATTGTAGAGATGAAACAAAAGTGGAAGACAGTTGTATGGAGTCCTACATGACAGGTCGCAGAAGCCAGTGAAGGAGAGGGTGGATTGAGTCAATTTGCAGAGCTCAAAGCTGTCCAGCTGGCCCCTGGACGTTCTGAGAGAGGAAAAGTGGCCAAAGCTCTACCTTACACAGATCATGGATGGTAGCCAACGCTTGGGGTGTCTGGACAGGTGGAAAAAGGCCATTGGCAGCGTAGGGGAAAACCATTTGGGCTGCTGAAGAATGGAAAGACATGCAGCCCGGGTAGAGAAGTTACCCGTGAAAGTCGCCATGTAGATGCCCATGTCCCAAACCGGGCTAATGAGGACACCAGAATAAGAGCAGGTAGAATCGGGCTGCAAAGATAAAGGTTTCCCAGATTGATCTGGATTGGCAACACAGGTGAGTTGTTCCTAGCTCGATGGCCCATGATGCCTCAGGCCACAGGGCAGAGATGCCACTTAAAGTGGGCATGAGACGAGGGTGATCTAACCATGGACAGTATCTCCCAGGTTATCCATGACTGTGACGACATGCGCTGCCATCAAGCAGGCCAAGCGGTGAACCCCTGTGGTATGGGGAAGATGGGACAAGTAAGGTACGGAGAAGCCTGCAGGTTGATTACATCACACTGCCCCAGACCGTCATGGCAAAAGCGCTAGTACTCACAATGTAGAGCCACCACTGGATGGTGGAGACCTACCCTGTACCATACACGCCACTGCCCGTAGCACATCCGGGCCTTGAAACAGGTTCTTTGGAGGCATGGTACCCCAGAGAGATTGAGTCTGACAACGGATCATTTCAAGAACAGCCTATAAACACCTGGCTAGGAACAGGATTGAATGGGTGTACCATATCCTTACCATGCACCTGCTGCTGGAAAAGTAGAACGGTGCAACGGACTCTTGAACCACTTGAAGGCACTGGCGGAGGACTTTCAAAAACTGGAAAGCACTGGCAAAAGCACAGGTAGTTAACAACCGCCAGCCCCCACCGGCCGGCCCCAATTGACCCTGCACACAGTTGAGATAAGTTCCGTAGTGCAGTCAGGGGACTGTTGGGAAAGACGTTGGACAATTCTGCCCAATAGGACAAACCATCAAGTGTCTTTGCTCAGCGGACCAGGTCACGTGGTGGGTGATGCAGGAGATGGGAACCACGTGTACCTCAGGGGTGATTTGGGTGAGAACCCCTTGTAAGGTAGATATCTTAACCATGTTGTTGAAGGCCATGTATGAAGTATGTATAATAGTTATAGTAATTATGTAGTTAATAGTTATATAGCCGGGAGTGATGCATATATGTGCAGTTACAGATATGTGCATACATGAGGTATTAACAAATGGTATGGGAAGAAAAATTCGGGGTGGATAATGTTTGGGTTTAAATTCCTCTCTTTTTTGTCACTTTGGAATTTTTTTTCCTTCCCCATTTGTTGTGGATCTAAGGCCGATGTTTTGTAATGGCGGTGATTGAAAAGACAATGATACTATGGCCACACCCAATGGTCCTAGACAGCTTTTGTGTGGTGGGTGGGGATTGGGGGTGGTTTTTCTCTTTCGCGGTTTTGGGAGAGAGAGGGGTTTTTTCCTGGGCGTCCGTGTTTTGCTGGGCGGGGGTTTTTGCTAGGACTCCAGTTTCAGGAGGGTGAACTCTGCTCCATTCCGTCTCGCGTCCGCGGGATTCTGCTCGTCTCTGTATCCGGCATTCTGGTATTCTTCGTCAGAGGAGCACCGGTTTTTCTGCTGTGGAGTTTGCAGAGAAACTTTTCTTCATCCACCTCTGCATCTTGTATGATTATCCCAGCCGCGGGAGATCTGAGCCAGCCGGGACCCGACCACATCCCCTGCATCTGTGGGGAGCCATCGTGCCCTCCTGCTCAGCCGGGGGCCAGCGGTGCCGCTGCCAACCAAACTGTATCTTGCCAAGGAGGAGACTGTTTCCATAAGGCTGACACTAGGTTTGGACTGCGCTGTTGTTGCATTGTTATTGCTACTTTTTTTCTTTCCATCTTGTTATATATATATATATTTTTTTTTTTTTTTTTTTTTTTTTTTTTTTTTTTTTTTTTTTTTTTCAAAGTGTAGAATTCGGAGGGAAGGGGCCATAGCACCACTCCAAGGGGGTCCCTGCTTCATAGCAATAACCGTCTGTCAAACGAACAATCTGACCAGAGTATTTTTTAGTACTGAGAAGATGGATGTGAGCCCTCAGATACACCTTCCTTTAGACATCTTTTAAAAATTTTCTTCAAAGAGCTCCATCTTCTTAAGCAGAGTATAGGAACTGAAGTGCTCAGCTGCCTTTTGAGATTCAAATTTTCAAGTTTTCCTGTTTGTTTGTCAGTAATCTGTTCTCTTCTTTTTAAGACTTTATATATCCAGATGAAAAGCAACTGATTTCATCTGTGGCAAGTACTAGGATCAGCAGTGTTGCTTTCTGCCTTTCCTCTCTTTCTCTTGGTTTCACACCATATGATATCTATATATAATTATATTTCTTCCACATTTCAACACAGTGCATAATTTTTGTACATTCATCTCCTTTTATGGCGCATTATTTTGTTATCATTAACAATGAATTTCCTGACTATTTTCTGATGCATTTTCCAAAAGGCTTACTGTAAATGTACAACAGGCCCACTTTACTCCAGTTCTGCCCCTAAGTGCCATGTGTCTGTCTGATTAAACCTTCTCCTAGAGTGGTTCTAGCCAAACCCCATTGTTTTACATTTTCTGTATAATTTTGTCACTTGTACTTGATCCAGGTGTGTGTTGTTCCAATTGAATATTCTTTGGAATTCTTTTTCCCCCCCTCTAGAATTTGAATTTTATTCAGCCACATTCCCAGATTTTCTCAATGAATTTGTAAGCTATCTGGGATGTCAGCCAAAGCTGAATTGATCCAGAGGTGATTTCTAGATTGAGTGGTAGTTTGTCTCATCCTTGTCAAATATTAAAAAAAGGAAAGAAAACACAAAATTCTTTCTTCTGAAAAGTTTTTTTTTTTTCACAGACTTATTTCTATATAATACAATTCTTAAATATTCTATATAACCTATAGATAATTTTACCTTGTAGAGATATTGCTGTAGTTGAATATTGCTGTCTTATTGTCTGTGTGATGTCTATGAAAATAGTATCAGCCTTAATTGCAAAAATGTTGGCTGCTGTTACATGCTGATCATTTTGTCTTCTTGTAACAAGCTTTATCTCCTTTATCTAGCTTTTCCTATCTGAAACTTTATTTCTTTAATCTTAGATCTATTCTTCCGTTAATGAGAATATAATTGTCCCTTTAAGATGAATTGAGGTACTTAACAAATTGGAGCACTTCAGGAATTTATGCAACTACCGTTGTGATCTATGTTTCAAGAATTTTTGTCTGGGAGTTAGCTGCTGCTTTCTTTGCTTTGGTTTCTTTGCAGTCAACAACTCTGATAGTTTACCCTAAATTACTCTTGCGTGAAAAAGGCAATGCACAAATTCTTAGGGGAAATGAATCTCAGTATACTGAGATCAACCACCTTTCCATCCCTCGCATTCAGCTTGTCTATAAACATACAGGTAATAAACAAATTTGACACAATTGTCATTGTTAAATCTTAGCAGAATATAACTAATAAGTTCACCATGTTTTTGTTTGAAGTTTTAAGATTTATTATCATTTGCAATGCATGCCTGAATTTGCTAGAGTAGAAACATAGTGCAGGAAAATTAAATATGTGATCACTTCAGGAAGAAATTTGTGAAGCAAGGGTATGATTCTGGTATGACAGCGTCAGAGTTGTAACCTAAACCTTGTATGGTTGGTGCTTTGGATATAAAATCTCACTCTTTTTACTCAAGACATAAGAGTTCCCTACTTCCATAGAAAGTGCAATGGAAATTGATTATATTACAGGGGTGGAAAAGGTGCTCTTAGTAACTGAGATATTTTTCTTGAGAAATAGAAATAATGCGTATTTCTATTTATATTACATTACAAAGATAAATAAAATGGCATGGTTTTAAAATTTTTCTGTGTTTTTGTATTCTATAGAAAAAGAAATTCATTGCTAATTAACAGATCCTATTTTCATCTAACTGCAAGTGAGAAAGGGAAAAGGGAGAATAAAATCAAGCTTTTTCCAATGCTATTGAAAGGGATGAGAAGCAAAAATTTTCTTTAGATGCTATTGAAATGCCTCAAAAATTGAGTAAATATGAAACAATCTCAAACATTTAAAAAGCAATTTTGAATATCCTGCTTAAGTTATCAAAGTTGAATTTTTAAAATATATTTGAAATGTATTCTCCAAAATTTAAAGTGCTCAATTGTAATACTGATTTATGACAATATCCAATGTGAATGTCAAAAATTTGGTGTTGACATAACAATGACAGGAAACGAGGTAAGAGAGAACATACATTATGCTTTTCAGTTTCAAAAGCTTTAGTTTTAGAGTCAGGTCTTGATTCTTTTTCAAAGAGCAATTTTTTTTGGGGGTTCTCTGCACCAGCTGCTTCCTGAAACATGCTTTATCATATGTTATCTAGAATTCTGCCAAAAGTAAGAACCAATCTCCTATCAGTAAGGATTTTCTACAGGTTTGTTGGTTTTTTTTTTTTTTTTTTTTTTTTTTTTTTTTTTTTCCTGGACCTTTAGTATAATTGAATCAATCCATTTACAATGTTTAATATTTTTTAAAATGTTCTTTTTAATTTTTCTTTAAATGTAGTTGAGATTCATTCTACAGCACACTGTATAAGAAAAGAGTTTTGTTAGTTTTTTGAAGAAGTGGGCAGTGAACTTAAACACCATAGAAAACACAGCTCTGAGAAAATAAGGATAGTATTTTTCACAAAGAAAATGGCTATGAATCACTGCTCCCATCTACAGCGTCAGAAAATGTGAATGAAAAATGATTTAAAAACCCAGTATTAATAAATCAACTTTGTTTTCTTTTGGTGATTATTTTGTATTAATCTTATTTCTGTCACAACAACTGAAGGAGAAATCCTCTTACAGCATTTTCCCAGGCAGCTCTCTCTATGGAGAGCTATTTCCTTCAGCAGGTATCCATTATCTAGAAAGAGGGTTTAGCCCTAGAGTATCTATTAATTGTTTGAAAATACTTAGGTGAAGCTCATCAATTTCAGAGGTACTTTGTGACAAAATTTGTGATATTTTAAAACATATATGCATGAATTTATTTGCAGTGCAATTTTCAAAAAGATAATTAATCTTTTATGATATCATTAGGATATATTTTTCTGTAGTAAGTAATATGAATTGCTAAAATTATCTCCTTTAAAGCCACTAAAATGAAAAGAGCTTGCCTGAGGCTAAAAATCTGTGGTTTTTTTAGTGTGTTCAGACGTACTTATTTGAACTTTTCTAATACGTATGACATATTGATGTGGAGATGATGATGCGAGACAAAAGAAATGTAAGTTGACGTTTACGCAAGAGACTCTTATTCGACTATTCTCTCCTATTCAAATGGGACAATTATAAAGAAGTAATCTGTTATAATGCTCACAGGCAGTCAATAGCACGATAAAACAATGGTTGTCTTCCACAGGCACGCAAATTTAGTCAGTTTATATTAATGTTAGAAGAGCTCACAATTTGGTAGTGTTATTTTGTGTTCTGTGGTAATATATTCAATGATAAGTTTTTCCAGTTGAAGCACACCAGGGTTGAAGTAAGAGGTCGTCGAGACTACCTTAGGTATGACAATTCGATGATTAATAGTTATTCACTGCCTGTCCTCAGCAATGGGTACTCTCCGTTACCGCCCCTGTCATTCACCTCGACTGGGAGGAGAGTATATTTTTCTCATTGAAAGTATGATAGCCTGTTCATTTCTAAACTAGTGTGCGATCCCTTGGCGGTGGGCTGTTGTATTAGGCAATGTAATTGATATCGCGATCTTGGCCAACGAGGTGTGTAGAGTGGTTGTGGTATCGCCAAGTGGTCTTGCCCTAAACTTGATTAAAATTAAGACATGGATTGTATTGGCGGACGTTTAGGACCAGTGGCCTTGAATCTTACTCTGAGAGAGGATAGTCCGTGAGGAGACAGGTGAAATGGTGATTTCTCTATAGGCACAGTTTTAGGCCTACCTGAAAGTACCTTGGGTATTGTTTTCATTTCTGTCTTTGATGCTAAGGCGATATTCTTACGATTGATATGAGAATAGGGCTTGTGGGTTGAGCCAGTACCTGTGGTTCAAGACCCCAACATTTACAATGGTGTTCAGGGTGGCCTCTCTACAACATTAGCACGCACAAGCGGGACCAATTGAACATGTGGTTTTCCTTCAATTGTAGAATGATAAGAGCATCACACAGGCACGCTGGAAGTGCTACACCGAATCTGGAGCACCTATCTTCTTTTTAACTCTTACTTTGGCTGTGTGAAGAGCAGGTGGGTAGAGATGTGTATAAGCACACATTATTATTATGCAGGTATTATATGAATTCTTCATTGGTAGCTGTTTGCCGCTCTGTTCGAACATTAATCCGCTCTAGATTGCGAAATCTGCAGTAGAGGACTGTCAGATATGAGTAGATTATTTAGTAAAGGAACTATGCTATCTTCTTATACTCGGTTCTTTGGATGTGACATCTGGCTTTCAAGGAGCTCCCACAGACTAGTAAGGAGGCTGAGCATATCACATTGTGAAGTGTCTATCACCCTAAGGGTACCTAGTTTGCCTCAGACCACAATGTCGTATTTCTTTGTTATGGGATTCAGTCTTTGGGAGTGATCTATTTTTGCGGTATACTCTTTAGAGTCTATTGGCGAGGTTTTTCGCGTGTTAAGTTTTTTTTTATAGTTCTTATTTTAGAGAAGAATTATATACTATATATTTATATCATAATATTTTATATAAATATATATAAAATGGATTACCCTATATATGTCTATGTTTGTTAATACCCTGTGGTCTCAATAAGAGAAAAGCAACGCGTGTTCTTAAAATGCGGACCTTAATACTTAGCTGTAGTATCTGGAGACAATGTGTCGAATAAAAAATGAAGACACATAAGACTTAACTACCATCTTGAGACGTGGAGGGCATATCAGCGGTTAGAAGTATCAAGGAGGTTAATGTGCAGGACTGGCTCAGTATAGACGCAATGGGCCTGGATGGGTATTTCATATATATATCCCGCACTGTTTCCTTTACCCTGTTTGCTCATTCCACAACTTGACTGCCTTTCGGTACAGAACAGCACATGCTCCCATGATGTCATATGCAATCATGAGGCACCTCAACGCCAAGTTTACTCTCGGAAATTAGAACTTGTTGCAATTGGACTGAGCTATTCACGAATATCTGTTATGGAGGAAAGAGAGAAATTAACAGACAGCTCAGGAGGATTATGCTCACGGACGGAGACAAGTCTCACAGGGTGGCTTGTTGCGGCGGGGAACTTCCTCACTTGTGTGGCTGGGAGAGGCTTATTCTCTTGTCCACTAGAGTAGGCACGCCAAAAAGCATCCATAAGATACTCTCTTCACAGAAACACGCCTAGGGAGGGCTATGCCCACAAGAACAACAAACTACTTGGCGGCCTCACACAAGACAGGTCAATGGACCGTAAGGAATGGTGGGAGCTTATGGGTCACCAGGCACTACACGAGAAATGGTTGCTCACAAGAGACTGCACGCTGCTCCCATAGAGAGAAAACATATCAAACGAGATAGTGTTTTAGCCTGTCCTTTTCAGGACATGCAAGAGACGACACAGGGTGGAGTGGTGTCATTGAAGAAGAATTCTGATCACGACGAGAAGAGAGAAGAGCACAGGATCACTTGTAGATGCTCGCTGCTGTTTCGTTTTTCGACACAGTCAAGTTTATACACAACCTAGCTAAGTCGGTTCTTAAGTAGAATTGTCAAAGGTCAAAGGATTGCATTTCTCCTCATTCACAGTAGATGGAGAGTACCCACTATACCCTTGGGCTAGTATTTTCAAGTTTGTGGAGGATCGTATTTTTTGCTAGGTGTATACTCATTGCTGGGCTTGAGAAATTTCTCGTACATGGGTGTTAAGAGATTGCACTGGGCCCCATCTTAATCTTATTTCCTCTCCTTAGTAGTTATCCCGACTTCTGTGCACACCTGCACGGCTTCATTACCCGGGTTTGTGATCAAAAGTGATGATGCCATATCTTCAAGTAGGGATAATTATTCACTCAAGGACATTGTGGTTTTTGTGTTCTTTTCGGTAGTCCCAATAGGGCTAGATAGGGCTTGCCTATCTAGCCGTATAGCCAGAGACTCCCGAACTGGGTCCTATCCCGGTAACCACACCTGGTACGGAACCTTTGGATCCCTCGTCGTCTATACATGTCTTGTGGTCTCCACACATAGCCCATCCGCCTGGATCTCTGTGAGCATCCACACAGTTCTAGGGATTGTTTGCCAGGCCTCGCTATTGTCTGTCCTGCATGGTGGAAGTCACATATTGCATGCTTGACATCGGTTTTGATCAAGTGAGACCAGAGAGAGACTGGATTCTCTAGTCACTAAAACCATAGCCACTCGTATACAGTGCAATATAGTGCTATGTGGTTCTTCTACTTATTTTCCTGGCATAGCCTTTCCTGGAGATTGGGTTCCTGCCCTCTCGCGGATCCCCTAGGCTGGCACATTGGAGGGAGATTCTCTCTTATGCATGGGAGTATCTGACTGGTCACACGATGGGTGACTCCTGTAAGTCATTGGAACTTCATCGGTTGGGCAATTTCTCAGCCTGTCCTGACACAGCCCTTGTCAGCCAGTTACTAAAAGGTCTGCCTACTACCCCCTATTCCAGCCACATTGCTAGTCATAGCGGATAAGCTCACTTGCTGGAACTGTGAGAAATGGAATTGTAGAATTGAGCACAATATATGGAGGTGCTCTTAAGACCTCTCGTCAGGAGGGTTTTTGGTCACCTTAGGCTCTGGGAGGCTAAAGCTGATAGAGGTGTTCATTGTGGCCTTAACACTAGTGGAGTTGCTGCATGAGAGTGAGTGCTGAAATATCCAAGACCTACAATCCAAGTCAGACTTGAGAGGCGCATATCCAACAGCATCATATCTTATTAATGGTGGGCATGGATCATGACTGTAAGTCAAGTAAGGAGGCTGCCCTATTCTGCACTGGTGTTTCGGTCTAACTTTGCATTTTAGGGTTCCTCGTCATGGGTATCACCAATAATTAAGATGACATTTAGGGGGGGCCACATGGTAATGGAACGCTTGCATATGTGTACTTATTGAATAATATTTCAATAGAGACATATAAGCAATATCTCCATGATACTGTTCTTTATCCCTATAGATATGTGTAGAGTGTATTGTTCATTCCATCCTAGAACACATAAGGACTATATGTTCCATCTTCTTGTTGTTACCCATTTGAACAGGGAAAACTCAATAGGTTCAGCATCTGACATTAGGTGCGTGTGAAATCGAACATGTTCCCCACTACCCGTGATTGAGCATAGATTAGAAAATATGCCCTCTCATACTATGTTATTAGCAATGCTGTATGAAGATTTCAATCGCATACATATATTCTCTTTTTTAGCGTTGTGTTCAGTCATTTGTCTCGGTTGGGCGCTGGGTGCAACATGGGTTTTGAGTTGATAATGCTCAGCCTAATTCTTTGAGCACTCATATTGATGGGAAGCCTGAAAAGAATGATGTAGGGTGGTGCACCCAGTGGAATTCTCACTGTCTGAATAGGTCTATGTTATAAATATCTCTTTTTCTATTTTTTTATTACACATCCATAGTTTGGAGTTGGCAAACTACTCGATAAGTGGTATCAAGAGATAGGTAGCTGCAGAGAACGCTAGGACATCCATTTGGTAATGTTTATTACTTTCCTCTTATTTTGATTGATCTTCCTAGTAGATTACTTTTATTTGTCTAGTCTGGTTGTCTCTGGTGGGTGTTCCATTGCAGCAGTAATTTAATCTTGGCCTTTTTTTTTATTGGTGTTTTTTGTGTGGTTTTCATTATTTTGGGTACTTTGGGATTTTCCTCTTTTTTTAATTTTTTACTTTGTTGTTTTTTTCTCCTTTCTTTTCTTTTTTTTCCTCTTTTTTTGTTTTTTGTTGTGTCTCTAATTTCTTTTTTCTTTTGGATTACTTTTCCACTCTCTTTATGTATTCTTGTTTTTGGTTGCAGTTTATGATTCAATTTGTTGCTTTCTTCTTGGTTTAATATATGTCGCGAGCAGAGACCTTTGGAAGTATATATCTGTGGTGTGTAATACACAGAGATGCTTGCACTTTGTATTGCACACTAGAAGGTGACTTATACTAATCTAATACGCATCACTGAGGATACTTTATGCCTTGCACAGTGCTCTATACTTGTGCAAGTAAAGAGAATGTCCCATGGGATAATTTGAGTTAATATGCTGTCCTTAGGAAGAAGAATCTGGACTATACATTAGACCCTTTCTGTCATTTATAGGTCACTTATTGATTGGAGGGAGAGACC
This sequence comes from Malurus cyaneus samueli, assembly GCA_009741485.1. Lineage (NCBI taxonomy): Eukaryota > Metazoa > Chordata > Aves > Passeriformes > Maluridae > Malurus > Malurus cyaneus. The sequence goes on from CM019236.1 coordinate 38,844,544, forward strand.
CTGTTACTCACGTCGAACAGTTCAATTCATCAAGCATTTGCCAATCATTGGTCAAAGCAGGCCTATGTCTTAATGCTCCAGTCCCGCTTAGCGGACAAGCGCTGAGGTAGACCGAAGATCAAGATTTCTATGAGCATGGTGGAAAATACATGGCTAGTAGCTTTTTAATGTTGAATGACTTTTGATAACTATGACTGGAAAGAAAAATCCTTTACAAATAGCCAATGTGTAATAAAAAAATATTCTGTATATGTTTCTTTCAGACCTGTTGCATTTTTGTTTCCACCAGAGAAAGGAAGTTTTCATAAAATGCCATGGTTATTATATTTCTGGCGTGATACAGAGGAATAATATTTTAAAGGATTATTCTTCTGTGTTGATCAACAATGTATTGGTCTGCAAAATAAGCCCAGTGGGGATCAGTGGCTGGGGGTTCAATCTAAAAAAAAAAAATAGAAGGAAAGAGTGAATTAATTGAAGACTTTCAGCTTATAACAGAAGCAATTGAAGAAAGTCCTGATAACAGTCTTAAAAATTATACAAGCATGCTTCAAAGGGAGAGGAGATAATCAGTTCTCCAAGTCCAGTGTAGATAAGACAAGAAGTAATTGGCTTAAATTTCAGCCAGGTAGATTTAAGTCAGACTTTAAGAAAAATGTTCTAATGGAAAGGACTTCTAAGCATGGCAATAGTTTACCTGTGGATGCTACTGAAATGTTCATTGCTGAAGGTTTTTCAGGAGGGGATATGCTGGTGTAAATGATACTGGTATTTTGTCATCCTTGTCCTGTGTAAGACCAGTGGCTGGATTACCTTTCAAGGTTCTTTTCTGCTCTTTAATACTACAATTGATATAAGCTTCTGACTGAGCTGAGAGCTGCAAAGTTTTAGGAGAAAAAGTCCTTATCATAATTAGAGTTTTTCTTGATCCAATCTAAATCTGCTTCTTGAAGTGGAAGAAGGATTAGAAGAACAGAGCAACAGTAAGAACCAAGTGCTGGAGAGTGTCTCACTTTGTGGGTGAGATAAGTGAGGTACAGGGGAGGGAAAAATGGGTAGGTGTATTACTAACTCTGGAAGGAAAATCTCACATGTTTTTGGAGAAAAGAAATTGTATTATTTTTGTGAAAGTAATGGATGGCTCTGAGGGGAATGTAATGTTACATTCACTTTGTGACGTTCAGTTTAGAATAACATAAACAACATTAGTGCAAATTTTTTTAAACCTGGTTACTCCTGAGGAATTTGCTTTAATATTCTACTCTCCCTCTCTGCACCCTTTTAGCAGTTCTGAGATTGCTGCATTTCAAAAAAAGAGAAGTTTGGAAATAGATAGAGGCAGAATGCATTCTGGCAAGACTTTTATCCTGACAGTTTTGGTCATGAAGAGCTTTGATTAAAACCAAATAAAATTCTTATTTCTTGAATCATAGCTTTGCTATATATCTGGATGACACTCTCCATGCACTAATTGCAAACCGACCATGCAATGCTGTACTCACTAATGCCTCAGCTAGCTTTTTCTCCTTCTTCAGGGCTTTGATGGTAACTCTCAAATTCTGCAAACATTAACCAGTTTGTGTCAACATCATATATAATCAGAGTTAAACCACTGCTGAGGACTAGAATTGCAGTAGAATCAAGCAGCATGTGATGTACCATTGTAATACTAACAGCTAGATTTACTGTCAGGACTCTGCAGTGAGACCATAGCTTATTTCAATTTCATTCTAAAACCTTTCTGGTTTCTAGTCTTCCAGTGGAAGGCATCATGTGCATACATTTTGAGGTTAAATAGTTCCTGCTAGTTTTGTTTTCTCAGCTGCATAATGTAAGGATATTAAGGAGGAAAAATTAATGGAAAGGAAAAATATCAACACTGTTCTCTAAAGAGGTACAATTACACCCAGCAAGATTCAAACATAGACTGAATTCTTCAAACACACCTGGTGTTCTAGGGAGATGTACAGAAGTTGAAGTGGAGGAGGGGACAAAAATTAGGAATCAATAAATTTTTTATTTTTATTTTTATTCAGCCCTATGAGAGGCTAAATATCATGAGACTGACAAATACTTACAGAAATCCAACTTCATATGAGTTTCTTAGGACTTAGAAATCTCCTATATTAATATAAATATTTAAGTTTCTGTGCATATTGGGTGGAAATTTTTTGTGTGTTAAAATGAGTTTTAGTCTAAGAGAGGGGCAAATTGCTCCCCTTTCCTTCCCCCCCATTCCTCCTTCCCCAGCTCTGCCTGCCTGCCCCTCCTCTGGCTATTTTATCTGCCATCTTTTGGGGCTTTAATACCAAATATAAGGACAAAATAAATTAACATTCAAACTGCTCCTAAGGTTTTTGAATGCTCAAATTACGCGGTTCTTCAAGAGTAAAATCACTTAGTTGGTACAGATAACTCAGACAACTGCTGTACTTTAATGTACTCTACTACGTCTCTAAACTGGTAAGAAAATTCATAAGAAACAACAGAAATAAAAACATGGAATCTTATTTCGGATAAACTGAAGGATATAAAGAATTGAGGCTAGTGAAGATAAATCCTGCATTACAACTTAAATGACAATTGGAGAAAGAATTTGTGCTCAGTCCCCCCCAAAAGACAAAAAATATTCCTTATTACTGCACCTTGTCCAGCATAGCACAAGCCAAAAACGATAAAATGTTTTAGCCAAGCTATGAAATACTGATTATTTCCATTCTCTGATGGAAAAAATACATTGCATATAATATAGATATACTTAAAAGGTTCTACAAACTCTTAAAACCAACAAACGAGTTGAGAATATATCAGAAACAAATATTCATTTTCATAAATAAAACATTATTTATTGCCTGAAGTGTTAATAATTACCCTCTTCAGCTTCAAGGTTTATTAACAGAACATCGATTTGTAGAACTAATAATAAGGCCAAAAGACTCCTATAATAATGTTGCTTGATAAATATACATCTCGTATGGATGTGTGATCTAAAGGTTCCTCTGCAAAATCTTGCTGTGGTTCAGGATAAATAAAAAATTGTACACTTTTGATCTTTATATGTACCACAACATTAGTAATTTTGTGATCTTTTTTTTTTTTTTTTTTTGTCCCTCATGCTGACTGCACCTGCTCCCTGCTAAATGCTTGAAGAATATTACTGCTCCAAGTTTGCCAAACTAAGCCCACACAGACACACGAAAAATCTAAATATACATCGAGTAGTAGGATTTCCATTTCAGTGTCAGACTTACAGCACTGGAGAACCAAACATGTCAAACGTTCGTGTGCAGACGGTGAGCGATAAACACAAGAATCGCAATGAAGGTAGAGGTAAAACCAATGGAGTCATCTGGTCCAATCTCCCTATCTGAGTAGGGTTATCCTGGAGCACATGGCACAGGACTGCATCCAGATGGTTTTTTAATACCTCCAGTAAGGGAGATTCCAAAGCATCTCGGGGAATCTGTGGCAGTGCACAGTCACATCCACAGTAAAGAAGACCGGGTGGAACTTTCTGTACCTCAGTTTGTGTCTGTTTCCTCTTGTCCTATTGCCTGGCAACACCAAGCAAAGCCTGGATCAATCCTTTAGAGACCTTTTTTTTTCAGGTACTGACAGACATTAATGAAGTTCTTTCTCAGTTGTCTGTTCTTGACGCAGAACAGACCCAGATACTTCAGCCTTTCTTGTAAGAGAGACGTTTTTCTTAATACTTATATTCCTCCATTCTGTGATTTCCTTCCCAAACTGAACATAATGAAAAATTGCTCATTAAAGTGGCTATAAAAGACTTTTTTTTTAGCTAAAAAAATATAAGGAAATTTATTGGGGGAAAAAAAAGGTTAATACACAAAAGTGCTAAAAAAAAATGAAGAAAAGGAAGATACAGTATTTATCTTTTATATTTGTACTGCAATGGTTCATATTACTAACTGGGTAGTGCCTAAACCTTCCAAAAACTCCCACATTTATGTACCCTGTGTACCCTGTGTTTAATTGATCTATTGTGATTTATAGATTTGCACATGGAAGAAAAATGTGTAGGATTAAAGCCTAGGCTATTATTACCTGATTCAAAGTAAATGGTTTAGATAATTTGTTCTGTGATTTGAGAGGAAGAACTCTGAATTTTAAATGTGTCAAACAAACAATTCTTACAAATAAGGCTGTTTAATTTTAAGACGAAGGACAAGATATATGATTATCTCAGATGCTAAGGTGAAATTATATAATTTTGGATTGCATTGGTCTTTGCATCTCAATAAGAGACAGCAATATGCTTCTTTTTAATATGAGAGGAAACTTATTCCAAAATATTTTTACTTTTCAGCTGTGACAAGCTACATGAATTTTATTATTATTAGATGAAGTACAAGAGTGTAATCACAATTCTGGGTATGTGTATTATGTCTTTCGTTTTATGCCTTTGACTAAGATTTTGCTCTTCGTACTGATGCAGACAGGCAATTCATATGACAATGAGTTGCTGTATTAGACCTATTTCTGAAAATGTTTCCATGGCAAAATACGAACCATTGCAATACAGCTGAAACACAACCACTAAACACACTGGGGATTCGCAAAATTATCAGAAATTTAAATTCAGTGCAAGTCAAGAACTTGTTATATTTGTCTTGATTTCCCTTTCTTTAATAAACTATTTAAAACGGTTTCATAATTATGATTCAATTTCCTACATAATTATTAATTATAATTATATAATTATTAAATCTTACTTTTCTGAAACTCCACAATGGTGATGTGCCGCACGAAGAAAAAATAGAGTTAAAAATAATTACATAATGTGTGGGCAATATTAATAATCGTAATTAGTTAATAGACTGCTTGGTATATATGACATAATATATTTTTAAAAAAAAATTAATTATAGCTAGGTTGTCTTACTGTACATGTCTTTTTATAGAGAGATTCATATGTGGAATAATTGTACCCTACTCTGGGACTTCAGAATTCTGCAAAACTCATTTTTCTCTCTTCACTTGTTAATATCAGAAAGTTCATAAGAAACAGCAGTGAAATTTATTCAAGTAATTCCCACATAGTTTTCAGTGATATCCTCTGTGTCCTATTTAAAGGTTACATAATGTAAGTATGATATTGCTCATCATGGTGTTTGATGAAGCATTGGTATGAAAAGTAGGATTTTAAAAATACAGTTTATCTCTGAAAAATAGAGATAGTAATAAGTACATATAATAATGAAAATCAGAATAATATGCGAGGAACCAGTATCCCGGTCTGCATGTAACACGAGGCGAGATTCTGCAATATATCTGTGTAACTTTGAGCAGAATTTGACTAATAGTGCACGGTTTCCTGGGGTTCTTTTGGCCCATTTAGATGTGTTAGTTTCTCTCAATTGTTTTGACTTTTTTTTTTTTTACCCTACCAAGCCTATTAATACTACTGTGTTTTTAATAGTGGGTACAATTGCACATGCCTAAAGTGACCTATTATAGGAAAACTCCTTTAAGTGCATCAGCAGAAGGTGAATGGAGATATGAAAAAAAACTCGAATTAACTGGCTACAACAGCCCTAGAACTCAAAATTAAGCAGTATTGTGACTGGTGTGTTAGGCATGTGTCATGGTTTCTCTGAAACATTAACAAAATTACTGTGTCTTTGAGAAAGTATTGTAGTTTTGTGGTGGTAGCAGTGGAAGTCCTGCCGGAAGGTCTATCTTAACTATTAAAAAATGGTAAAAAGCAAATAGTACCACAATATTCAATCTGCCCAAAATATCAGACTCCAGTGTTGCCACTCCAGGCAGACTGTAGACACCAATCTTTAGAGAAATTGGGTAAGGGTGACATTGCAGTAGCTTATCATTGCTAGAGACCTTCAAAGAGGGAACTCCAACCAGTAAGGGTTCAGCAATACTTTCCTTAAGTTCATGAAGGCAGAATTAAGTTCTACATTAGGAAATTCCTCACCAGTTCAAAATATCTGACAGTTGTTCTTCCACATGAAAAGTTCAGTCTATCCAAAGGAGACATTCCTAGAGAATTAATTTAGCTAAAGCTGTTTCTTTCATGCTTTTCTGTGCTGAATTTAAGAAAAGTGTGGTCAACTTGAAGATAGCAGCTTCGTTTTCTGAGCTTGGTCTGTCAGGCATGAAAACTTTCATTGACAGAGAATCCAGTCTCTTACTTTTCTAGATGGGTGTAAATCCCTCTTCCTGCCCGTGTGTTTTCTCCATATGAGCACATTCTGCATTTTTCACAATTATCTGCATATTTTTATTTCAGCCTTTGACTCCTGATCTGATAATTTCCTCTGTATTTTTGTGATGAAGGCAATCTACAACTTAAAAAAACTTGGTTGCTATTATTAATATAAACAACCTTCTTTTCTTTTTTGTATTATTAATACAAACAATTATTTTTCCCTCCACTATAAAAATAGGAAGCTGACAGCTATTTTTCAAACAATTGAGATATTTCTTAGTTTCCATTTCTTCTGAGATTTAACTTTAATTTGTAATAAACAGAAGTTACAAATGTTTATTTAGAGGGACATGTGTTAGTTCTTCTATAAGGTTAAAAGAAATTTTATATTCTATTTTTACAAAGAATACATTCTAAACATCTGGTAGAACAAAAGTAAGCAATAATTATTATGCAATTTCATTCATATTTTTTCTTTAAATTTTAAATAATTTACTATTTTTGAGGAATAGTAATTTAAAAATTTATTCCTCATAAATTTTGAGGAATCCACTTCTGGCAGGTAGAACTTTACATTTTAAATTTTTCATAGTGAAGGCTCTGATATATATTGTTCATTATCTGATTATTCAGACTTGGCTGCTAATGTCAAGTATATCCAGATAGAGACAGCATCAGTCTTTATATCAACTTGAAGAGAAAAACTCTGTTGTCTAATAAGTGCTCCCTCAAGAAACAATTGACTCAAGTAATTCTGTGAACACAGAAGAAGAAAGATGCCAAATAGAATAATACATCCAGATATCCAGGACTTTTCAGTGAGACACATAATCAAGAAACGAGAAAGCTGTAACTTCAAAATGTAATCTCTAATGCATAATCAGCATAAATCAAATGAATTTTGTAGACTTCCATGTGAGTTAGTGATTCTAAGACTGAGAAAAAAGAATAGAGCTGGAAAAAAAATGTTAATTTTAAAGTATAGAAATAGATAAATAATTTTCCAGGAGGTATCCTGACATCATAATTTTTAAAGATTATGAGATTACAATTTATAATTTTTTTAGATGGACACTCTTTTCTAAAACTAATTTTTAGTTATGCACTTGCTCTTAGAAAAATGATGAACCAAAGACTTCTTAGTGAAATCAAGAAGGCCTGGGTGATCAGCACCTTCTGAAACTATGCTTTTCACATATTTACATGTTAAATTTAACTGAGGGATTTACACAGAATCTATTCAATCTATAACAAGTAGTGACTATTAAGAATACATTGTCAGTAGGATGGTAATTTTTCCAGGAAGTTCTCAGTAGGTATAACAGTGGGTTTGGACAAGAAGCCTTCTTTATAGCTGTGCAATTACATATTCAGAGAACACTACTATGAATAAGCAGAATATTTCATCTGTTGAATCAGAAAATAACTAATTAGAAAAAAAAAAGGTTAAGGAAAAAGTGAGATAACAGGAAAAAGGGAGAAATAACAGTGAAATGTAATACATTACTATCTATAATCTTTATTTATATTTATAGAATTATTTGTATCATGTTGATTTACATATGTGTTACTTCTTCTTCTCAAGTCCAAAAAATCTCACTAATTATATTTCTTGTAAATTAAAACTACAATTTATGTAGAACTGACATTTTCATTAGTGCAATGAAACACCAGGCTACACAAATTTTTGGTATTTAGAAAATTTAAATGACCTATTGAATGTAGACTAAGGTCTATAGGTTTTTCATTGTGCTTTTTACTGCTGCAAAACACTTTTGAGTTTATGGAGTGAATGTTTAAAACCAAAAGTGAATGTGAAATCTAAAGACTCACTGAAGATGTGATGATAGTAAAAGTTCTATCTCAAGTTATTAATGGATCATTCTGACCCTGTGATTTTAGTTTTATTTTCTAATTGTGGTTGGAGCATTTATTAAAGAAGTAAGAAATGGTTGACTAATTTGGTGTCACAAAGCACTGCAATGAGTTGAAACATTAAAATGAATATTTAAAAACTGAGCAGTATTTTGGGTAGGATTTAGTCTGAATGGTATGAGTTTGGACATGAATGGTTTAAATTATATCAACTTTTCAACATCTTCTCCTGAGAATGTCTCAGGAGAGATCTCATGTATTAAAGGTGTGAAATTTTGAACATAATGAATTTCCCTGCTCTGCCTATTTGCTTATATTTCTTTGTAAAAGAGAATCCATAAATTTATGCAGTTATTTCACCAGACTTCCTTTTCTAAAATTGTCATCCTTTATTTTTTTTCTATTTCTACTTTCTAACTTTTATGCAAATACCCTTTTTTTTTTTTTTTTTTTTTTTTTTTTTATTTAATACTTGCTTTAAAAAACAGACAAAAAGCCTGGCAAACAAGAATGGTAAGAATTAGTAATGTCATAAGTGTCATAGAGTTTAAATATAGTTAGGAAATAAAATAATTGAACCTAAGTTCTTTGAAGATTTGTTTGAGAGTTCCCTGAAGACCTGCTGAAAAATGGTAATCTGATCAAGTCTGCAAAAGATGGAGTGGAATTTTGTTTTCCGTACTTACATACAGTGAAGCTTACAGAAGAGCAATTCAAACAAAGTAAAGGAAGTGTTATGAGGATAATAAATGTAAATCCTGTTCTGAGTTTTTCAGCCAAACTCCAGACTTTACAAAGCTACAGATTTGTTGTTTTTTTTTTTTTTTAGAATGTTTACTTATACAAATGCATTTGAAAAGAACACAGTAAGTTTGAGTTTAGATATTCCTGTTAATAGATTTTCATTTTCTTACAAATAATTCTTAGTGTTATGTAATAAAACACCTAAGTGAGGTCATAGGTCCTGACTGATGAACACGAGCATCTGTGAGGATTTTGCTTCTGCTATATATTCAAAGTAGAAAAGCAACCTAGCAAGAGAAGGGTGTTAAAGAAAAGGAGGAAGGAATCTCTTTGATGGGCTTGGCTGTCAGAGAAAGATCAACTAAAATCTTAATTTCTATACAAAAGTGAAGGCACATATTAGACTTGAAAGCAATTTCCTAAAAGAATTATTTAGAGGGAAAAAATGTTTTTACTTTTAAGCAAAATAAATGTGCATATTGACATCTTCATGGAAATAGAATTTGAAGAGACAGTAGAGATAGAAACAGTAGTCTCAAGTAAAAATAGCTGTGGAACTTTATCTAACATGTCTAAAAGCCAGAAGCATGAAGACCGGATACAGAAAATCAAGGGAACAATATGAGCACCCAGTAGTGATCTCTACTCTTGCAAAGGTCAGTGGCAATGCTAGAGTGGCAGTAGGATGATGACTAATTTCAAGATGTCCTAACGTCTTTTTATTAATTGTTTTTAACTTTTCCTCAACACTTCTGAAATTTGCACTGATGGCACACTGTAAAAAATGTGTTGCTCAGCTCTGACCTTGTGAATTTCAAGATGCCCAACAGATTTCATTGTTTGTTAGATGGAAAAAACTGGTTTATGGGACCAGGAGGATATTGAACAAATTATACTGTTTCATTAGGCTCTGGAAGAGTTTTCTGAAGCCATTTAGCTACCTTTGTTGTTGGCTTTGTTTGTTTGTTTTGAGCATCAGAAGTATTAATAATGTGATTCTTCTAGAAGAAGCTTATAGTGGAAAAACCAGATTAAAAAATGGCAGTTCATGAACAAACCTCCTAGAAAATTAACTTCCTTGTCCTTTAATATGTCAAAGGCCCACCATATTACTTCCTGTTCCTGTGAGGTGCCTTTTAGACTTTCTCACAAAACTGCTTTTTACCCTTTTTCGTTCTTTTCCCCCCACCACTGTCTTTGTTCTTCTGTTATTTTCCATATATTGTCTCTTTTAGTGTCTTCTCTTGCTAATCAGGTCTTTGTCATGTCTACTGCTATACTTGAGAATTTCTTTGAATTTTTGTTTCTTTCCCCAGAAAATACTCTCTTACTGCTCAAAAAACCAGCATACAAACAAACAAACCAATCCAAAACAAAATAAAAAATTTCCCCTAGGGATAATAGCCCTTCAAAGAGTTAATATTGTACAATATCCTATCACATACATTATGCAGATATTTTTGTAATAAGTTACTTGGGGAATTTTTCCTTGTTTACAATCTCTGGTGCAATTTCTTTAATTTTAATTCAGGTATCTGCTGTATAGAATGGGATTCAAAACATAGGTGTCTAAGGTTAGGTGAATAAGGATAAATTCTGCTGTTAAGCTGCATGCAATCTATAAAAAAGATTTTTAAGATGTTATGCTTTGTATGAATCTTATTTGAAGGAATTTAGCATGGTACAATCCAACTCCTAGCCATGTTTCTAATTTTTTTTTTTTTTTTTTCATATAATTACTGATTTCATTTCTGTTTAAGACTGCCAGGCACATTATTCATCTTCATAAGTGAAAGGTAATTCATACATGAAGGAAAATGTTGAATTAAGTGGTAGATGTTAGAGACTGAAATAAACTAAATTATTACAAGAAAAGACCTGTCTTCTTGGCAAAGATATTGCTAAGGACTTTAATTAAATATGTAGCTCTTCTACATATCAACAGTCATATGTTGAACAACTGTTGCACTTAAACATATCTTGAGAACTCTTCTCTCTGCACCTCTGTCAAGGTTTCAGATTTATCTATTCATTTGTGCAGTAAACAGAATCAGACAGAAGTCCACCTGAGAGACTCTGTAACACAAAACTGATTAAACTTGCCTGGGTTTTATTTTCTTTTTTTATATTGCAGAGCAACATGCATAATATTATAGCCACTATGCTGGGAGCAACTGAGGAACAGTAATGAAATCTGGACTGAGAATAAAATATGAATACTTACACCAGTATCTATCAAAATTATACATCTCTTCATTA
>CM019236.1:38858141-38881398 GCA_009741485.1 Malurus cyaneus samueli
TCACATAAATTACTGATTTCATTTCTGTTTAAGACTGCCAGGCACATTATTCATCTTCATAAGTGAAAGGTAATTCATACATGAAGGAAAATGTTGAATTAAGTGGTAGATGTTAGAGACTGAAATAAACTAAATTATTACAAGAAAAGACCTGTCTTCTTGGCAAAGATATTGCTAAGGACTTTAATTAAATATGTAGCTCTTCTACATATCAACAGTCATATGTTGAACAACTGTTGCACTTAAACATATCTTGAGAACTCTTCTCTCTGCACCTCTGTCAAGGTTTCAGATTTATCTATTCATTTGTGCAGTAAACAGAATCAGACAGAAGTCCACCTGAGAGACTCTGTAACACAAAACTGATTAAACTTGCCTGGGTTTTATTTTCTTTTTTTATATTGCAGAGCAACATGCATAATATTATAGCCACTATGCTGGGAGCAACTGAGGAACAGTAATGAAATCTGGACTGAGAATAAAATATGAATACTTACACCAGTATTTTCTTATCCTGTATCGAATGTTTCTTTAGTTACATGATTCATGGCTGTTACCTGCTGTCATGATCTGGTTATTAAGGTTATCAGAAGTGTCTCTACCTGAATTAAGGTGCAAACCAGACCATAAGCCAAAGCCAACGGTATGGCTTTTATTTGATAATATATGAGAGAGAAAGAGAGAAAGAGGAAAGGAAAGAGAAATGAAGAGAAAGGAATGGGAAAGAGATGGAGGGAACAGAAAGAGTAACAGAGACAGAATAAAGAAAATACCACCACCTGTGGATCCCAATAATGTGTTGGAATGTAACCTCCAGCTGGTGTTCTTGGTGCTTATGGTCCCCACAAAAGCATGGAATCCCATGGGTTGACATAGCTCAGGCCAGGTGGCAATGCCCAGGCATGTCTCCCTGGGGAGGGGACAATCTCCTGCTGCAGACTGTGGATCGTTCCATCACGTGCAGACCTGTGGTACAAGGTCTCTGGGGAGCGCTTTGGGGAGACTTTGATGGATTGTGACACCCCCTCAGCTGCCTTTCAGAGAAATATCCTTTGGATGTGGCCTGTGGGTTTGGGGGTTCCAGAACTGAGTGGTTTGTGTAAGGGAGGAGGGGTGTTCAGTGCCTCTGACCAGAGGTCACACCCAAAACCCCCTCCCCCTGCCCCTGTTTCAGGAGGGAGCTGTGTAAACCTTACTTCTGTGGGCTGTGGTCTGCCCCACCCCAGTTCCAGCCAGGGGAGAATCTCTGCTGAGTTTGGCTGTCTTTTGCATGTATTTCTTTCCCTCAGCCTTCTTTGTTTCTCCCTATTCTGAGATGATTGAATAATTGTGTCTTATCTCAGCAGCTTAATTTACAGTGCAAAGTCCCAGTCAGGGATCTTCAGGGAGGCTTCTTTGGTAGTAGCTTCTTATACAGTTTTTGTTATAATGGGCAAAATTTTATATCAATGTTTGTGGCATGAACTATTTCAGTCTCTGACACATGCTCCACTGTGAAGCGTGACAGCACGAACTGTTCTTGCGCTTCCCAAAACAGCAAATTGTTTTTAAGAAGGACTACTGCCTCTTTGATACAATTCGTCCTTGTATCAGTTAGCTTTGAATGAAGTAGCTAGCGAAGCATCACAATACCTGCAGCTTAGAATTCCATATTTAGAAATCACTGCAGCTTAGTTTTGCACAAGGATTGCTTTATAATGAGAAATTACAGAACCACATATATGCTATTCATAACTCACATTCAACCACAGGCCTAGGCACATCAATGAATTTGCTAAAATAGTAGTAAAATTATTTTAGGGCCCACTTATTATATGTACTATTCTGTGCTTTGAGATGTACTCCTAGAGTCTGTGTCTCAACTTGAATAAGTGTAAGTGTAAGGACTCATTTTAATTGCGATCATTATTGTTTTTGAATGAGCTGAGCAATGCACTCTTGATCCCATCTAATCGATGCCATAAAAACTCTGAGAATTAATAATTAGTTTATGAAAATACCAGGGCCTTTCTCCTTGGCGTTCTTGAGGAATATGGGAGGAAGGAAGGAAGGGAAGGGGGGGAGGGGAGGGAAGAAAGGGGGGAGGGAAGGGGGGGGAAGGGGGGTGATTTGACACCTTTGAACCTAAACAGGACTATAAATTTAAGATAAACGGGACTTTTTTGTATTCTGACTCTTCCTGGTATTTCAGTGGCTGGATATGAAGATGGAATTAAATGAATCATTGTTAGATTCCTAGCAGGCAGAGGAAATAAAAGGCTCTTAACAAAGGTGGTTAGCTTCTATATATTAGGTTGAAAATGACAAATTATTTATCCCACATACAGTTTTAGAACACATTTGATGCAAATGATTTAATTTGTATGAAATAAAAAAAAATAACAACTATCAAGTAAACTTTTCTTGACTAAAGCCTTGAAGCAACTTTAAGATCCTCTTTTAATTTTTTTTATGCAGTACGTTAGATTTAAAGCAGATATTCTGAACTTAGAAATATGCAAATTTTAAAGTAGAAGACGAAAACAATTGTTTCTGCCAAAATTGTGACATAGCTTCTATGCCATGAACAATATCATTGGCATATGTTCTATTAACTGTGAACCTCACAAAACACTTTGTCTTCTTTTATGGGCAAAATCCATTGCTTTGCAATGCTAATAGGACACACATTGAGCACTCAGTATTGTCATTTTTTAAATGCTGCAATAAGAAATGGAATTGATTAAAACAGAAACATTGGAATTTGTTACAAGGTTGGAAAAATATACAAACATGAACTCCACTAAATCAATTAGCTCTGAATTTCTGGTGAACTACATTTCATAAAAGACACAGTCATATGTATGGAAATGGCCTACTTAATTCCTTTGTTGTTTGCCTGATTAGGAATAAGTTAGTAGGGGGTACTATTTATTTTAAATGAGAAACAACATTTCTTTGGCACCCCACAGGATAGCATAATTTAGAGAAATTCTTCACAGGCTTTTATTGGTCCCAGCTGTGAAACAAACCACTAGTTATATGTTTTCGATATTATTTCAGCAATTCAGCACAAAAGGAGATTTCCCACTCCAGCATCTCTTCATTATTCTCCTGTTGTCCCACCTAACATTCACTCTGTGACACACTGTAACCACAAAGCATAAGGCAATGCATTAATTAAATAAAATAAATCAAATATTGCACTAAAATCAAAATCCAAAAATGATAGGACTGTTCATCCCTAATGTGTCAGTGTCAGTCACAGTCTACTATCGTGCAATCTTACTGGATCTGGGATCACCCACTAGCTTCTAGCACAGCTATAACTCCAAACAAAACATGACTAAAACATTGGAATATATCTAACTCTACCTCCAGACCAAAACCTTGAAAAATATAGAGTAGAAACTGTGAAGTCCTTTCTTTATATACACTTTTGATTTGAAGAGTATATCAGTTAAGAAAATTTTAAAAAGTATTTCAACCACTTTTTTGTTGTTTTGCTTGTTTGTGGGGCTTTTGTTCCCCTATAAATACCCATAGATATACCTTGCAGGGTTGAGTACCTCATAGTCACTTACCTGCAACTCCAGATTCAGTTCTTGAAAAGATGGATGTTTAACCTACTTTTAAGAACGTTGCAATTTTTCTAAAATAAATTATTAAAAAATTTATAAATGTCTTTAAAAACATCAGTGACAGAATCTTGAAAACCACAACATGTGTATATTGTGTGAAAGCAGTTTTATTTCATCTGCAGAAACCCAAACATAAAATTTATTTATGCTTTCTTTCAGCCTCTATTGAAATATTATTTGTCCCTTCAACTTGCCAAAGCTTCAAAAACTGGTTTCCTAGCTCTGACCTGCTGAAGAGATTATGTAAGCTGCTAAAATGAAAGATATTTTCTACAAGATTTATACTTCCAGGGAGACTAATTTGTAACATGTGAAAGCAATTGATTTTATCTGTTCTAGGTATCCGGGCAAGGTGTTAGTAGCTGGAGGAGGTGGCAGCTTCAGGTGTGGTCTCTATGGGAAGAGGCTGCCGTGTGTTGGACACAGCTGGTTTCCTGAAGCCAAAGCAGAGACCATCAGCAAAGATAGTGAAGCCTCTCTGAAAACATATATTAAAAAGGACAGAATACACTCTATAGTGAGAAGAGGAGGGAACAAAAAGAATAGTAGGAAACACAAAGGCCAGAGAAGGTGCAAGAAGTGTTTCATGGTTGAATAAATCTCCAGACTGCAACCTGCGGAACACCCATGCTGCTGCCGTGAGATATTCCTAACAGAACTGCACACCATGGAGAGCCTTCACTGCAGCAGAAAAAACAGTGTGAGGGATATAGTGCAATAAAAATGGGGAGGTAATAGTGCTTGGAGTGATAGAATGATGCTGCGCTTGGGAAATGAGAGAGGAAAGATGTTACAATGCTTGTCTTTTTGTTTCCTGCTGCACAGATCTGTTTTAACTGACAATATTTTTTTTTTCCCCAAGTTGAGGTTGGTTTTGCTTCCAACAGTAATTGGTAAGTAATCTTCCTGGCTTTATCTTGACACATGAATGTTCTCATTGTGTTTTTCCCCATTTCAGACCCCATCCCAATGTAGGGGGTATATGTATGTGTGTGTTTTATGTGAGTGTAGCTAAGGCTACCATAATAACAGTATTTATATAGGGAACACAAACCACTAAAACCTCCCACAGACATATATTTGTTTTAAAAATTATAAAAGATAAATACTTTTTTCTTGGTGGTGTCCTCTTAATTAATATTTGACCACAGACTTCCTCTGTCATCTCAGAGAACTGAATTATTCTTCAATAAATTAAAAGTATTCACTTACATCAGGGGTTTACTGTGAAAGGACCAAGGACCAGCTGGCCATCATTATCCAGATCAGTTTGAATGGTCATCAGAGCTGGATACGAGCACTTCCATCATTTGGTTACGTGTGGATTGCTCAGGTGTGAAAGAACCAAATTCAAATATTTCTATATATGGACAGTCTACTGTGCTCTAGTTTATGGTTAAACTTGACCGGGCTTGTTTTAACTGAGAATGAAAAAAAAAGTGACATGGATGAATACCACAAGAAAAAAATAGGCATAAAATTAACTTAATTCATTTTAGCATCAAAATTAATAAAGTGTTTATGAGATATTATTGAGACACACAAAGTTTCATTAATCTTATAAAATGATGCTATATATCTATTCTAGAATTTATTTGTAATATAAAATATTTTTTTACCTACATTTTAAATTTTACTTGTTTGGTCCTCTATAATAAATCTCTTTTTCATGAAACAAAATCTTTTTGATTTTCTTACAACCATACAGATATTTCACCTTTTGTAATATTTCTCTCTTCAGACTGCTTTAGTTATAATTTTGAGAGCTCTTGATGATGCAGGAAGAACATCAAGTTCTTGAAGAACAAAAACTGTGAAAAAGTCTGATTTTATTGTGGGTTTTTTCATTAGAACATTTTCTATATCTTATTATAAGTATTCCTTTTTTTAGAAAGGGACAATAAACCATTCCTTTGGATAGCTGTTTTAGGCTATATGGCTTTTCAGAAAAAGTTTATTATGTTATGTGAGTTAATTTTGCAATGCTTTCAGTTGGAAATGTTATATAATTTCCAACATTTATATTTATCTTTTGTGCTTCTAATCCACATATTAAAGTATTTCCCCTGTCTTTATATGGGTTAATCCAAACCCTTGTATTGATATATTTATATAGTCTTGTTACAAATTGGTTTATTGAGCACTGATTTCAACATTAGCGTATGAACACACTGCTGCCGCCTCTAGGTACTCCTTATCTTGAGAATGCTCATCCTCAAGATGTTGAAAAAGAAGTAGGTAGAAAAAGTCTAGATATCGGTAAATCCTCATTAAAGTCTTTATGTAAAGCTGTCTGAAAAAAAAAAAAAATCTCAAGTTCCTCGCTGGGAATTGCCTGAAGAATGTTCATATTAATCAAAAGAGTTTGGTGGTAGAGGTCTCTTGAGTAGCACCTGAAGTATTATGTAGTTGAGACCTACTGGCCCAGCAGTGGAAATCAGTGCAGGTACCGAGTCTGTTTCTGTACTATAACATTCATGAGTAGATATTGCACCACTCTGATACAGTTCTGCTCATCTCGATTCACTACCATCAGTATTTATTACTAAATAACTCTGCATCATATCCATTTCCCTCACCAGCTAGATCTTGAATCCTTTTTTCAACAGCAACTGATTTTTAAAGTTTTTTGAGGTTAATAAAGATATAAATAGCTCCAACTAAAACTTAGAGAATTGACCACAATAAAAACCTTTTTACTACAGTGGGTCAAAATGTTCAGTTATTTTCAGTTTTGGTTCTAACTTATATACTAATTTATTTCTGTAATTAAAAAAAAATAGGAAAAATTAAATATATGTAACTTTTGATAGATAATTTCAATGCAGCTGTTTTATTTTACATTCACTAAAGGATTTTTTCATATCTTTCTGCATCTTGAAAGCAAACTGTGTCTGTAGAATATGGGTGAATGTACAGTAAGACTAATTTTCATTGCATCTGTGGTTTATCTGGTACACACTTGATGTAAGTGGAGCACTACTTTCAAGGTTTATTTCAGAAGTGGCATATGTATTTGAGCACAGTATATATTAGACTCTATCATATGTGTGGGGAACAGAAACTATATGAAAAGGTAATGGGTTAAATATTTATAGTGTTTTCAATTGCTTTTAATATAGTATGTCTCACACAAAATATAAGGACTGTTTATATTGAAAGGTCCCTAAGAAGTTCCCTCTGCCTATAATTGAGAGATTTCTTAATAATTATAAAAGCACAGATTAAATTTCATTTGTATTTTCAACCACAATATGAAGAATTATCTTGATGTTATCATCCACAGCAGTGGAAGAAATGGAACTTTTGAATCTTTCTTCATCTTTTCTTGATCGTAAATGGTGATTAAGACATAAGTAGAAACTAAGGTTCACTGGAATAACATGATAACTATGGAGCAAGAGGCAGTGAGTCATGTAAATTGTCTGCAATATCTTAGAAATGTACCATTGGAACATGCTTAATATTCGTTAGACATTCTCTGGTTCTGCCTTCCTCAGTCTATTGTGGAATACAATGGAAACAAAGAAAGAAACTATTTTCACTTGCAAGTTGTAACACAATTTGTGATGCATTAAAGCAATGATCCTTGAATCTGCTGCCCTTGATAGTGGTTCCAAAACAATACCTGCTGTGCAGCATGAAGAGGTAGCTTCACGGTGCATTTCATTGATAGTGGAGTAACAATGAACTTTGATGCCAATTGTGCATATTATATTATTCATTCATGTGTTCTTGCTTTATTGCCTTTTTTATGCATTTGGAACCGTATGTATTACTGTGAGTTTAATCAGCATGACAAACAGATCTCTTTTTTTTCCACCTCCTGGATAATCCTTTCTGCTTACATTTCCACTGCCTTTTTACCCTGTCTTCAAAGGTTCATTTTCAGGCTAGAGCTTTCTGGGAAATAGTGTCTGGATAACATTTTTAATCAGTCTGGCAGTGCTGTTCTGAAGTCAGTCTGAGACATACTTATTGATCAGATGATCTTTCCTCCCTTCAGGAAGCTTCCTGCTTCTTCAGTACCATGTACATGAATAAAATAACTTAGTGTGTGTTAAAGGTAATAGGATTATTTTGTTAGTTCGTATTCCTGATGCTGCAAACATTGAGCTAACCTTCCCTGCTCTGCCTTCCGAGTACCTAAAGTGGTTTTCACACACCTAAAACATCTCTATTCCGGCTCTTATTCTACTTTTTGGACTGCATAGCTGTCTTCTGGTCTGATAATTATTGGTTCTACAAACTAGTATTTGTATTGTATCTCTTCAAACTATTTGGGGTTCATTAGCAGTAGTTTTAGCCTGTATAACTTTAAGCTGCATAGTAATGGCTTAATCTGATGCATATTATTTCAATGTGGGTCATTTCAGAGCTGAGTGGGAAGGCTCTCTGTAGTACAGAAAATGATCTTCCCTAGCACAGCTTATTCCTTATTTATTTTATCACTCTTAGTTCTCTTACATTCTTCATTTTCTTGCCTTTGTCTGTAGTCAAATGAAGAGCTTTGGCAGAACAAGATAAAATAACAGGTATTGCCATTTTAATTTGCTCAAATGAGAGAAGATGGCATTTTCCAATTCCTGCAGTAATCTGAAAGGTTTATTTTGGAAACAGGAATGATTTTTAATGGTGTCTCTGCTTTTCTGAATGGTAAATCACAGCTAGTGTTGACACCAAGCTGTTCTTTTGAAAGGATGCCTTCACTTACCTCTTTGCCAGTGAATCTTTGTTCTCCTACTTAAGAGAAGAAAGAGTATAATCTCAATTCTCTCATTCTGTCTCATAACAGAGATAACTGAGTAATGTGGCTGATGTTCCAGAAATTGAACTGCTTGGAGGATTAAGACCCATCACATTTGATATAGCCAAATTTCCTTACGTGATTTCCTCTTTTGTTATGCATCACAAAGAGCTTTGTTCCAGTCTGGCAGCCTATAACAATAAGCTGGAAAGTGAGACTGAGGCAGATGGAAAGCAGAGTTAAAAATGAAAATGCGTGAAAAACTACTGACAGTAGTAAGGGGAAGTTTATATATTATGTCATAGATGCTTATAAAATGTAGTCAGTACTGATGTATATTTGAGGCTACAGTGGTTACATACTCCTGCAAATACTGGGTATGGTTTCACAAAACATAATATTTAGTGACATGATGCTTTATGAGATTTGATGGGATTCATAGTATGAAGAGATAAAATTGGACAGTTACCCCATATGATAACACTGTAATTATACAGTTGCATAAAAGAAGGCTTTGAAAGTCTTTATGTACTACTTCCTTCTCTAAGGGAGGACAAAAACTGATTAAGTTATAGTTTTGGTTATTTTTTTATGCTCTTGTCCCCAAGTCTGGGGAGAAGTGACTAACTGGAGAAGAGGAAATATTCCTTATTTCGAAAAAGATAAAACCTGTCTGATAGAATTTCTGATGAGAATTTATAATATTCTGTTTCCAAATCCCTCGTGAATTTTTCAGGAAAAAAAATTTTATACATTTTTGTCTTATTACAAAGTTTAGATATTCAAGAATAAAAGGGTACAGAAAATGCAATACTTTGCTTTTAAAAATAAAACTTCAGAGCACCCTACTCTTTCTTGTAATCTGATGAAGAGTTGTTGACTCTTTTTAAAGCATGAAACATTTTCAATTCATATTGATTACATCTGGCATTTTCAGCATCTCAAGAAAGCAGAGTTAATACTGCACCTACTACCTTGTTCTTGGTAACATATTGGGTAGCTACAGGTATCCCTATAGTAAAACAAATATCTGCTCTTTTAATTTGGGTGTAGCTTTTCAGTATTCCCTGAGCTTTCTGGTGTCTAGCACTGGCTCGATAATTTAGAATGTGTTAGGTTACTTTTATTATAAATCCATGTAGTAATAATTGGATGAAAAGCTTTGCTGAAGAGAAGAGGGTGTGTTAAAATTTAGTGGGTTTTTTTTTTGTTTTGTTTTTTTTTATAATGTAGATAACTGGACAATTTTAAATAAGATATTTTAAAATAAAATATTTAATTTATTTAATCCTTTTGATTGTTTTTTTTAGTGCAAATTTCCACTGGGCTTTCACATGTTGCCTTCCACTGAGTACGTAGTGTTTCAGATCATTCATTTTGGCGTCTTGCTCTCTTAATTTATTCCTAAAAGTGTGCTTTTTGTCTGTTGGAAGAGGAAAGAAGCTGTACATTGAAAATTGTTCTGAAAGATTCTTCCTGGCCCTACATATTACAACATATCTTTGTTTGAACTTGTTCTGCAGTGATTCTACGCAGTGAGAGACAGTAATTGATTTGTCCTAGCCTTAAAAGCCTGGACACTTTTTCTTTCTTTCTTTCATCTATTTTTTTCAAGATGAACAAAAGACAGTGAAAAATGCAAGACTTATGGGGTTTTTTTGTGCTCTAAAACCTCTGTCAGTTCTGGCAGCAACGTTTTGCCATTATCACCTTTAATGGACATCAGAACACAGCCATATGTTTAAAATCTCTGACAAAGCATCAGTTAATGAATTTTTAACAAAAGTTTTAGGCAACAGAAAGACATTGCATATACTAATTTTAATATCTAGAAAAAATGTTAAATTTAATATTAAAAAAGTAACTTAGTATTCCATATCTTGAAACAAAATCAATGGAATTATCACTTGCCATGCCTTGGGAAAAAATACAGGGAGAAGAGACATTATGATTATTTGTACTCTTAAGGTGAAATGCAGACTTTAAATTTCCATTTCATATTTGAAAATTATTATTTAACTACCCATGTGTAAAACTTGTTTTTCAAAACACACTACTACATAAATAACTCAGCAGAGTAAAATAAACCTTTTTTATTCATAAATTAAAGACCAAAAAGGCTCTTGAGTGTGTGTGTCCGAGTGCTTTTGTATGAGTTTCTGAAAGTTTTGCTGCCTAGTACAGGAGTATTTATGTGCATGTGCTGAGGTTTGGTGTTTCACGTTCACATGATTTAAGAGCACTAAGTGAAACTATTTGAACTTAGTTTTACAAGATTTTTTTCTCTTTTCTTGCTTCTTCAGGGGCCTTCAAAATCACTTCAAAAGTTAATTTGTTACTCCTTGACTATAGGAGGAAAGATTGCTGCCTATAAACATTTCCACAACCGATGATATTCTTGTGACCAGCTGTTTTAATGTTGTCTGGAAATTGGACAAGTTTCTAATTTACTTCCTTTAAATGAAAAACTAAATACCAAAAAGCCTTCTCCAGAGGAGCAGGATGGAGAATTGCCTCCCTGCTGTTCTTCAATTCCTGTTCTTGAAATTCAAGGGCTTTTATACAGATGTGTGCTGGTAAATAATACAGGAATAACTTCTGTATTTGTTGCAGCTACAATAATCTTCTATTGTGTCTTTCAGTATTTTTCATCTTTTTCTGGTATCCTCCACACCTGAAATTTTGATACTATGGCTTACAAGAATTTTCAGTATTTGAACTGGATTATGTAAATAAAACCTGTCGTTACTCTTGGGTGTTCTGTTCTGTATAAAATAGAGAGCATACTACTAGGCTTTCTGAAAATGTTGTTCAGGAGATTTAATTTATGTCTTTGAAGCTCTTTGAAGCTCCTCTCAACGGATCTTTTTCACTGTCCTGGCTTTATACAATAGGAAACTGACAATAATACTCTCGAAATGAGATGTGCTAAGCAAAATGGAATTTACTTTTCATATTTTCAACATTTCAGGAACTTATAAGGCTTTATAATCACTGCAAGAAAGATGGTGATCGTTCCAGTGGATTTCTTATGTTAGTACTATTTTGCCTGATAACAAAACAGTGCATATATACCAGAAACTTACCTAGCCTTTTCTTAATGTTTAAGTTTTTTCATCCACATGCTGCTATAATTTAGCAAATGAACAGGTTCATTCTTTTGCTTCCTATGTGCAGACAAGTATTATTTGCAGGAAAATCCACTGACCAGGGATTCATTGTGAATAGCTGACATGAATTGGTCTCGACTTGTGTTAATGATGATTGTCTTAAAATACGTCAAAGAGCTGCTGTAGTTTGTTAAGTATTCATTATGTTAATTTTCATGATGACCTTCCACAAAGACTCAAGATATGACTGCAAATATAAATTCAGAAAACTTTCATTCTGATAATGTCATTGCTGCAGTACGTTTAGGGCCAAATTTCAAAGATCAGAGACTGTGGCAATTTACTTTCAATGTGCTTATGAAGAACTCTGTTACTGTAGAATCAGAAAGGGAAGCTGAAATGAAAAGCAAAAAATAGAAAGCTTTTCAAATCAACTTTTCTTTTGGGGTTGTATGTGTGATAACGATTTCAAATTGTACTAATGGATAATTCTCACATTTTCTTATAGTTAAAAAACCATAATCACTTGGGCTTCAAAAAAAAAAAAAAGTAATTTCTCCCACTAGGTCAGAGAAGTTTATGGTGAAAACTTAATTCTGTGCATTGGGATAATTGAGAAAACAGTAGTATGCATGACACATGCAAACTCTTAGTTTCTTCCTTGCCATTATTTCTGCTAACTTCAAGTCAGAATGCATTTTATCTTTTATCATTATCACTTTACCTTTAGTATCACAAGACGAAGCAACAAACTATTAAAATTGCTTTTTATTAGAAGAATTACAGATTCAATTTAATTTATTTAATGCCTATCCACATTTTCTTGAAAGTTGTGACTGCTGGCACATCCTTAAAGAGTAGACATGATGAAGTAATATAAAATACTGCTTTCTTGATTTGATTCTGAATTCAGAGATTGCCAGTATTCAGATTTTGATGTCTGGAGCCTCTGTGTGCTACCCTAGCAGGAGTAGTGGTGCTCAACGACAGGATCACAGATTCCATCCAGGATCTCTGTACTGGTTACATTTGAATATTAATTATATTTAAGGTCTCTTCAGGAAAAAAGTGTAAAACTAATTGTAAATGCTAGCTGTTAATTCAATTATGGTGCTCCTCAAAGTATGTCTAGCCATGCTCAGGAGAGCTATGTCTTTGCTTCAGACTTTCTAACATTCTTAGCAAGTGAACTTTGAGAAAGATATCAAGAAGAGTGAGAGATGTAAGAGATCCTTAGTTCTTCTAGAGGACTTATGTTTTAGAGGATCTATTTCGACATCACAAACTCCACTAAGTGTCCTGCATAAAGCACAATGTTGACCATTATCAACTTAGTGAATCATTCAGGATTTTTAGCTACTGAATCTTACCATTTGCAATGAATCATTCAGATAATGATGGCAAAAGGTATCTTTATTATTTGCTCAGTAGTGCAGATGCATTTGCAAAGTGCAATTGGTGGTTTGAAAGGCTTTTTACTTTTTATCATTTTATAATTCTATTTGTATGATAAACATTTTCTTAATCTTCAAAACTTCATAGAAAGCATTTGGATGTTGCCATTGTATGAGTTCTAGGAAGTCATCCTGAAATTTGAAAATAATTAATAGCATGAAAGTAAAAATTATAGCAAGCCAAGAGCAGGATTTTCATTCAAGTAAAGTAAAAACCAAACAAACCACAAACCAATCAACCAAACAACAGTACTTTACTTTTGTTGTTGTTGTTGGTTGAGAACCACAGTGCTGCAGGCTTAGTTCTTCATATTGAGACTCTTGACCACTTTTTATCACTTTGGGAGAAGGATCCTGAAGATGTCTCTCAAGCATGGAGAAAAAAGGCGTCTAAGTTCCTTAAGCTTCTGGTTTTAAATGACAATAACTCGCTACTTATTCATTCCAAACACTGCTTTGGCTTCTGGTTGGAATGCTGTAGATAGGGAGAAGTCATGTGTTTTTGCCTTCTCTCCTAGTGGTGCAGTATAGGATAAGAAAAAGCCCTTTATGGACCTTACCTCTCCCAAAAACCAGAAGTCCTTAATGGATTTGGAAGAAGTTTGCACCTTTGTATATCAGAGATTTTTGGAATAATTGAACATCTTGGACTGTAAAACCCTGCCTAACTGGTCAGCAGACCTATGCTTGAATGAAGCCTTGGTCATCCCCAAAACTCATGCAAACCCCAGGCTGTTTTTTTTGAAGATGTTTTTGAAAAAATGGATATGTATTTAGCCCAATGTCATTCCTCTTTCAGCTCTGTGTGTATTCACTGTGCATAATGTGACTGTGGCCTTAAAAAGTATCAAGGAATAATTTTTTTTTAAACAAGCTGTTTCTCACAGCCAGTGCCAGGTTTGTTGCATATATTTTTTTTTACCTAGACAATGAGATTATGCATGTGGTGAAATGTTGCTGCATGAAAAAAACAAGGCAAACCTGTATTTCATCCATATAAAATCCATTTAAAATCAATGTTTTGAGCTTTTGAAGGATTTTGCTTTTCCATACTGATCATAAAAAAAAAAAAAAGTGGTGATAGCCTCTCTTCAACTAATACATATTTACAATATTTGGTTTTTTGCTCTTGTAAATTTAGATGTCTTGGTGGTTTTGTGACTATCACAGTAGTGAAAAAAATTCTCATTAAGAATGTTATAAATAAGAAATATGATTACTGATTAGAAAAATACTATTTATTCATTTAAATAAAGCAAATTAATAAAAAGCTATATTTGAATGTTTACTGCCATTTTAACAGGTGCATTCAATATAAATGATAGCAGCATCAATGAATAAATTAATCATAATTAGCACTCAGTTAAAAAGACCTTTTTACATCAAAGATGTAGATGTTATAATTAGAACTGCTAATTTTAGATAGGAAAGAATATTTATTACCAAATGTCTGATGCTTTGGAGAGAAAAACATTGAGAAATCTATATTCTATAGAAAAATTACTAATTATGTTAGAATCACAGTTAAAATACTCCCAAAATTGTTGTCTTGGGGTGATTTTATGATTATGCTCTATTCCTGATTGTCTGCTTTATGCCCAGAAATGGGTCCTGTAGCTTTATGGTGAGTCTGGAAAGGGGCGGGAGCTGGCAGAGCTCTGTCCGGGTTTTGTTCAGTCTCTGTCCAGTGTGCTCAGTTTGCTGGGTAGATCGGAGGCTTCATTGCTGCTTTAGCTGGAGGGGTTTTTGTTAGCTAGGGCAAGTTTTTCCCTCTAGTGGCATAACTTCCACAGCTTCTGTTGTTTCTTCTTGGACTGTTCAGCTTGCTTTTGGTCCAAATCAGACCATTTATGGGCACTGGTTGGCTCAGACTGGTGGGGAGGCCACAGGGACGCCCCATCTAAACCCAGACCTCGGGATAAGCTAAATCAGCGAAAGAAAGGACTCTAAACCAACCAGCTTCATCTGCTGCAAAGAGGAGACCAACATCAGAGGTTCAGCAGGTTCCCATCTGTTCCTCCACTGTGCCCCACCCCCCTAGCTGCTGCAAAGACTCTTCTTGCCTCCCCAGAGACAAAGCCATCTGACATTTTGTTCCTTCTCGTCACCTGCTCTGTAGTTTTTTCCCTTCCTTGGGCGTTTTGAGTTTGTAAGGTTCTGGCAGTTCAATATCTAACAGCTATTATTTTTTTCCTATGCCCTGTGGGGCACCTTGTTTGCCAAATAAACAGGGTTTTTTTTTTCACTTTTATCCAGAAAATTCATTTCTTATCGGTGGGAAGAAATTGCTGGAATCCTCTTCTTTAGAGAAATGTTCGTTTCAGAGTGTTTTCTCTCACACTAAACCAAGACATATAAATTAAAAATGTATTCATTTGCTTCAATTCAGTTCTCTATCTCCCATTTAACATTTAAAAATTTAGCAACATAACACAAACTGAATAACAGAGATATCTTTTCCATTCTAAACAATAAGAAATGAAAACTGGGTGGCACTTCTACGACTTACACACCACACTGTGACATAAATTAAAAAAGTATAATTTCAATGACCAAGATCCAAATTTTCATCATGTAGTCTTTGCAGAAACTGAAGTTCTGGTCTTTCCTCTCTATGCAGATCAGGTTCACAAAGTTCCTTGGAGCCATTCCCATTCCTGTCACCACTACAACTCACAAAGCGAGGGGCCTTCATGTTTAGTGCTCAAAACAAGAATGAGCAGATGCAGGACACCACATTCATCACATGTAGTAACTGCTGAAATGGTCAGGTGGAAACAGTATTCCTGTTCCCATGCATGTAATAGGTCAGTTAGCTGAGTCGTCTCCCTGTAAGCAAAAGATCAGATGTGACCTCAAGAATAAGAAGAGAGAAACCCAGTTTTGCTCCGCAGAAATTAATTTCATTATCAGGCTGCAAACAACCTGGGTGTTTTATTTCATGCAATGATCACATGTCATACAAATTTTGTAGGATCAGTGAAAAAGCAAACAAGAAATCATGTATATGAATATCTCAGTTGCCTTGCTAATCATTATAATACTACAGATATTTAGCTATTAAAGAATAAATTGATGAAACACAAAAACAGGTTTGGAACTTTACTACGAAAAAATTGGTTCCTTGGTTGGGATAACTTTTGTTTTGTTTTGTTTCTTTCCCTTTTACTTAACTGGATTTACATTTCATGTAAAGATACATAGGAATTCACGATGGGGCAGTCTGAATTAGTTCCGTTTTGGCAAAAAATGATTGTCATATTGGTCTCAGAACAGAAAACAAATCGGAGCTCAGTTAAGAGACAGAACTATAAATGACATTCATTTGTAGCTGTATACATAAGTTAGGTGACTAGATAGCAATCCAATTTGTGAATAATCTCTTAAAACAGATCCTGAGGCTGCAGCATAATCAGTAGTGAACAGTAAATCTCACTTTTACATTTATTAAAAACTCTAAGAAACTAGCCCTAGTATGTGGATCAGTTAAAGCTATTTCTATAGCAGATTCCTTTAGGCAGAACTTTCTCAGTGGGGAATTTCTGTCTGGAATGTCTTAAATAACCAAATTAAATAAAATACATGCCAAATCATTCTCAGAGAACACCGCAAATCTCAAATTTTTGCAAAAGTTTCTCTCCAATTAAAATAAAAAATCCTTTAATGAGTAACACTGACATTTTTGGTTATTGTGGAATCAGTGGGAATGAAACTAAAAAAATGTAGATAGCAAGAGAAAATAACAATTATATAAACATATTGTCCATATAAAATTTATGTACACATTAGATAAGCTTTAATTAAACAATAAGGAACAGTGATTTGCTACTTTAAACTTCACTTCTACTAATAGTGCAGAAAAGATATCAGAAAAAAAATATTTTTTCCAAAACCAGATATATTTTCTGCAATCCCTCAAATAATCCCACATATTTCAACATGTATCTGGCATACCAAATTTATATTACATCATTTTATTTGCAAAGAAGAATGAAATATTTCCTCTGACTAAAATTCTTTGCTAGCATATTTACAGTTCTTCCATCCACACTTTTTTTTTATCACAATCAAGTCTCAAGTCAGGGTTTGGAATTTCAGAATATTAATTTCAAGTTGCCTGAGTACCAACTACTGTCTCAAACTCATCACTGACTATGAATTGCTCTTTTCTTATATAAATAGAAGTAGTTGATTTTGAGTGCTTTGTGCTTCCTTTCAGAAACAGAGCTTTCCCAGCGCATTAGGACTACTTTTTATTTGTTTCTTATTTTATTAAATAATCTAAATCAGCTGTATATGGATTTATTATAAATAACTTCAGTATTTACTGCAATTAATGATTAGAAGTTGATTTTCAAAAGTGTAAATATATTTTGATAATTAAATATTGCAATTTTTTTCAATCAAGCAGAAAATGATTTATTTTTGTAGTCCTGATTAAAGTTCCCTAAATTTTGTCTCTCCTTTCCAAACATAGAGGTTGTATAAATGCAAAATACCTTCTGAAGATTAACCCGCTAATGGAAATTGAACCCCATCTTTATTCCCTGTCTCTGTTTATCCCTGCAGTCACTATTATTTCATGTCCCTCAGATATCCCAGCCTGTGTTCTCCACAAATTCCCCCTAGTTTGCAGCTCTGCAATCAATTATTTTTTCATCACATTTACATAATTCACTCTCATGACAGGAAATCAGAAGGGAAGTGAATCAGTTTTCTCTGAAAGAAGTTTTAAGGGTGAACAGATGAGATTCTCAGATGGACTTTGAAATATTTTAATGAAGCAATTAAAATAAAACCTGGTGAATGTGGGCTGTTAAAAGTAAAGATTATTATAAAGCTGCTTAGTCATTAGTGCACTCAGTGTGCACTGCAGTTTTATGTCTGGAAGTAGCAAGCTCATGCAGTCAAATATCACAGGCAGTAGTTTTCTTAAACCTAAGTGTAAAAGTGGAACCTGCATAGATTGTAGAATATCACTTAGTTATAAATCTGGTGTATAAGGGAAGACTGAATTTTAATTATTGGTTAACTTGCAATGTTTGAAAATGTTATGTCCTGAAGATTCATTTCCAGTTTAATCACTGGAATAACATTTCTTTGAACTCCACCTAAGAAAACATGAAAATGGTTTCCTTAGGGTTAGGGTAAGAGTTAGGGTTAGACTTAACTTTACAAGGGCAAGCGTGGGGTCCACGGGGATGCAGAGATCCATCCACAGCCCATGGGGATGCAGAGATCCACCCACAGCCCAGGGGGATGCAGAGATCCACCCACAGCACCAGTCCATGGGGATGCAGAGTCCACCCACAGCCCATGGGGCATGGATGCAGAGATCCACCCACAGCCCATGGGGATGCAGAGATCCACCACAGCCCATGGGGATGCAGAGATCCACCCACAGCCCATGGGGATGCAGAGATCCACCCACAGCCCATGGGGTCAGAGATCCACCCACAGCCCATGGGGGATGAGAGATCCACCCACAGCCCATGGGGATGAGAGATCCACCCACAGCCCATGGGGATGCAGAGATCCACCCACAGCCCATGGGGATCCATGGGGGATGCAGAGATCCACCCACAGCCCATGGGGATCCAGGGGAGATGCAGAGATCCACTCACAGCCCATGGGATCCCCCAGGCCCATGGGGATGCAGAGATCACCCACAGCCATGGGGATGCAGAGATCCCCCACAGCCCATGGGGATCCATGGGGGATGCAGAGATCCCCCACAGCCCATGGGGGATGCAGAGATCCCCCCACAGCCCATGGGGATCCATGGGGGATGCAGAGATCCCCCCACAGCCCATGGGGGATGCAGAGATCCACCCACAGCCCGTGGGGAGCTGCCCACACTGGAGCGGGTGGATATCTGGAGGGGCTGTGATCCAGGGGGAGACCCATGGAGAGAGGGGCCCTGTTCCAGGCTGGAGCAGCCTGGCCTTGGAGGATGCACCCTGTGGAGGAGAGAATCATGGCACAGCAGTTTGGGGAGGACTGTTGTTCGTGAGGTTTGGACCACTTTGGAGAAGTTCGCAGAGAGCTGTCACCCTTGGGAGGAATCCTATGGTGCAGCAGGGGAAGATCTCCTCTCCCTGGACAGTGGAAGAACAACTTGGTGATGAACTGACCAAAACTCCCCACCCAACCCACCCCTGTTCCTATGCTGTTGGTGGGAAGGAAGAAGAGGTTGGAGAGAAGAAGAGTGTTTTAAGGGCTTGTTTTACTTCTTTTTATCCTACTCTGATAATAATAAATTCACTTTTCTGCTCTAAGTTGTTGAGCCTGTTTTGCCCTTGGAGTGTGTTCTCTCAGTACTGATCTCGACTCACGACCCCTCTGTTTATTTTTTTCTTCTCCTCTGCCCAGCTGTGGCAGGGGAGAGTGACTGAGCAGCTGTTGTAGATGCCTGGCATCTGGCCAGTGCCCAAACTGTGATATTGTCAAATTTAACTCAAAAGTATTTTTTTAAAGTACACTTCCCTCTTGATCAGATCAGCTGATACAATTCTCATTCTCTTTATTTAATATGCATAGCACATAATTAAGACCAACATTCTAAACACTTTGATATGAATTTTTTTATTAGAAACTTGTTTGTGGCTTGGAAAAAAAGTGATTCATTTCCACATGTCAATCTAAATGCATTTCTCCTCCAACAATTTTTTTGTTCATTTGGGCAAAATTCTTTACTATAATTCTGGTTAGCTGTTCTCCAAATGCACCCCACACTGAACTGAAAAGTGCAATTTTATTATGTATCTAAGATGATATTTTAATCTTTTCCCAGAGATTGAAATCAGGAAAACTTGCTCTCCTGAGGAGGAGGCTCAGGTGACTGGCAATCCACAGAAGAGGGCATGGGAACAGAGCAAACCATACAAAGAACATTGACTACAAAAATTTGAGGACATTTAGCCAGTATTATAATATTTTCTTTTGTTCTTACATGTTAATAATTCAATTTGGTTAAATTCTGAGCTCAGAAGTTTTTCAATGTTTTGCTAAGGCCATGCAAGCTGATTCTGTGTATGTGACTTGAGACCCTAAAGTTTTGTGGAGTTTTGTTGTTTAGATCCTCTATTATTGGCTTAAGATCATATTCCATGGTGGCCAAAAATGGATTTGGTGACACCAAAATTGAATTATTATCTAACTGTGTGTTCTTAGACTTAAATATACTTTCTCTAAAACATGTGCATCTTCTTTTTAATATACTGTTTTGGATTAACCCTGCTGAACATAGGCACCATGAACTCTTTCACTCCCCTCTTTCCGTAGAATGGAAGAGGAAAGGAGAATAAATCCAAGAAAGATTGGGGATAAAAATAAAACAGAAAAGGCAAGCAATTTAATAAGTGAATGGTACAGGGAAGACGAAGGATTAAAAACTAAACAAGTGATACAAAAGCAATCACTCACAACCTCATTTGGTCATACTGATGTTCAACCATTTCCAAATAAAAAGTAGGTAAGCACCCCTTTTTCCTTCTAATGTTGATCATGATACTATATATTATGAAATATTTCTCTGTTATCTTGGGTAATCTGCCCAGTTTTGCTCCTTCCCTGCACACCCTCTCCCCCCTCAATCTATTCACTGTAAGGGCAGAGTGAGATAACAATACGACCTTGATGCTGTGGTCTCCTTCGATCAAAAATCTAAGATACAGCATGATATAAGCTGCTATGAAGGAAATAACTGTATTCTAGCTAGGTCTAACTCAAATACCTAGATTAACCCTACATTTTAAGACAGGCAATATTGCTTAATTTGTTCAAGGAAACAAAAGGTGTGACATTATAATATAAAAAAAAATATATTTTACTGACAATAACTGTAAATAATTTTACTTTATGGATTATTTATATAAAGTTACCTTTCCTCTTTTTTGTAGTAAAGGCCTTTTGCAAAAGATATTACCAGATCATACTATCAGCTGATTATAACACACAGGATAAATATATTTTTAATGAGGTAAATATTTATTTATTTATAACCCATATATATGAATGGACAGTCATTTCACATTCAAGTTTTTTCAAGCAATTCCTTCTGGTGCTTGCCCTTGTAAAGTTAAGTCTAACCCTAACTCTTACCCTAACCCTAAGGAAACCATTTTCATGTTTTCTTAGGTGGAGTTCAAAGAAATGTTATTCCAGTGATTAAACTGGAAATGAATCTTCAGGACATAACATTTTCAAACATTGCAAGTTAACCAATAATTAAAATTCAGTCTTCCCTTATACACCAGATTTATAACTAAGTGATATTCTACAATCTATGCAGGTTCCACTTTTACACTTAGGTTTAAGAAAACTACTGCCTGTGATATTTGACTGCATGAGCTTGCTACTTCCAGACATAAAACTGCAGTGCACACTGAGTGCACTAATGACTAAGCAGCTTTATAATAATCTTTACTTTTAACAGCCCACATTCACCAGGTTTTATTTTAATTGCTTCATTAAAATATTTCAAAGTCCATCTGAGAATCTCATCTGTTCACCCTTAAAACTTCTTTCAGAGAAAACTGATTCACTTCCCTTCTGATTTCCTGTCATGAGAGTGAATTATGTAAATGTGATGAAAAAATAATTGATTGCAGAGCTGCAAACTAGGGGGAATTTGTGGAGAACACAGGCTGGGATATCTGAGGGACATGAAATAATAGTGACTGCAGGGATAAACAGAGACAGGGAATAAAGATGGGGTTCAATTTCCATTAGCGGGTTAATCTTCAGAAGGTATTTTGCATTTATACAACCTCTATGTTTGGAAAGGAGAGACAAAATTTAGGGAACTTTAATCAGGACTACAAAAATAAATCATTTTCTGCTTGATTGAAAAAAATTGCAATATTTAATTATCAAAATATATTTACACTTTTGAAAATCAACTTCTAATCATTAATTGCAGTAAATACTGAAGTTATTTATAATAAATCCATATACAGCTGATTTAGATTATTTAATAAAATAAGAAACAAATAAAAAGTAGTCTAATGCGCTGGGAAAGCTCTGTTTCTGAAAGGAAGCACAAAGCACTCAAAATCACTACTTCTATTTATATAAGAAAAGAGCAATTCATAGTCAGTGATGAGTTTGAGACAGTAGTTGGTACTCAGGCAACTTGAAATTAATATTCTGAAATTCCAAACCCTGACTTGAGACTTGATTGTGATAAAAAAAAAGTGTGGATGGAAGAACTGTAAATATGCTAGCAAAGAATTTTAGTCAGAGGAAATATTTCATTCTTCTTTGCAAATAAAATGATGTAATATAAATTTGGTATGCCAGATACATGTTGAAATATGTGGGATTATTTGAGGGATTGCAGAAAATATATCTGGTTTTGGAAAAAATATTTTTTTTCTGATATCTTTTCTGCACTATTAGTAAAAGTGAAGTTTAAAGTAGCAAATCACTGTTCCTTATTGTTTAATTAAAGCTTATCTAATGTGTACATAAATTTTATATGGACAATATGTTTATATAATTGTTATTTTCTCTTGCTATCTACATTTTTTTAGTTTCATTCCCACTGATTCCACAATAACCAAAAATGTCAGTGTTACTCATTAAAGGATTTTTTATTTTAATTGGAGAGAAACTTTTGCAAAAATTTGAGATTTGCGGTGTTCTCTGAGAATGATTTGGCATGTATTTTATTTAATTTGGTTATTTAAGACATTCCAGACAGAAATTCCCCACTGAGAAAGTTCTGCCTAAAGGAATCTGCTATAGAAATAGCTTTAACTGATCCACATACTAGGGCTAGTTTCTTAGAGTTTTTAATAAATGTAAAAGTGAGATTTACTGTTCACTACTGATTATGCTGCAGCCTCAGGATCTGTTTTAAGAGATTATTCACAAATTGGATTGCTATCTAGTCACCTAACTTATGTATACAGCTACAAATGAATGTCATTTATAGTTCTGTCTCTTAACTGAGCTCCGATTTGTTTTCTGTTCTGAGACCAATATGACAATCATTTTTTGCCAAAACGGAACTAATTCAGACTGCCCCATCGTGAATTCCTATGTATCTTTACATGAAATGTAAATCCAGTTAAGTAAAAGAGAAACAAAACAAAACAAAGATTACCCACCAAGGAACCAATTTTTTCGTAGTAAAGTTCCAAACCTGTTTTTGTGTTTCATCAATTTATTCTTTAATAGCTAAATATCTGTAGTATTATAATGATTAGCAAGGCAACTGAGATATTCATATACATGATTTCTTGTTTGCTTTTTCACTGATCCTACAAAATTTGTATGACATGTGATCATTGCATGAAATAAAACACCCAGGTTGTTTGC
>CM019236.1:38892091-38903282 GCA_009741485.1 Malurus cyaneus samueli
TCGAAAACACTGTCTGAAAGCAACTCCAAGAATCCTCAACAATCGTCTGAAGCTCAAGACTGCAGGTTGTGACTTTAAAGTCCCATTTTTAAAGCATAGCCTTTCTACAGCTTTATTTAAAGCTGACTCTGAATATTTTCATGAGCTGTTTTTTAGCATCTTCGTCATACTGAAATTGTCGTGTCTTCTTAGTTTGTCACCTATTATGCCTCACAATCCCAACCCATTCTTACCATCAAAAGTCACCTCCCGTCGCTGTAAAGGGTTTCTCAGCTAAAATAGGCATAAAACTGATTTGGTTTCCTAGCCTTTGTTTAGAGTGTCCTGTGGGAAGGTATTACAGTCAGGCAAATTAAATGGATACATTAATAATTCTGCGTTCTTAAAGACAAAGTTTTTCATTACATTGAACATCTGGAAACATAATGAGTCCTATATAATTAATAATAATTCCAATCTATAGAGAGTATAATCTCATTTGTGGATTTTAAATCAGAATGATAAAGACTCTTTTTCTTGATATTAAAAGATTATTATAGTTTCCTATCAGAGTGCCACTGTCACTACGTAGATATTTGTTAATTGCTTTGATTATCCTTATCCATTGAGTTCAAACAATGTGAACTTACTTTTTTAAAAAGCAATTTTAATAAACTTTTGGGTTATTTATATTATACACACGATTAAAAATTTTATTCAAGTTTTTTAAATATGAAGGAAATACATTTCCAGGTTCCATGTAATGTGGTGCTCTTTATCATTCTCCTAGTGCCTATTTTCCCCAGTTTGTCTTATTTCATCACAACATCCTTGTTTGATTGAAGCTCTGAGCCTGTCAAATCTGGTGCACACCTGCATAGCTTTAACTGGAAGTTTGTAAGAATTCCATATGGAATTGCTCAAATAGAAATTTTCTAATTAAATAGGAAACTCAGTATGGTGGTGAGGAATAGAGCCATCTGGCCTCCTGCAGTGGGTTGCTTGGTTCTTTGGCAACTGACATATTAGACCAATTCTTCCCCATTTATCGCTAAGTCTCTAAAATGATGAAACTGAGAGATTTGTCTCTGGAGGCTCTGGGGATTCATGTCATAGGCAGATGGACAAGCTGAAGCTCCCAGAGTGGTTCTCTGGTGTCCACAGAAGAACTTGTCCACAGCCTTGTGAGCTCTTCCTCTGCTCCAGCTGATCCTCCAGAGGCAGAGGAACACTTTGAAGTTGCAGGTTTGGGCTGTCAGTTTCAGGTCCTGGTGCCAGGTCATCCCACAATACAAAAATGGTGCTGAGAGACTTACCTGAATAGTGTTCAGTTAAAAAATTAAGAAACTGAGAAATAAGAAACCAATAATTTTTGATAAGAGCTTCAGCCATCGAAACTTGGATATTTGTCCTTCATGTAATTTCTGTTCTTTCAGTTTTAATTATCTCCATCAGACTGAACTTTACCGTTACAATCAAGTGTATTTCATTATATTTAGTTGTATAGAATGTACAAATAATTCAACAATTAAAGGACTAATACTTAAAATTAAATGTATACCCAATTAATTTAAAAACTGTGCATAACTTCTAGCTTTCTAACAATAAGAACAACACTGTTATTTGAAAAAAGATTATTTCAGAATCAAAAGCCAAAAACCAAAATAGACAGAAGAAAAAAAAGAAAAGAAAAAAAAACACCTGCAACTTCTACAACAGTTGGCCCTTATTTCAGCAAGGGATTTGACCTTCATAGGTCACTTATGACATAAATTATTCATTGACTCTCGTAACTAAATTAATAAGAAGAAATAGCATTACTAACAGTTCTGAGGATAAAATGTCCTTCCCTTATTAACCTATTATTATAATTTGGCTTGCTTTAGAAAAGATTTTTATCAATCCTAATTTAAATGAAGCATCTAACATGCTTTCCTGTTTCTGTATAATTACACAATGTTTTAAAATGTAATTTAGTTTGAAAGTCTCCACAACTTTGTGAGCAGCAGGCAAAAATTCTGCCTTTAAAGCAGTAAACAAGGGGTTTCATTCCTGACAGCATTATTGTTAGCAATGTTGGTGAGTGTAAGACCCTTTGCACTGCTTTGACAATTCACTCACAAAGTTAGATGATGTTCATTTTATATTCTGACAGTTTGTTACTTTGTATGAATCACATAAGAATAAAAATTCCACAGAATCAAAAGTGATGCCAGCTATTAGAAAGAGTATAGAAGATACTCTTGAAGACACTTTGGTTATCCAATCTGAAACATACCTGAACTGCATTTAATGTTCACTGACATTTCTTGCAGTGCTGTCTGGCCTCAAGCAGGTGACTGAAAAAGTAAAGGCTCTCCTACAAGCTGCCTCTTTCAGGGCTGTAGGATTTCTATTGAAAACATATTGTAGGTAATGTATTATACATTTTGAATGAGAGAACTGAGCTATTTCTTAAATTACTGCAATAAATCTTTCCAATTTTATTGCTGAATTGCAAGAAATGAATGTCACTATTATATCAGACATGGTTAAAGTGCATGAAATATGTCATATTTATTTCCAGTAGATTGCATTTCTGTTATAGTCTTGAACAGTGACTGTCATAAGCTGTGATCCTCCTGCCCCTGAAACAGAAAGAGGCCCACAAGGAGGTAAAGATTACTGTTATATTCCACCATATTAATCTATTTATTTTTACAACCAAACATCAATTTTTATTGTAATGTGATCTCACTGATTCCAGTGTGCATTTAATTTTGTTTTTATTTTCATAAACTTTCAAGATTTTCAAAAGCCAACCCAACTTTCAGTCACTAGAAAGAAGCAGATCACTGTCAATTAATTAAGACTTTATGTCTGCTTGTTATAATATTTTGATCGTGAAGAATCAGTCTTATGATAGTACATATCAAAAAAATCAAAGTATTGTTTTGCTCATCTAATAAAGACAAGTCATATTCTCTTGTTATCCAACTATTTTCCTCTTTTTATCTCAAGTAGCACAGCCCTGGTTCAAAACATTAGTCTCGTTTGCAATCATTGTTTAACATCATTAGTGAGCATCAAAGAATTAATAATCTTTATTGCTTCTACTGACATACAGATAAATATTTAAAGTCAGTACAATTGGCAAAATAATCTGATATCTGAGACAGGTATAATAATTAATTTTTTAACTTTAAACTGATATGTTCAAAATCCTTTAAAATAAAACATTTTCTTAACATTAAAGATGTAATATTTTGAAACGTGTCAATATCTGAATTTAAAAAGGTGTAAATTGGGCTTTTACCAAAACCCTATTTTATTAAGAAAATTGTAGAAACATTTAAATTCATATTTTATGGATTAGGACAATTGCATTTCCAACCATTCAATTAGACCAGAAAAACAAAAAGGTCAGTATTTGCATTACAGAAATCATCTTCATAGTAAAATACATGCACAGTAAAACCACAACATGACTTCCTTCTTGCTGCAGAAATCTGCATAATTGCACAACTTTTCCAATCTTTTAGATGCATTCTCATGATTTTATGAAACAATTTCATTATCCTGTATTGAGTAACAAGACTCATATTTTTCTCGAGACTTTTGCAGACACTTTGAAATATCAGAAACATGTTCTGTCTAGAAAGAAAGCAGATGAGTAAAATACAGTGAAGATATCATTAAAAGTATAATTTTGCTTCCTCAGTAATGTGTTGCAGAATTCTTGTCACATATTGTAACCACTTTGATGTTTCATTACCAATTCCTGATTTATTTTTTATTATCTAAAAGATACAAGAATGTTTGTGATTGTTTTAGTGGCTAAATATAACAAAAAAAATTAAAAATATTAATAGACTGAATATTAATTTAGAAGAATTAAACTTTCAGGTGGTCTTAAAAATGAAAAAAATGCCCCTCATTTCCAAAGGTATGCAAAAATAGATCACCCATGCCCCAGTATTTGCTTTTATAAATAAATAAATAAATATTACTAAAGAAGATTTCATCTGTTTCTATGTCGGTTTCTAAGGACAGGACTGGTTTCAACTGTTAGGACTCTTAGAAAAGATGATCTCAAATAACAGAAATGTGACATCTTGCTGATGAATTTCCTGCTGTAATGCTTAATAATGTAGAAATATTATTTAACAATTTATCTCATCATTCTTTATAACAGCTCCTTCCAAGCAGAGAATACTACCTACTTACATCTAAATGCATTGAGAATATTGGAGAATATAAATGATTGTAAGAAGTAATGAATAAAAACTGGCATGCGAGGTGTGGACTGAGTGTGCTGCATTTGAAGTAAAGTATTTCCTGCTGCAAGCAGATTTTACAAATATGACCATACTTTTAGAGATACTTAACCACAAACCTGAAAATCTCCCATCTCCATCACCATGCAGAGTTTTGGTCCTGAGCAAAGTTTCTTTATGTTTAGAGCACCACAAATAATGGGTTTGCATTCATACATACATGGGGATTATCAAGGTGTAAGCTAACCTCATATAAAAACTGGCACAACCAATCCCCCCCCCATCTGGAACCTGGCAGTGAGGAATTGGAGTCTTCAGTCATTACTAAGGAAAGTAGAAGCTCCTGTTTAGATCACAAACAGCACTGTGGATGAAGACATTGCACTGAATGATTAGTTTCAATAAAATAATAAGATATTTATTGAAAGACTAATCTGTGGCTTTTTGCTTCCAGGCATATGGAGAATGGCTGCGTCCACCAGCACAAGGCAAATATCTTTAAGCATGACTAAATTATGAGAATCAACATTCTTTACTCTAAAAATACATCTCTACTTACTGTAAAGGCTGTTTCATCTATTATATTTGCATTTCCCTAATATGCGGAGATCCATTCAGTTTACAATGTCAGTATCCTGGAACAGTGAAAGGGTATTATTCTTTTACCAAAGAGTCTAAGGAATAACAATGAATGACAGGATAGAGAAAATTGCATGAAAAAATATGGAGCATACAGACTCACCAATTATGCAGCCATGCAGTGGAAAAGGATTTAGGCACAATCCTAGAATATTTCCTCAGTCCCCTGTAGCTGAAGCCAATCGTGTTAAGTGTTAATAAAGCCTTCACAGTAGTCTATAAATGATAATGATAAAAGGTGGTTTTTAGCTCATCAAAGAACTAACTGCATGCCCATTTGTCATTTGCACGATGTTTATAATCATGTGATAAAATGCAGATGTGTTTGATTTACTCTTGTGATGTAAATTTCAGTGGCTTCCTCACTCTCATGGTCATTCATCCAGTACCACTTTTAGTATGGTAGAGGTGTAAGTAATTTCAAATAGTATGCCCTACAACTGGAAGAATGAAACAAAGGAGTAGGATCAATATATTAAAATGACACTCAAAAATAGTTTTAAGCGTACTCTTTCTCGTAAAAAATTCAAAGCACAAATAGCTTGCTGTTTTTACTCTCAGTTATTTCAGTGACCTATATTAGTTGGTTAAGACTTTTGGAGTAAAATGTGTATCTCAAAATTGTAATTAAATCTTTAAGACGTAAATATGTGTTGTCTCATGTTTGCATAACGTGGAAAAGGCATATGGCATTAACCATTAAGTTTTAATTACATCCTATTTAAAAAACATCAAGTCCGGCTTTAAAAGTAAGCCAAACAAATAAACAAAACCCTCTAATCTTCTTCAAATATCTGTATGTTTGAAGAGGCTTTTACTTTTCCTGAAAACTGTGTTAATTGAATCTAGTTGCTTAATATCAAAAGAGTGAAATGTCACTCACAGTAAATCAAAACAATGGATTTAACAGACAATTTTATTCATTATAAAGTTTTCTGTCTTATTCATAATATTCATATTTTAATTTGATGAAACAGTGATAATTTTGTCACTTTTCAACAAATGAACAAAAAAAATACATCCCGAAACATCTGAATATTCTAAGAACACCGAAGTATTTGAATTACATAAACACTAGTTAACTTCCTTACTATAATATAATATATAGAATATAGATAAATATATAATTAAGATATACAATATATACATATATAGAAAGATAAATATATAAAATAATATAAAATATAAAATATAAAAAAAAAAAAAATAAAAAGTAGATGATAAAAATAATAGGAAAAAGAAAAAAAAGAAATTGATAGAGAGATATAGGATAAAAAAAGAGAATAAGAAAGAAAAAAATAAAAGAATCAAAAAAAGATATAAAAGATATATATATGAATTAATAAAATTATTAGAAAATAAGAATATAGAGATAAAAATTTATATATAAATAATAATAGAAAATAGGCACAATGAAGATATATAGATAATATAATAATAAAAGGAGAAATCGAGATGAGAAAAAAAGGGATAATAAGAAAAGAAGAAAGAGAAAGAGGAAGAGAAGAGAAGAGAAAAAAAACCCCAACCAAAAAAAAAAAAAAAAAAAAAAAAAAAAAAAAAAAAAAAAAAAAAAAAAAAAAAAAAAAAAAAAAAAAAAAAAAAAAAAAAAAAAAAAAAAAAAAAAAAAAAATAAAATAAAGAGATAAAAATATATAATATAATAGATAGTAAGAATAAAAAAAAATCTAGATATAAATAAAAACAAAATATATCGAGACCTTTCTGAAAAAGAAAAAATAAAAAAGAGACTATTAATAGAATAAAAAAATAATAATATGAGATAAAAAAAAAATATATAAAGATAAGGATATAGATAGAGAAATATGTTTAGAATAAGAGATGAAAGACATAAATTATAGAAGAAATAGAAAAAACAAAATATATAACATAAAGAGATATAGTTTATAAAAAAAATATGGAATAGAAAATTAATAAAAAAAAATATAAAAAAAAAAAATATAAGACCTGAAAGAAAATAAATAAGAAAAAAAAAAAAAAAAAAAAAAAAAAAAAAAAAAACAAAAAAAAAAAAAAACAAAGATAAATATAATATAAAAACATAATAATAGATCAAAACATATATATAAATATAAATAATATAAAAATAATTTAAAAAAAAAAAAAAAAAAAAAAAAAAAAAAAAAAAAAAAAAAAAAAAAAAAAAAAAAAAAAAAAAAAAAAAAAAAAAAAAAAAAAAAAAAAAAAAAAAACAAAAAAAAAATAAAAAAAAGTAATGAGTATAGAGAAAAGAAAAAGAGTAGACATAGAAAAAATATATAAATAGATATAAAGAAATAGAGTTGATAAGATAAATAAATAAAACATAGATATAGAAAGAAAACATATATAAAAGTAATGTAATAATATAGGAAAATAATATGATGTAATAAAAGGAATAAATAAATGAAAAAGAAAAAAGAAAAATAGCATTACCTTTCCACAGGGTATATTCCCTGCTCAATTTTATTACTCTTTTATGGGTCTAAATTAATAATTACCACAGCTATTCTTCTGAATGGAAGAATGTCAGGGAAAAAAGTAGAAAGTTATTTAGTTATAAAAAAAAAAATAAGAGATATAAAAATAAATATAGATAAGAGATAAAGAAAATAATAAGTAAATATCAAGAAAAATACTACTTAATAAAAAAAAAATAATAATAAAAGTAAATAATAAAAGAGAAATATACAAAAAAAAAAAAAGTGTAATAATGGCAGAGAAATAATAATTACAAACAACATATAAGATAATTATAATAAAAATAAAAAAAAAAATCATAAATAAATAAGAGAAAAGAAAAAAAATAAATATTATAAATAGACTTAAAAAAAAAGAAAAAATACATAAAAAAAAAAAAAAAAAAAAAAAAAAAAAAGCATAATAAATAAAAATATATAAAATAAGAAAAAAATAGAGAATTAGAAAGAAAAAATAATAAGAAGAAATAGCTTTATTAATATATATACTATAAATATGATATAAATAGAAATAGAATATATAATAAAAAATATATATTAATCAAGATAATAAAAGATGCTTATGAATTTCTGATTGCTCGGGGGATGTAATCTTGCAGAGTTTGCCAGAGTAGGATATAAGCAGCTTAAAAAAGAATAGATATAAAAATACACAGAAAATGTCTGTAATATATAAAATAATAAAAATAAAAAAATAAAAGATATAAAAGATAAATTTGTTAAATAATATAATATAAATAAAAACATTTAATATAGAGAAAATATAATAGATAATTATAAAAAAATAAATAGAAATAAAAAAAGAATAAATAAATATATAATATAATAAAATAAAAAAGAAATTAAAAAAAAAAAAAAAAAAAAGGAAAATAAAATAAAAAAAAAAAATAAAAAAAAAAAAAAAATAAAAATATCTAATAATAAATATAATAATAAATAAAAGAGATAAACATTTATCCTTATTTTGCTCTTTCAGTAGCTCTAACTTTGAATCTCAAAATATAAATAAATATTATAAAATTAAAATAAAAATATAGTTATAAAATAAAATATAAAATAAAAAATAATAAAGAATATAAAATATTTTCTATAAAAAAAAAAATATAAGATAAAAATAAATATAAAGAATAAATATTAGCTTATATATTATATATGATATGATATATATATATATTGAAGATAAATATATAATAGTGACATATTTCATAGTTAAATTGTCACAACATACATTTTAGTCTAACAATGAGGGAATTAGCATAATAGTTCATTTGGTGTTCTGCATTAAAAAGAAATAATGAATGAAGAATTGACTTTTATAGTTGTTTTTGCTCACTTGAATATTTACTGTCTCTGGTCTCTAAACTCAAGTCTTTTAAATTTCAAGTAGTTATTTAATTAGAATCAAGTGCGTATTTATTTATACATATATGATTGTGTGCATGTATATATCAATTTATGTAGATCCACATGGAGAGAAACAGAGAAACATTAAT
Organism: Malurus cyaneus samueli; assembly: GCA_009741485.1. Taxonomy (NCBI): domain Eukaryota; kingdom Metazoa; phylum Chordata; class Aves; order Passeriformes; family Maluridae; genus Malurus; species Malurus cyaneus. The sequence continues at coordinate 38,900,939 of CM019236.1, forward strand.
ACATGGCAACATTTCCAATTATTTAAGTGTGAACTTTTTCCTGTGCTGAAAAGTTGAAGAAGTCATTTAATGTTAGCTGAGTATACCCATTTCTCAGAAAGCATAAAATTTACGTTAGTACATAACAAGGATTACTTTTTTTTTTTTTTTCCTTGCTTGAGTTTTTTTGTTCTTGTTTGTTTGTTTGGTTTTGGGGCTGGTTTTACTTTGTTGTAACATTTTACAGTAATTTTAAAAAAAAATAGATACTAAGATGTTTGAAATAAAATAATAATTAACTGTAAAATATACTTTCCTTTAATAAAAATACTAATTGTCCCATGATGTTTATATTTAAATTTGAGAAATTGATGTTGAAATTACTGCCACACTTCTAAAAAAGTCTAATTTCTATCATACTTTGATAATTACATTTTTAGAAGTATTATAAAATGTTTAATGTAACAATGTTAGTAATAGTAATATGTGCATATTTGTTATGTATATAGAATTATATTTATGTATGGGTATATATTCTATATAATATCAATGGAGCACACTATATAAATAATACTTTTAAATGAAGTCATAAAAGAAATAAATACAAAAATTATGTATGTTGTATATATAATAGATATATTTCCTAATACTTATTATACCCGTCCTGCCTGTAAATCAAGACTTATGATTTAGAAGCACATAGACTTTGTGCATGTGTTTGTGTTCCCATGGATTACATGGGGGTACCACTAGTGTTGCCCCTGATCCTTCATCACCAGCTTGCCCTATTCAGGCATCTCTCTATCTCATAAATCCTCAGCTGTGCAGTTCATCTCACTGTAGCAGTTATCCTCTATTTTACCCAATGTTAGTTTAGTTAAATAACTGAATGTTGTTCAGGGCTTGGAATGGTCCACACTTCTAAAGGCATAGATAAGCATTTTCTTAGCAGCTTGAGGGAAATCCTCAGAAAACAAGCAGAGAGCACATCAGTGGCTGCAAGAAGGAATGAACATAAGCTATATGATGGTCACCCTCTTTAAATTTCATATATATTTAGAAAGAATTTTGAAAATACTTTAAAAGATTTTGGTATTTTTTAATGATGCAAGGTGAAAGGTATTTAAAAAGCCATGTTTAGTTTTATTGATAAAGAATTAATGCAAAAAAATATCAGGAAATTACCGTAGAGGAATAAATTAACTGGGTTTTTGTCCTGCAACAAGGTAATGGCTAGAAGTAAGCAAGTTCATAAGTTCTTCACATCTGTACAGCACTTACTCATGTATGTTTTCCACTTTTTTGGAAAACAGGTTTCTGGAAAAGAGCACAGAAAAGTGCTTTACCTATGAGTCACCTCTCAAAGATGTTTTACAAGAAAGAGATTTAATAAATTGAATTTATACTCTTTACTAAGTAGAAAAAAAGTTTAAGGCATGGTGTGACCAGAAGCTACAAGCAAGCACATGAGGAGCAAATTTCTAACAGCTTTTTAATCTAGAAGACGAGACTGTAAGATCCATTGCCTAAAACATGAAACTAGGGGATTAAAATTCAAGTATCATCAAGAATATTTTCCTGTTTATCACTATACCACTTTATCTGTAAACCTGCTGGAATCTCCATTGCCTGAGGCTTTAAATTGAGAGTTGCTGTCATAGGAAAAGGAAAATAGAGTTCAAACGATGGGTATTTTAAGAGGCACATTGGTAGTCTGTATAACACATGCATCATTCTAATGATCATATTCACACTACAAAAACATTTTATAAGAAGGAAGCATATAAGGAGAGAAGTGCTATAATTAAATTACTTCATATATTTGCCAAATTAGTGACAAAATATTTGTATGTATATACAGGAATGCTAGTAACGCGACTTAATGGTCTGCAAACTATAAACACACAGGCAAAACACAGCTTTTTATTTACAGGTCTCTAAAATGCCTAAGTCGTTTAAAACACAGAAACTTGGAGCAAAGCAGGGACAGTATTAATAGTATTAATTGTAACATTAGTTATGATTGACTTCTTTCACAGTAATCCAAAGTTCTTGAAGGAGCATGACGACAATTAGTCTCTCTTCCAAAAGAGTACATTTAAAGTTTGATAATGTTTGTCAAAAAAAACCTGTGGTGAAATACATGCCACCTTGAAGTGAGTGATGAAATCAAGTTTTTGAATTTTTATACTAAAGTCTCTTTTGTGACAGAAAAGACAACATTTAAAGGAAAACGCATGCAAGGTCTTCTTGTAGTTAAATGTATTGCTGCTGCAGTTGTTTCTTCCTTATTATTACTTTATTTTTACATAAAGTGTAACAATTAATTCTTGAGAAGCAAAGGAAGAAGTAGTGGATTTGTCTA
>CM019236.1:38955497-38968749 GCA_009741485.1 Malurus cyaneus samueli
TGGACTGTCTAGAACATCATATTAGCCTGACAAAATTTTCACCATCTGGATTCAATTACGTTGGCCATCCACACTGAAATCCTAGTAATAATAAAAAAAAGAAATAAAAGGTCATAAATGGAGTAATGTATCTTCAGATTTGTTTTTTCTTTTTTTTTTTTTTTACTCAAACTGTCATAGTCATTTAGATATTCAGGCATCACACTTCCATTAAAACCAATATATCTCTGAGAAGCTCGAGCTTTTTCAGCCCTCCAATGCAGTACTTGACTGCATAAACAATATTTCATGACACGATTACATACATGAAGTGTAAGCTCTTTTACTCAATTGAGTAGAAGGGAGTAAAAGAACTGAGAAAATTGCAAAGGTGCTCTGATATATGCAGTGGCTGTAGAAGAAAATAAAAATAAACATCAGTCTTCTTTTAGATGCAATCATGATACATTCTCACTCTTTCCAAAATATAAATACACCCCCATTACATCAGTCATTTTCTACTGTACTTCTCAAATTGGCTTTAATAATCTTTGACTTTAAAATTCAGCAACTCCCCACCTCTGGGTTGATTTTATAATATAATCAGAGTACTATGAACGGTTCTTGTTTTATGTGTAACAAATCTCTTTAATCACCCCATACATCAGTGAAGTCTATGTAGCCCTAATGGTTCACATACCAGAGCTGGAGAACTGCCTTCACCACAGATGTTAAGATGCAGCTTTCAGATTCCCATTTTTCTCTCTTTGTTTATGAAGACACCATATTTTAAAATAGAAAAACGTTTTTTTCTTCTACTCTTTGATTGCTCTCTGGATTAATGAACTTATAAGCATGATTTTTTTTTTTTTTGGTTGTATTTTTCCTCATTTGATCATCACCTTTAAAAAGAGCAAGAGAAAATTTTGCATAGAAGTATGGAAGTTTTGGGCGTCCTTAAACATTCAGTCACTTTTCTTATAGGTGTTGAAATCTTGTTTTAAGATATGAGATTTCATTGGGAAAAAAAAAAAAAAACCCTTGTAGATTTGTTTCTGGGAAAAAAAAAAAAAAACAACCAAAAAAACAACCAAAAATTAAAAAACAAAACAAAACAAAACAAAACAAACAAAAAAAAACCACAAAACAAAAAAACAACCTCCCCCAAAAAAACCCAAAACAAACAAAAACCACAAAAAACAAAACAAAACAAAAAAACAAACAAAAAAAAAAACCAACAAGAAACCCAAAAAACTTGGGAAATTTCAGTTATCAGATTCCAGGTCCTAAAAATGCTCCCATCTGAAAAAGGAAAACAGGGGGCTTCAAAGGTTGCTATGTAGCTTCATACCAGAATTTTAATGAATCATTCAAATGAGCTAGGAAAATCAATGTTAAATTTGGTAAGTAAAAAAAATAAGGAAATTAAAGTAATGAGAATCTTTAATAGCATAATTATTACCTAGTTATTGAGAAGAAATGTTTATTTAAGTGATTATGAACTTGTGTAACCTACCGCAGAAGGGAGAAAAGAAAAACATAACCCATAAATCTATGGGGTTAAGATTAAGCTGGATTTTTTTAGATTTTTTTTTTAACAAACATGTATAACATGCCTGATAATTTTCCTTCAGGTAATCATTTTTTTCTTTACATATGAAGACTAGAAATTAGAAGAGATAGAATATTAGAAATAGTTACCAGAAGAGGTTTATCATGTAACATAAATATCCAGCTGAATTTTGCTATGACCAGTACACTGAGGTAACTTCAATAAATTTGATTGGAGAAAGTTTAGTGGGTTTGCGTTAACAAAATGCTGCACAGCACTGGATTTTTTAAAATGCAGTCATAGAACACTAAAAGAAAATAAATATATGTTATTACTTTAAAAACAAAAATCTCTTGTAAATCATTTTACTTAGATCCTAGATTGCAGAAATCTGACAATTTCTCACTTTAATTCATAGGTATTTGTATTCTTCGCAGTTTTGATGTGGTCCACATGATGCAGTGATATCAGACTCTTCCTTCAGTTTTGATACTGCTTACCAGAAGTCTAGAATGGTTTGGATGTTTTGAGATCTTTTCAGGTGTCATTTAAAAGGCATTAATTGCCCCCTTTATCTAACATTCTTAGCAATCTTGGGAAAAAAATGTTGTTAAAGATACTGTGTCCTTATTTCTTAATGTGTATCCTAGGAACTTTAACATAAATTACTAAATTAAATGAATTGTCTTTTGAATGATGCTGCCTTCGGTCCAATTTAAGGAATGAGCAGTTTTCCAGCAAAAATGAGCCAGTCCTTAAAAATTAGGAAAAATTCACTGATGAATTTAATGACAAAGTTCATCTTGTATGTAAGTTATACAAAGGAGTAATTTTAAGCTGACGTTTCACCCTTTGTCCATATATACATTAAATTATTGATACTTCTTTCAAAATAATGAAAAAAGAACTATAAATGACTCCATATTTGCTTCTGCAGGAGTCACATTAGACTAATGTGTAATTAAAAGAATATTGAAATAAGTACCTTATCTTGCAAAAAAAAAAAAAAAAAAAAAAAAAAAATCAAGAAAACAACTTTACCATGTCTTCTATTTTTAGTATGGAAGTAAGTGGATTTTTAGCATGTGTGTTCTGGATGATATAGGGTTGTTGTAGGTAACTGGAAGAATGAGTTTTCTAAAAGCAAGGAGCTGGTTTGCTTGATACATGAGTAAAGTACTGAAAACCAAAAGAATATATTGATTAGTTTTCTTAAGTACATTTGCTTTATACATTTGCTTTATAGATGCTGACAGTGCACAACTTTTTTGCTTTCACTATTAAATAGAAAGTGGTCCTTATATACATATTCTCTGTCCTGAGTAGATATTTGGACTACTTTTTCTTGTATTTTAGAAGTCTGGTGACCCTTGAACATACGGGCAAAATACCAATGTTAACATAAAAATAACCCCAAAACTACTTTTTGCACTTGTTCATCTGGAAATTGTATAGATAATGATTAAAGATATCAAATTCAGAATTTCTACTGGTCTGTCAGTAGAATAGAGGGAATAAGGGAAGGGAAAGAGACAACATTTCTGTGTTCAAACTGAAGAACCTTCACATTCAAAGCAGTGATGGAGATTCTATTCCTCTGAAAGATTAAAAATAATTATTAAAAAGTAACAGGTAAATAGTTGAAAGAGAAATAAATGTCTTGTTAATAATAACTCTCTTTAGCCAGAATTAAAAGCACATTCTTTTCCTTATGAAATAAAATTGTTCCCCAAAAAGAGAGGGATGTTAATAAAGGAAACTTGTTCTTATTGCATGTGCAACTGTAGTGCAAACAATAACCAATGAGCCACAGAGGTAATTTTTTTTCTAGGAGCTTTACACTTAATAGGATGCAGATGCAATGAAAAACTGAAATAAATCAGAACATCTAAGAAGGTGAGAATAACTGAAAACAAAAATCCTTCCTTCTGTGAAAAACAGAAACACACAAGCTCTTCCTCTTTCTTAAACTTATGTACAACTGGATTTTGCTATGTACATTACAGAGGAGGTGGGATGTTTGCTCTTCAAAGAGATATAATTACACAGGAGGCAATTCACCACAGAGAACTGACCAGAAGAACAGGAGAAAACATCATAATGCTAAAGGATGGAAAGTTTTGTCTGCCTGAGCTAAAAATTGCAAAGGTTAATTGAAAATCTTCCCAGAAGTTCTTGTAACTTCATTGTTGGGGGTTGTTTTCTTGTTTGTTTATTTCTCATTTAAGAAAAATGGGCACAGAAAGCATACAATTTGTATCTCTAAAAGCAATCCTGGTTTGAGTACAGCTGGTGTCTTCTATTTTTGACATGCTATAGGTCTCATTTCCTTCTCCCTTTGTTATCTACATGCTCTATTTTGTGACAGATAATATTTATCGTTCTTTTTTCAATAAAGCTCCATTTGTTGTTTCAGTCTGCATGTCCTTATGTAATATTTCCAAGGAATGTGATACCGAGAAGTGGGAAAGAATTATTTGGAGTACCTTGGCAGGAAGATTTTCTCTAAAAGTATTCCTCCTTTAGGAAAGAACATACACATATATTAGAGACATAATATCTACCAAAAATTATCCTGTGCACACAAGCCCTGTGGAATTCATTAATTAGTGAACCCTGGGGTTCACTATTAAACTAACTAAACAGGAATGTATTTGAAGCCTTCCACCTTTTCACTTGTAAGTAATGTAAACCAAAATTAAGCAGCAGGGTTGCTTCTGGCAGTTCAGAGTGGTTTCTCAAGTGCTATGTAGAAGCAAGTGTTTCTCAAAAGTTAAGTTAAGAAATTAATTAGAGAATAAATTATTACTAGAAAACATTTAGCTTTGCTAAACTGATAACATAGCTGAGACTGACTGAAAGAATTTGAGATAAGGCTACACAAATACAACCCATTTCGAATTGCAGAAAGAGAAAAAATTATTCAGACTTCTTTTTGATACTCTATGTCCAAAAATCTTGCTTTTTCCCCCTTGAATTATGTTTATATATAGCTCCATGCAGATAGAGAGGCACATAGATGTCTTTTAAATTCGAAGTAAGTCCTTGCTAAGGTAACTAAGTCCTGTTTTCCAGACATGTCTGTAAAAGTTGCATTTTCTTCAATTCCTCTTATACAATTGAGAAATATAAGTGTTTTCCTTCTCTTCTGCCAGAGGCTACCACGGAGAATGTTCAATGCGAAACCATCCCTGAAGATTCTAGCAAACTCTCATTGGACAAGATAAAGATCCAGAGATTGCCTTAGGTTAGCAAATCAAATTCACCAAATATAAACACTCTTTTGAAATACATATTTGGATTTAATTCTTTCTTCATCCATATGACAACATGATTTTCTTCTAGATATCCATATGCAAGCGCACATCTCTTTTTATAAAAATAGTTTCCAGTAAATTACTCCACTTGGTCTTTCTTGGGAAGTCATAGAGATCCTGAATTCAAAATGGAAAAAAAAGGAGTTATTTTGAAAAGAAAAATATAAAGATGGTGTTGTATGTTGTGTTGTTTGTCTTTTCTTTCTTCCATGGTTAAAGAAGTTAATATAGACTTAGATGTGTTCCATTTCTTTAGTGCATGGTTCATAAACTAACTCACATTTCAACATAAAAGATAGTTAATTATATGACCACTTATTCAAAGTCCTTCCCTGGCTGATAGGAAGTTAAACAATGTAAAAAGAAATCTCAATGCATAAGGATGATAAAATTCATAAAGAAAAGTCAGCCCTTACATAAAAGAAAAATGGAAATATTTACTACTTTCTTCTTTGTATTTTGTATTTAGAGATATTTATAAACACAGGCTTTGTAAAATATTTTCCTGGTTCGTATGCCTTAGAAGGTGGACCAAGAGAAAAATGTTATTCAGTTCACTATGAGATTTGCACTAATTAGAGATTCCTATCACTTTGGTGATGAGATAATGCTCTTTTAAAGAATCAAACCTGATTTGCATATCATCTGGAAGAGTGGGTAGATAGGCAATATACAGTTCACAGTATCTTAGAATCATGGAATATTAAGGACTGGTAAGGACCATCTGCTTCCAAGTCCCTCTGCCATGGACAGGGGCATCTCCTCTAGATCAGATTACTCCAGATTTTATTCAACCTGACCTTGAACATTTTGGGGCATCCACAAGCTCCCTGGGCGACATGTTCTGGTGTCTCATCACCCTCAAAGCAAATAATTTCTTCCAAATACCCAGCTTAAATTTCCCCTCTTTCAGTTTGTACAGTTCCTGATGAAGACTTCCCCTTCAGATACCGGAAGGTTGCTGTGAGGTTTCCATGCAACCTTCTCTTCTTCAGGCTGAACAGCCTCGATTTCCTTGCCTATCTTCAGGCAGACGGATATTCCAATCCCCGTATCAACTTTGTGTTCCTCCTCCTTACTTGCTCCAGAGTTCCATGTTTTCCTTCCTTTGGATCCAGCAGAACTGCAAGCAATACTTCAGGGAGGTCTCATAAGAACAGAGTAGAGGGAACAAATCACCTCCCTGGTCATTTGATTGACCTGCTGATCACATCTCTTTTGGTGCAACCCAGGACATGATTGTGTTTCTGGGCTATGAGTGCACATTGCTGTTCATTCTGAGATTTTCATAATAATCACCTACAAGTCCTTCTCATCACAGCTGCTCTCAATCTCTTCTATGCTAGCCTCTCAAAATGCCTGGGGTTTCACTGAATCAGGTGCATTTTGCCTTGTTCAGCTTCATGAGTTTTGCACAGACCCACGTCTCAAGCCCGTCCAGGTCCCTTTGGTATTGTCAGTGAACTTTTTGCATGTGACCATTGAGACAGTTCTTCTTCCACTGAGTGGTTCATCCATCAAATCCACATCTCTCCAATTTAGAGACAAGGATGACATGCAGGACAGTGTCAAAGACTTTGTATAAATCCAGGTAGACAAAGTCAGTTGCTCTGCCCCATTCACCATCTGTAGTCCCATCACAGGAAGCCGTGAAATTTTCCAGGTATGATTTTCTCTTAGTAAAGCCGTGTTGGTAATTACCAATCACCTTTTTGTTTTCCACGGGACTTAGAATAGTTTCCAGGAGAAACCATGTTCCACAATCATGGCTGGCAGCAGAGGTGAGACTGACTGGTCTGTAGTTCCCCAGTTCTACTTTTCCCTTTCTAAAAACGGGGGTTATATTTCCCTTTTTCCAGTCATCATAGGACTGGGATGGATAGGGCTCTCCCTTCCCTAAAAATCTGGTTTAAAACCCCCTTCACTTGTCTGGCAAGCCCCTGACCAGATAAATTTTTCCCCTTTGACAGGTGGACCCCATCAGCAGACCCCCTCCAGCAGACTAGGTCTGCCAAAATAAATTCCATGGTCTAACTGAAACCTTGACTCCACTACCATTGCTCTAACAGTTTGACCTGGCATATTTGGTTGGTCATTTCCTCTCCTTTGACCTGGAAGGTTGATGAAAAGCTGCTTGAGTCCCAGAGTCCTTTACCTCCTTTCCCAGGGCTCTGTAGTCTCTCTTCATGCTTCCCAGACTTCTGCTGGCTATATCCCCTTTTCCCCAGAAAGAGAATTAATAGTGGTAATAATCAGTGGATTTCACTGGGTTTGGGACCTCCTCTCACTAGGCTTACCACCTTCTCATTAACATCCCTGACCCAGGTTCCTGGAAGGCAGCATACTTTCCTTGCAAGCATGTCAGACCAACAGATGAGTGTCTCTGTGCCTCTTAAAGAAGAGGCACCCACAACTATCACTAGCTGCCTCTTCTTGTTTGAGAAAATTGTTAATTTCTTTCTTTGTGGAGCAGATCTGGCTGTTGCAGTTATCTCTGGCTTCTCTTCCAGTGTGATGGATGTTGTTTCATTATGTTGCAGAGTTACCATGTGGTTCTAGGTGGGCATGGACAGCTGAGTGAAAAATGCCTGGTTTTGAAGAAAAACTTTAGTTAGCTTTCTTCTTCTCTCTTTTATTTTTTTTTCTCCCCACTTTTTCCCCATCCACCATCTTTATGCTCTCCCTTCTTTCCACATGTTCCTGGGAGCTCCTCAATGGGCTTACTAGTGGAACTGGCTGTCCAGCTGACTCTCTGCCTCCTGGAAATGCTGTCTTTTTGACTACTTCCTGCAGCTCCACCTCTTGCTCAAGGTCCTGTCACAATTCATTGAATTACTCCTTTCCTTGCCTGATTTGCTTGCCAGAGCTTCTGGGTCCACATATTGCTTTGAGCAGCTGACTGGGTAATTCTAACCTTGGGAATCCCCCTGTAGCAGTTTCCCCTGGACTTAAATCCGTTGCCACTGCTGTGGATGTTACTGCTCCTGTAGGTGAAAAATGTACACTTGCTTTTCCTATATTTTTCCTTGTTTCTACTTTATTTTATTCTGAAACTTTCATATGGAACATGTGGAATAGAAATTTATCCAGATATGACATGGTTTTTGAAAAACAAGATAGAAGACTAAATGAAAATGGTTTCCTCATATAGAAGGCACTATTCCTTATTTGAAGCCACTTCTGAAAAATTGTTCTGCAATTTTATGTTAGATTTGATATAAATCAGAGCATGGAAATTTAGACATTCAAACCCAAGGCATTTATAATTTAATTAATAAAGAAATAGGAATTTAATGTAGTATGAGAAAAAATATTAAAACAGAGACAGCATGTCTATCACAGAAAAGAGTATTTCAGATTTCCTACAACACTTTATCATCAGACATTAACTTAAAAAGAGTCTCATCAGAGTTTAATATTGATGAAATTGTTTTAAGTGTACATCTCATTTAGACAAACTAATGACATCATGAGTTCTTCTGTACCTAAAACAGGTTTTATGCCAAGGCCATGATAAAACACTCAGTATTTATGTGTATCAGATAAAAACGGAATAAAAAGTCTAAAAGAAAAATCATACACCAGTAACTTGTAAAGCTTCTAATTGTCTAGAAAACCTGTACATGGTTCTCTCACTCGACTGGTTCTCTCAGCTTGAGAGATCTGATATCTGTCAATACTTGCATCATCACAATTTTTAGTTTCAAAGACGTGTCAAAAGCTCTTGGATCAGTGTGGTCAAATGTTGCTCTACTGTTAATCTGTAACAAATTTAGTTTCTCTGCAGAGTGGAGCATACAGCAGTGCAGGGTCACTCATCACTAGGATTACCAATCGGCTTCCGGGACCAACACTGATGTGCCACAGTGATACAAGATTTTTGCCTGTGAAAGTACAAGTCCAGTTAATTTTTGAGGCAGCATGCTGAGAGGTAAGAGCTGGAATCTGAAAATTATTGCACTTGAATAAAATCACTTCAGTCCAGCTGAGAGCATAACAATTTAAATGCTGATCTTGAATCGTTATTATAAGCACTTGGGCACTCATTCTTTCCAGTAGAGATTGAAAAATGTACCTAAAAATAATTAAAAATTTTGTACCATGAAGTAAGTGTGAAAAAATCCAAGTTATTCAAAGAAAATTGATAAGCAAGACAAAATTTTTCTTATATATTTTTATATGAATCTTTAAAATTATGCAAGTGCATGAACTGTTTTTTGTAAAGTATGAATGGACACTATTCCTAGTTTATTATGAAGATCTGCTGTTAATGTGTTTTTACCATCCAGATTTGTTTGTTTTCATATACTCTTCAGATGTAGACAATAATGAATGTTTCAGACTAGGTCTGGTTTCTTATGGTAAACAATCATCCATTATGTAGTTCCTCATAGCAACTGCTTTGAACTAATTTTTGGCATTAATTGCATTCTAATTGTGTTCTAATCGCAAAGTTGCAATAATTTATGGCAGTATCTATTTAAAAAGAAAGACTCTATATAGTGAAGTTCCAATATTGTTGAAATGAAATAATTTGGGATTATTTAAAATTTTTATTCAGATTAACATTTTTAGAATAAATATATATGATGTGACAATTGTCATGCTGGTTCGTATCCAGGGTTATCTGGATTTATATTCTGTTTGAGAGATTAGGGTGTGTCAGCAGAGGGTAAACAGATTGAACAATTAAGAAAAGAAACAAGCCACATATCACCTCATTTTAGGAATTTGTTGTTTCATCCACATTTCTAGAAGACAAATTTAAGATTACTTTCTTTCTAATGCTGAAAAAAACCAGACATAGTATAATTTTATGTCCTCTTAAATGTTGTTTCTAAACTTTTATACTGTGTGCAACATACTACTCATATGTGAGAAATTGTAAAAAGAGAATCAGAAATTCTGAAGATTGAAGTTGAAATTTTTCTACTATGTTTATTCTTGGCAAATTAATGTGTCTTAATTTTTTGAAGCCTGCTCCATGATTTCTAAAGTTTTTGCCTGTAAGGAATGTAAAGAAAGGTTTAGAGCATCCTTTGCCCTCTGGCATTATTTGTGAAGCTTTTATCTTTTTCCATGCGCAGTTCAATCCCTCACTCCTGAAGAATTACATAGATACATTAACCATCACTGGGTTTCTAAATTATATTTAAATACAAGATATTTCATGGCAGCGAATGTAATTACATTGCTAAAAATATGCTAATAATAGCATAGTTACCATATGAATAATAACAGTCTGCAACAACTTCTGATAATATAATTTCCTCCATTTCATAAAATAGACTTAAAAGTAGAAAATATATGTTAGGTAMAGAAACAGAAGATTGTTGTTGGTGTTCCTTTCATACTTCATTTTCGCTGCATCCTACTTATATATAAACAGAACCAATTATATCATTATTAAAAAAAAATAAAAGGAAGAAAAAATAAAAACAACCTGAGAGGAAAAATAATGTCGCCATTATACTAATTTGTACTAATTTTAAGGTAAGCTATACAAGAACAATGAAATGTGCATCATTGCAAGATATCTTTAAACATTAGTATGGTTAGGTTAAAATGGTTGTAATCGCTATGTTTCTCGTGAAGCCTGCAGTGGAGAAGAGATACTGTCACACAGACCTATTGTCACCTTAGGAAGAAGCTCAGGTAGAGGGTTGTATTTAAGTAAACTAGACAAAGGTGGTTAAAAATTGAAAGCAAAGGGTTTAACCATATTTCTTCAAATACTGTGATATAGAAAAGGACATGGTAAGTTGCTATCTTATTTTGTTCTTTGTCACCTCTGTCTGCATGTCCCCTGATTTTATCCCTACACAAAGCAGACAGAAAAGTCAATCCCATCAAGACGATAAATAGTGTGGTGAAACGGGCTTCCTAATGAGAATTGCAGAAGAGAAACCAGGAGCTGCTCTTCACTCTGTGTGGGGACCTCTTAGGCATTGCTACTTTGGAGAGAGAATGTTGAAATGATCAATCACAATCTGAGCTGCATACTGTGGTAGCATCTGGCAAACATCCCGGTGTCTGTCTACGCTCCTCTCCTGCTCACTCAGCCACTTGGCTTCAACACAGAATTTTATCTCCAGTGCAAGTCAAGTGTCTTTTACAATAGTACACAAAATTTATATATTCATCACGGAATATAATGAAATGCAGTCTTGAGCTTGGCACCAGGCATAACCTTTCTGAGGCCGAATGTGTTTACAGCAGAAAGTGATTTCTTGAGAGCTAGTGTTGATTTAGCTGACCCTGAACTGGCTGCAAGCCAGCCTCCAGAAGCCTCCAAAATATCTACCAAGAGTTCAATTAACAAAGATCCAGCTGAACTGGTGATAGGACCAATGGGAATTTGTGTTCTAAATGTCTAACACGTTTAGGCTATCTGGGAGATGCGGAGAAACGCAGTGTTAGTAGCACTGACATGGGAATGAGGGACTTAGGTACATTTTTTTACACCCTGAGGCAGCAGAACTACATTAAGAATGGTGGGATTTGTGCTTTCCTTGGGGGAACTTCAGGCCACAGAAAAAGGCTCATAAACTGGTTGACCGGGAAAGAAAAGCCACAGAACTGTTCTGTGGAATTATGAATGCTGTTGCAATGAATCCCCCAGCAAGTAAAAAAAGGTTTAAAGTGATTGTTAATTTGGTATTTACTATTGATCTGCCCAGAGCAAACATGAAGAACATCATACCAATACTGATACCAAGATATTTTCTAATAATTAGTTTTAATTATGTCTACAGGTGGGCTATAATCAGAAAATATTTTAATGAGTTACTTAGGCCCCATGTGTTTTACTTCGTTAATATCTCTTCTCTTTCTGTCAAACTTATTAGAGAAGGATTTTAAAGCTCAGACAAAGCGTGCTGTTAGAGGCACAGCAGGTATACACGGCTGGTATAGGACTGGGGTTTTAATTCAATAAGTATACTGGCCAGTAGGATAAAAGAGCCATCTCAGGTTGACACTGTTATCCATGCCGAGTTATATGCAGAACAGAAAAATAAGTAGAATAGCCTCAGGTACAAGAAATGGCTATTTCAGAATCCAATATTTTAGTACACTGTAGTAAGAAATAAGGAGAGTGATGGTGTTAACTTGGAGAGAAATTTGGAAACATACAACATAAAATACACTTGAAAAGCAAGAATATCCTTCATTTTCAAAGAAAAGAAAACATTTTTATGTTTGTATTTCAGAGTAAGAGATTTTTGCATCAATGGTGTTCAATTTATTTAATAGTAGGTTTGTAGTTAGCTTAGATGTTGTGTATTCTCCTTCCCTGAGAAAGCCTCAGAACTGAACCGAGCAGGGCTCTTGCTGTCTCCAATACACCCGCCAAGGCAGGCTGGACTAGGTGACCTCTGGAGGTTCCTTCCAAACAAAATTGTTCTGATTCCGTATGCTGGGCTAATTATGTACATTAATTGATACTCAGTGTGTACAGGTCAGGGGTTATTAATTACTTATCAAATGTTAATGATAAAAAAGAAAGAGGTCACATTTTTTCAGAAAAAAAAATAATATACTTAATATATTGCCATTATAGATGGCATTTAATCTCATGTTCAAGGTCCCAAAAGCACAGTTATTTGTTTTCCAGGTATTTTGCTTGACAGAGTATATGTTTTAACTCAACACTTAAGACCTAATCATTCCATGGTATTCAGAAAGCCAGAGGAATTTAAAAGGTTTATGGGAAAATTATCATTTTTTCATCTCAGGCTTTACACTGTCTTCTGAAAAGAAGGTGTAAATCCAATATTCTGACAGAAAATGTCAGCCAGGAACCCTTTCAAAAAGATACCTTTTCATTCATTGACTGCAGGAAGATTGCAAACATTGTCCAGTTCCTCAATCGTCCATGATGCAGTTTAACATTTCTTATTAACATTTACAGACTTGCTTATATGTGCTAATAACATTGATCTTTCTTGTTAAAACTTTTCCCTGTTTCTTTTTATCTTTGTCCCATAAAGTACTCAGAATGCCAGCAATATTACTCTACTGTAAGTAAAGTATGTTTGGAACATGTAGCAAAACCAAATTGCATATTAGAATGACTGACTCTGTGAACTTGAAATTCCAGACATTAAATATTTTGTTTCTAATTTATTTTTTGTTTAAATACTCAGATCCATGTTGTACAAGCAGTTCTCAGGACAGCTGTTACAGCAGTATGTACTTGAATAAGAGTGATTAGAAAAAATAAGATTTTCTTCCTGTGAAAATTCTAGAGAATCAAGAAATTATTCTAGTCTTTATTATGAGAAAGTAATTATTTAACTCAGTGTTTCTGATTTTTTAGACAAAGAGAAAATCACTCAAAAATATGCAATAAAATGTACTACACTTATTTAGAACATATGAAATTAAAAATACTCCCAAAGCA
>CM019236.1:38972338-38994091 GCA_009741485.1 Malurus cyaneus samueli
CTATCAACAGTATAAACTTTTCCTTCTGATACAAAATTACTTATTAAAATGTCTATTCGAAACATTAGACCTCAATTATCATTCAAAATCTTTTTTGCTGTCAGAGTTTTTCTAAGTGAAATCATTACTACTGGAGTGGACAGCTCTTTTCATCTCCTGAAAACATCACACCATAAGGACAGCTTCAATTTCATTGTATGCTGTTCTATAATATGGCTGCATTGAGTTGGTTGGATTTTAAATACTTTAATTGTAGGTGGAAACAGAGGTGTCTGCTTCCTTAGGGTATCTGTCCAAAAACCTTTTCAGTATTAAAGGGAAAATAAATAATTAAAAAAACATAAACAGGAACATACAGAGTCCTAAATGTGGATCAACAAATGACAAAGGAGACCAAAACACCAAATCTTATCATTTGTGCCTATTGGTAAGAGTACTGAAACATGGGAATTTTAATTTCAGGAAGATAACCTGGATGAGGACCTTTTCAAAGGAGATGGCAAAGAAAAGGGAGAAGCCATGGACAGTATTTAAGTATTTAATTGTCATAAGATTTTTCTTTATAATCAAAGCATTAGGATTACCTGCTCCAGTATTTAGTCTGCTCGTTAGTTGTCATGAATGCAAAGGCTGTGCAATTCCTCTAAAATTTCTCTTGTAAAAAGAACCTAACAGTTTTACTTGCAGGTATTAAAAGTAAATCCTCCCCTGAAGACTTGCTCTGAGGTTAAAATGCAGGTTATATTCACCATTTTGTCTTGCTAGCTTTAATTTAGCTACATTATGTTGCTGACTTGCTCTGGTGGCTGTAAAGAAAAGATTAGCATGCTCAGAATTGCATACAGCTTTGTAAAAATAAATAATGCTTTGTGTAGACTGTTGGCATTAACAGTTGAAGACAGCAGAGTAGATAGGAACCCCACAAGAAAAACCCAAAACAAAACAAAATAAAAAGTAGTCACTAATAATTTTCTGAACTTCTATTTCCTGGTAAATGCAAGGCGCAAAAATGAAAAATTATATTCAATGAAGCTGCAATATATAGTGTTGGGCACATGAAATTGTACTTTTCCCAGGAATTGCTTCAGGTTACATTCTGAATCAAATCAGTTCTATGCTTCAAGGAGAGCAAATTAGTTTAGTTACTGTACTACCCAGGGAAAGAATGTAGCATATGCTATGCCAGATCGTCAGGTCTATGAATACAAAACATGGATACAGCTTAATCTACACCCTCAAAAAAAAAAAAACCCAAAGCAAAACCCAAACTAAAACCAAGAAAAAAAATGAGCATCTAAAAACTAGTGCAGTATTAAAATAGCTGCACCTGAAGATTTTTCTAAAAAGCAGGCAGAACTACAATGTTTATTTTTAAGTGTCTCTTTGTCTCTACACCATCTCTCATTTGTGACATTATATTGCAAATTAAGTACCCAGATATCTACATGGGAGTAGCTTAACATCAAAGAAAAATATTCACAGAATTCAGCAAATTACTGGCTATTTTCCACACTACCAAAACTGATTACAAGCTCCTAAAGTAGGACAAACGCATTACTTTTTTGAGAGGTGATTGCATTTAAGTGTGTTTTGAGTGCTGCTTTCTATAATTGTTAGGTTTTGCCATCCTCAATAATCTTCTTGTTTTTCCCCTCAGAAAAAATCCAAAAGAAGTCAGAAGTTCTTGTAGCTGGAGAGTCTTTCTGGGAGTATAATAATATATGGATATGAGCTAGATCTGAGGAGGAAAGGGTTTTTTTGTGCTTATCTGCATGATGGAAGTGTAAACTCTGTCGGTATTCAGGAGCTTGCCAAATTATAAGAATAGTTTTTGAAACAATTCCTTATGAACTTTGCCTTTTGCTGTTTAAACATCGTGAATTTGGAGGATTTCTCAGTGGGAAATACGTTACTGAATACTTGACTAGTCTCTTGTTTGTTGGTATTTGACATAGTTAGAGGCTGAGATACGGCCTAAGATATGTGCACATGTGAAGGATGACCAAATAGAAAATCATTGTACATCTGTATTGTTTTATTCCAAATGGGATCTGGAAAGGTCTCTAGAAGAGTTAAAAAATTACTCTATGTATGATATCAGTGACACCAGAGTGACAGGGGATCATCTAGCATAGAAATATTCTTTAAGAGCTTCCAATGCAATGTATCTCTCTGTAAAGAAAGTTAATTTACATGGAGGTTACTGAATATCTGCCAAAACATTTATGGGGCTTTTAAAGGCTATTTAGTGGATATCGTGCTTCATGAAATTTCCAGTGTGTAAGTAATCTGTGAAATTAAAATGAGAAAAGATTATTTCCTTCAATTTACCATTGAAAGTATCTAGGGGGATCAGAACAGAATAATTAACTAGGAAAAAGTAGGGTTACATATATTATTTTTAAGAGTGTACATATTAAAGGATTTAAAGGTCATTTAAGGAGTATAGGTTCTACATAATTCTTCTTCCCTATTTCTATTTTTCTTTTCCCGTTATAATCACTGTCAGAAGTTAATATAAAACATAAAACATCCAAAATTAATTTACCTGCCATAAGGTGGCACTATGCAGTAAGGCAGTGACATGGCTTGGAATATTCAATTTAATTGTTTACTTCTAGTCTTATTTTTTTTTTTTTTTCCAAATATTAATCATAAGGTTCCATAACGGACAGGTCTCAGGTATGCAAAATACCTAATTTACATGGATTAAAAAGCATAAGATTCATATATTAAAATCAAGAATCAGAAAAGACAAACTGCAATTTATGTTAGGAAGTTAATGCTAATCAGCATTTTATTAATATTGCCATCTATAAACGCTATATTCTCTCTGAAGATATAAACCCCTACACTTTACAAGTGTGTGTTCAGTGCTGAACGCAGTGTATAACAATACCATTGTCCCACAGCTTTAAGATGCATTTATCCTGGGGGAAATAATTTGTAATACACCCAATCTAATAACAAAAGAAGGACTTCAGCAATACTCATCTGCTGAAGATTAGTGCATATGAAGAATCACTTAATGCTAGCCAGCTCCTGGGCAGTTAGACATCCACAGAATGACTGAGGCTGGAAGAACCTCTGGAGATCATCTCCAACACTCCCTCTTTAAGCTCGAGAAGGCTGCTCTTGGCTGTCTCTGGGTGGATTCTGCATGTCTCCAGGTGGAGACTCCACAAACTGCCTTGGCAGCCTTCAGTGCTGGACCACATGCACCAGAAAGCATCTGTGCTTCAAAGGACTACCTCCACTGGCAACAGGATGTTGCAGTTCTTTTATGACCCCAGCTATTTCTAGCTCATAGTCAGATAGATGTTCATGATCATTTCCATTTCCTTCCATGTCTAGCTGCTTCTTTTTCCTTCTGTGGAACTCTAGCTATATATATCAGGTACAGTATCAGATACTACTGCCAATTTCATATCATCTGAAAATTTGCTGACAGTGTATTCTCTCCTAGTCATTAATGAAATTGTTAAAGAGTTATTGCTAATAGTATTGAGCTATGAGTACATTGTATGTCTCTGTGCTGCTGATCCACAATACTCTGAATTACCAAGTAAGCTAGGTTTTTTTAAGCTCATTGTCCATTTATACCATCTGGTCATCAGTTTGTTAATAAGTAATAGTGTCAAAAGCCTTACTCATGCCAAGGCAAGACACATTCAGCCTTCTCTCTTGTCCCCAAGTCCATATTTTCACTGTAGAATATTATCAGGTTTGTAAGGAAAACTTTTACCTTTGTACATCCATGTTGACTATTTATTGTCCTTCATATGTTTGTAAATTATTTCAGCAATTACTTGCTCCATCATGTTTAAGTAGTCCAGGTTGGGGTCATGGGCCATAATCTCCCTGGATCTTAATTCTTGTGCTTCTTAAAGGTAATAGTGATATTTTCTATTTTCAAGTCCTTGGAAATCTGCCCTAATCCTACTGCAGTAGAGATACAGTGTTTCAGAGATAATTTCCAGTATCTTCACAATGATCTTGAATAATGTCCTTGGTACTTGCAAGTGTTTCTCATTGGATCTCATGGATTTGCTTAAACAACAATTTGTTCAAATGCTCTCTGATCCACTGAGAATCTTCTCTCCAGGACCATATTCCATGGAACTCTTGCAAGGAGGTCCCTGAAGAGGCCAAAGTACTCACACCTGAAATCCACGTTTGTGATCCTACTATTTATCTTCCCTTTTTTCAATATCTCAAACTCCAACAGGTGGTTGCTGCAGGTGAAACTGTCCTGGCTTTCATATTCCTGACCAATTCTTACTCATTTGTAAGAGAGAAAACAGTAACTCTCCTCATTTTCTCCCTGATCACCTCTGTCAATTTTTTCTAATAAATAAATCACTATTGCCATTAATGGATCATTTGTTTTGTGATCTAAATCCAATTTGTTTTTTTTTTTTTCCTTATTTATTTGTTTTCTGAAAACCTGCAAGAATTCTCTAAGCTTTTTGGTCCAACATGCCATACAAATTGCTGAAAATAGCTATATGGATTCAATAAATGAGCTGTTAAATAATTTTTATTTGTGAGTGTCCTGGACTTAAGGTGGTTTTGCCTCCTCATATGGGGTGAAGTGTGTGCTGATGCTTGTTTATTCTAGAGCCTTCTTTATTTCTTTTGGTTTTTTTCAGGGTTGGAGTACTGGTGCAAGTACCACAAGCCATCTGTTTGAATCTGCTTGTGACCACAAATTTTCTCTGTCACTCTTGATGTTGAGTTTGACATAATGAAATCCCATTTTGCTTAAAAATCTCTCAGTAATTCTTTGCTTGCCTTGAAATGCCTCAAAATTATTCAATCTAATTTCTCAAATTAAGGTCAGATTTTTTAAAAACCATGAAATTTTACATGGTCTGCTGATATTCTTAGTTGACAAAAATAATCCTATGGTGCTAGCTTGGATGCTTTCACTAGTGGTGACACAAAACAGATATTTTTAGCATTGTTTCACTTAGTCTTGAAACTAGTAGAATATATAACTCTATAACTAGAAGAATATAAAATAATGTTTGTCATAAATAAAAAGATGCTTTACTTCATCCATAGTATATGATCGATTATAACCAAATAGTTGTTCTCAGTAAACATAAACTAAATATCACTGATTATAATAAACAATACTTCAAGATGATTCTAACGTTTTTTTCTGTGATTGTTAACTTCATATAGAATCACAGGTTCTTCAGATTTTTGAAGTTAGGTCACAAGTAATCTAATAGCTTGTTTCCTGTAATATATGCAACTGGCATTTTAAATATTTCCCAACATAAGAATTGTGTTGTTTCCAACACAAACATTTTATTTTAGTGAAGAATTTTTTAAAAAAAAGTTATTCCACAAGTTCTGCAGCAGCTTTTTAAACTTTTTATTAATCTTCTCTGCTTTCTCTCTTTGCATTGGAAAGTCATAATGATTTTGGAAAACGTATATATACTCTGAGAGAGCAACCTAATTTAGCAACATTGATATTACATGGATCAAACAGTTTCAAATGGTCATTATTATTCTGCTAGAACAATTAATGTACTGAATATATTACATTTTTAAAGTTTACTTCCCACGACAAAACATACTAGCTCAATTTATTTAATTGCAGTTTTAATTAACAGTTCACCAGTACTTGGCCTGGACAAAATCAAAAGTTTGACCTAAAAAGTTTTTAATGAGTGAAAAGCAGGAGCTTTAAGAAATCTCTTGGCAGCAAACAGACATAGATAATTCTTACAGCTTACCTTAGGTAAAGCTAAAATTTGTGAACAGGGAAGATAGTCAGGAAATGAAACCACATGAATTATGGATTCTTCATTGTGAAAATCTAATTCTTTTACAGTGGCACCTCAGAGGTCCCTATTGGAATAGGCGTTATTTAATATCTTCCCTAATGACATAGATGGGAGGATTGAGTGTGCCCTCTGCAAATTTGTGGATGACACCAAATTGGTGGTGTGGTTGACACACCTAGACGGATGGCATCCAGAGGCACCTGGCAAAGTTTGAGAATTGAGTCCATGGGAATCTCATGAGCTTCAATAAGACCAAGTGCAAGGTGCTGCACCTGGGCCGGGACATTCCAGTATCTATCCAGGCTGGGGATGAACAGAGAGCAGCCCTGGGGAGAAGGATTTGGGGGTGCTGTGGTGAGAGGCTGGACATGACCGACCATGGGCCTGCCAGCCCAGAGAGCCAAACGTGTCCTGGGGCATCCAAAGCACGTGGGCACAAGGAGGAGGGATTTGCCCCTCTGCTCTGCTCTGCTGAGACCCCACCTGGAACACTGCACCCAGCTCGGGGGAACCAGCACAGGAGGGACAGGGACCTGTAGGAGACCAGAGGAGGGCCACCAGGATAACTGGAGGGGTGCAGGAAAGGCTGATGGAGTTGGGATTGCTCAGTCTGGAGAAGAGAAGGCTTTGGGGTGACTTAATTGCAACTGTCCAGTACCTGAAGAAAGCCTACAAGAAATATGGACAGAGGCTTGTAACTAGAGCGTGTAGCAACAGCCCAAAGAGGAATGGATCCAAACTGAAAGATAGTAGGTTTAGGTTAGCTGTTAGGAAGAAATTCTTCTTTGTGAGGGTAGTGAGCTGGAACAAGCTGCCTGGAGAAGCTGCTGATGCCACACCTTTGGAGGTGTTTAAGGCCAGTCTACATCAGGCTCTGAGCAACCTGGTCTAGTGAAAAGTGTCCCTGTCCATGGCAGGGGAATCGGAAGGAGGTAATCTTTATGGTCCCTTACAACACAAAGCATTTTATAAGTCTATGATTTAATTTTTCCCTTTAAAATAATTGTCCTGCAAAACAGTTATTGCAGCCTCCTGTTCTTTACTCCTTTGGAAATGGAGAAGGAGGCGTAGGCTAGAGTGGGAGTGTCCGGTGTGGAGACGAGTATCTCCTTCCCATTTGCTTTATGTGTTGTGTTGAATCAAGTTCATGCTATACAACGTTGTGTTTACAGACATCAGAGAGGGCCTTTCCATGACATTTGCTTGCCTAGAAAAAAGACCTTATTCGCTTGACCTAGAGCATCCATGGAAAATATTTTCTAGAAAAATCTGTGAGGAATTCATCGTTAGCTGAATGCTATACTAGGCTCTGTTAGAGATATAATTTCTGACCTTTATATGCCAGGGTCACAACAAAAATTTAATTTGAGCTGAAGCCTATTACCGCAAGTTTTGGATAATATTTTGCCTGACTTAGTTACTCTGTGCATGGAATAACTCCTTTGCTTTCTGATATACCTGTTCTGAAAGCATAGGTAACTTTTGTGTACACTGGTAATTAAAACAGAAGGCACATTATCCTTACACAATGTAATTACATGGAGTAAAAGAAGAAAATAACAAGAAGTTGTAACAGAAAATTAATATAAATGTCTTTTTAATGATTGTAGTTGACCCAGGCTAGCATTTACTGTTAAATGAAGCACATTTGCTAAGTCTACCTATTAAAATCAGCATTAAGAGACAAAACTGGATATTTGTAGAAAATAAATGAATAAAAGAAAAAAAAAGCAGCTTTGCAGTTCAGTACATTACCTTGTTTTGTATTAATCTTTAAATGTCAGATATTGATTAGTTACATGAATGCCATACCAAAGAATGCCATACATTTTTGAATGCAAAAGAGGGATCCAGCACAATGGAAAGCCTGGGCTTTCACACTCTCAGATCTAAATATGTGAAAGTCTGGGATCAGGGTCTCCTGCTGATGCCACAGTGCCCTTTAGTATGCAAAGGGTCAGCACCCATTCAGCACCTTCATCCAGGGGTCATCCTGGGTGCACTGCAGCTGCATTGAGCCACCTGCACTGAAGGATTCGGTAACATCTCTGTGTATGCAAAGAAAAGAATGAGGAAAATACTCAAATATGGGGAAGAATGTAAGAAAAGAGCTAATATTCTGCTAAGATTTTAGATGTTTAGCTTGTTTCATATTACCTCATGAGCTACACAATCTTTAGAGGTCAATCTTCACATTTCTACAAGCATTATGAAATTTGTTTACATAATGTTAAAATATTTAATTTCTCCACATATAAATGCAATTCCTATTGCAATGTTTTGAAATGAGAATTAATGCAATAAGAAATTCAAAAATTGTCACCACATAAATATTTGTTCAAATTGTATGATATGTGTATCAGGACAAAAACCTAATAATGACTAAAATTTAGATACAAGACACTGTGTGGCGACATAAGAATTTGTCACTATTCAAGAAAAGATTTCACAGATTTTTAAGAAAAAAGAAGATGGTGGCATTAATTAATTAATTAATTAATTGTTCTGGCTTTCAAAACAGCCAAATGTTTAAAAATGATGACTGCAGGAGCATATCTAAAAGAAAATACTGAAATACTGGCATTTCTTTGCATGCTTTTGGTTGTTTTGCAAGCTTACACCACCTTGCATGTGTAGGTCTGGAAGCTTTTGGACATACACGAGAAACCTCTGCTGCTACTCTATTTCTTATGGCCATCTTTGATAGAAAGAGTTCAGCCAAATAGTATTTGAACTGCTACCTTGAAGTGAGGAAAGATTCTTACTGATAACACTTTTCCTGGCACAAGCCTCTTCAACCTGTTATATAAGGATCAACTTCCCACACAGTCTGCTGCACTGTACAAGAGTGGAGATTTAGTAGTTGGCTCCTTGTTAACCAGCAAGACAAGCCTGTTGAGAACATCAACTATTTTGAAGAAAATAAAAATGTCATATAAAATGTAATTAATGTAATTAGACTAGATTAATATCCTCAAGCTTATTACTTCTTTCAGCAATGTCTGTTCTTTCATAATTTTTAATAATCAATTAACTTCAATATTTTGATTTATTTTCATCAACTCTCCTTACTTTTTCTCAGTGATGTAAGGTTTGATTTGACAAATTCGCAATTTTCCAGTGCAGAGTTTCCCCACTCGTTTTCTTTCTTTGTGCTTGCTTCACTCCTTTATGGATTTCTTTGTAGCAACTGCAGTTCCTCGGGCTATGTTTGTAATGAATCCAGAGGTGTGATTGCAACACATGTATTGATAACTGATCTTGTTTTAACCTCATTAGTTTTCTCAATGAGAGGAACAAAATGCAGCCTGAGTATTCAATAGTGAATGTCTTTGCTAAGGCAGTTCTGCTTCTGTGAGTAGTCAGATAGATTACAGCTGTATGGAGTATAATCCACCTGTGCTTCAGTCACAACAGCAAAAGTGTATCAAGAGTTTATGTAGACATGACTCAAAAATGGACAGTTAATAAGGTGCAAAAAAGTTTAGGAGCAGCTTCTGAAATATTTTTCAATCTGCATCATTCTGGATGCTGTCAAAGAAATCAATAGCTTACTGCAGGTAAATGAAACTAAGAGATTGAAATTAGATAAATGGAATGAAAAGCTGATTTCAGTAACATTGTACTCATGAAGGTTCTGATAAAAACTTGCATCAATATACTGTAGTTTGACATGTAAGATGTATGATTTCTATACATGGAGGGTAATAAACTTTGGCCAGTAATGTCATTCATTATTTTTATTACAAAATGAAGGTCATATGGCCAAACAATACTGGCAAATATTGCTTAAGGTACTCAAATCAGGTGCTTGTGTGTGTATATGTATTTGCATCCTATCAGAAAAAGTTACTGTCAGGAATATTTTGCTAGTCTTCCAGACTGAACCCACACTGGAAAAAACATCTGTAACTATGTTAAACTATAGTGTGGGCATTTTTTTATGCAATATACTAAAGTGAAAATTGAAATTTGTAGTACAGTTCAGTACTTTCTTTCTTGTATGAGTAATTTTTTGCTGGCCATTTCAATTTTAGTGAATAAAATAGTCATTCATTAAAATGCGTAAAATGTGCTGAGAATTTCTGTGTGCACTGGAACTGGAACACACAGTATGTATAGTCTAATTCAGAATCCAGATAAGTCTGGGGAAAAAAGCCCTGAACAACTGACAGATAAAATATAAATATTAGCTTGATTATATCTGCACATAAAATTATTGTTGTTTTTATAGAAGGAAGATAAATATAGCCTTCTAATGTTTCTTTCACTGTTCTTTGAGAAGCTGCAGGAGCTTTCCTCTGAAGTGACATTGCAATTCCCAGGACTTATAGCCTAGAAATTGTTTCTAAATCTGCTTTAACATTTATTTTTATAGATATTTCTACTGAGTATTAAAATATGCTTCATGAAACTGCTTCTGCACATCTGCTGAAATATACACATCCTGGATTGTTCCTTTCATAATTACCAGAGAGAATCCTTCACAAGCTAAAATAGTCAAATTATCTACATAAAAAGCAGACTCTTACAGACTATTCTTTGTAACGTGTACAAATGATTTTTATATAGTTATGGTGTCAATTCTTTATACACTTGAAAAGCAGATGTGTTTTAAGTTTCTAAGGTAAAAATCACAAGTTGAAAATGTAATAAAATAGCAAGGCACTTCTTAATTATTCTTTCAAATTCAAAAATTTGAGGAATTCTACTGTATATTAAAGCCTTCTACAATTTTTTTTTAATATTTCTAGTGCTACATAAGTCCTGTTTCAAAAATGTCTTTCCATTGATGTTTGTTATGTTCTCCACATTTTTAACATGGTTGGTTCCATGTCTTGGTTTCAAAAAAGTGTAGGTTTCAAAGATTCCTGGCTTAGTAACAACTTTAATAAAGCACAAAGAAAAGAGCTCCTCTTAGATGTCGCTGATGTGTATTTCTCAAATTGTTTGTTATATGAAGTTGCAATATATGCAAGGTATTGGATGTGATTTAAAACTGTATACATAAACTGGAAGTCAGAATGACATAGCTGTATGTGAAAAATTGTGTAAAGTTTTGCAGGATCATATTCAGAGCTGAAGATGGGTGCATTTAATCAGAAGCTATAGAGGAGTTTCTTTATCCTCATTCTATGTAGCTGATATATTTTCTAGTTATGAACATCAAGATTTAGACATTTAAAACATGATTTCAAGTTGAAAAGCATAAAAAAATCAGTATCAAATATTTTCTATGTAGTGCTGTGAAGAGAATATTAATTATTCAACAGGAATTGTGTTGAGACCAGAACTGAGGAGTGTGCTGGTTGTGGTCGTTTTAGTAGACATAACTGCAGTCATCAACTGATCTATAATGCTCACATGAAAAAGATTAGCCAAATCAGGGAATGCCTGGTTGATATGAACAAAATTTATGTGATCCTTACAGATCCTTCAGACACAGCTTTATAAAACTACAAACTGTTTAAAATTCATTTCTAGCGATCATTATGTTCAGTTTTGTTTAACTACTAGGGGTAAATAATGTCCTTGTTCCTATGTTTCCTATATTGTCTGCTACAGACAGTAACCTCTATTAAGGCAGAGTTTTATGAGTAATGATTTAAAGGATGGCCCCTTATTGGACTTAAGAGTAACAGGTTTAGGCTTTAAGTGGAGGAACAATACAATTTTTACTTACAAATTTTGGAACATCCAGACAGAATAAGGCACTTGAAAAACTTTCACTTAGCACACTTTTACCAGACAGAATAATGCACTTTGCAAGGCACTGACTGGATTTCTTGGTCTGGTTTGCCATATATTTTGAGAAGAAGAAGGTAGGAAAAGGAAAGGGAAACAGAGCAAAAAGAGAGATGTAGATCGTCACCACTGTAGGATCCAGTATAGTCTCGGCAGATTTTTAATCCAGGGTAGTGGAGCATGGCACATGCCATATATCTCACTGTCCTTTTATGAGTTCCAACCCCCTGGGGCCCTCCTCCAGGGAGGCCTATGCTAGTTTCTGCATCAAAATATTGTTCCTGCATTGTGCCCAGTGCCAGAATATTCCCAGTGCATTTTCGGGCTCACAGAGGTCCAATGGTGCTGACCGCTCCCATGACAGTGTCAGCTTGTGTCTGACATTTTAGACGACCATGCACAATGCAGGGCAGTGCAAGAAGGCTCAGGGGCCGGGGGCAAAGCAATGCCCCAAAACACACACATTCAAACCTTGTCCTGTTCCCCCACCACTTTTCCACCTGGTCATTTTCTCAGTCTCCTACAAGATCATGGATAGAAATTTGAAGGGACAATACTTTCAAAGTGTTCTTATTTAGCATCAATCAAAATGTTTTAGGTTACCTTTTAAAATATTAACAGAGGCTAAAAGAATTAGTAAATCATTCATTTGTTGGTCTGGAATATTTATCTGGTGGGCAGCATGCATTACCATTGTAATATGCAACACAAAACCAAGTCATGTTAAAGAATGAAAGGCTCATGAATCCAGAAGTGCAGTAACCATTTAAATGCAAGGACAACATATTCTATTAAGAATCAAGATTCTTACTTCTATTAAGTGGAGAGGAGCACTTGGAATATCTGTGTTACATTAAAAACATCTCTGTTACAAGGTCTGCAAAAGTGAACAGGCACAGAAAACAGCTTGCTAATTTCACATGTAAGACCTAAATATCTGATCTTTTATCCTGGCCATAAATTTGTACTAATCTGATTTAAATAGCTCTTCAGGAAAGGAAATTATGGCATGCTCAGTATAAGCTGAGAAAGAGTTGGTTCAGGACATGCAACCCACTAACTAAATATCTCTAATAAAATCAATAGAAATAAATTAACTAAATCTGATTAATCTGAGAGCTGCTAGTAAAATTAAATGACAGATATTGGGAAAGATTTTTCATTCATGCATTCTGGTGAAAAGTGGAACAAAGAGGATGTGGTCAAGTCAGGCCACAGATCTAACAAAGCTGAACCATAAAAAACAGACTATCATGCTATTATTATTATTATTATTATTATTATTATTATTATTAGTAGTATAGTAGTAGTAGTAGTAGGTAGTAGTAGTATATATTATATTAGTATTAGTATTATTAATTTCCCTTGTAGAATCATATATAAAGCTAGATCTAGTTCAAAAAGCATCCTAGATGCTTTTAAAGGTTGTAAAGTACTCCTTTTAAGGTCTTTCTTTTCTTTACTGTCCTTGTTTCCATATTCATAGAAATTACCAAAGAATGCAGAAGCAGCAGTTATCAAATTGAAACATGCTAATATGAAACAAGATTTTATTAACTTCTTTCTTATTTTATTTTGCCTGTGCAGGTGAAGATTTTTTTTATTAATGTAATTTAGGGTAATGCATATATTTTCTTTTTATAATCAATCCCACAATCCAAAACAAATGCACACATTTAGTCAATTGAATGCAAGGTGTTTACTAGGTCAGCTTGAGTTGGCATTCTTATTGCTTCTCTGTGGAAGAATAAAATCTTTACTATATATGTAGTTATGCAGAAGTCTAACACCCAGCTGTGGATGCATCAAGACAAATTTTATTCAAACACCTGTTTCTTGTTGTTTTATGTATGTACACACACGGATGAAGCTTTTGAAGGTGCAAAGTAATTTTCACATGCACTGCTGCTAAGGTATCTACCCTGAGAAAGTATAAATTTAAAGTAGTAACTTTGAATAATAAGTTTAAAATTTGGGTGTTTTAAACCCCGTAAGTTTCCTGGGAATAATATCTTATTCAGAGCTCTTGAATTTTGATTTTTTTACATGTAACCAGCTACTGATGATGTAATTTGCCATATAAGCTTGCATTAGATTTTGGTTTTAGTAGTATATGAAAATTTTGAAATTGGCCTTTATGTGACCATGTTTTTGCAAAATGGCTACACACTTCAATATACTGCCTAACAAAAGCACTGCTGGGTTCTGGTTCCAATAGAATGTCACTCACAGTAAAAAATGAAAATTAGAAATAAAGGTTTTGCTGTAAATTTCTGTGGCTGATCATGTAGTTCCAGATAGTTCATTATCTGTTTATTGAACATAAACATGCAGAAAAAAACTCACAAAACCTGAAAGTTGAAAGCAATTTTGGTTCTGTAAGAGACATTATGTTACATGTAGCACTACACATATATGAGCATGGGAAAATAAAATGGAAGTTAGCTGAGAATTTGTTGCTAAATTATTTAACATCTCTGAGGTAAAGGAAAAAGGCAAAGTATGCCCCAGAAATGTTAGTCACCCTAGATTATTTTTGTAATCTATATGGCTTTATAATAGAAGTAGTGGTGTTTCCTTAAGATGTGGAATAAAATTTGGCTTTGATGTCATGAAGTATTTTCCAGTATTCTTTTTTCACAGAATTTATTAGAAGACTTTACAATGTGAAGTAGTGGAAAGACAGAAAATTTAATAAAAAATTTGAGAGCAAGATTTATAAAAGCTCATATCTGACTCAGCTGTCTGGTTTATATTGTGAATATTCTGCCATTCCTCTTATTGTAATTTTAAAGCCAGTAAAGCTGCAGCCTTGTGCACTGGTATCCTGGGTAGATACAGCAGAATTCGAAGAGAAAAGAGAGATAGAGGACTTACAGTAAAGAATATAACACCTTTTCATTGTCAGTCTCAAGACTTCATTATTTTTATATCATATGATTCATTACATTCATATCATATGATTGTTGTGTGTTACATGGTTAGCAGCACATCTTATTTTCCTTCCTCTAAAATAGTTCTGCTACGGTTGGATTTCCTAAACCTACTTTCACATATGTCATGACCTGAGTATGTCTTTCTACAGAAAATAGAGAGGTTTCCTAGATAAGCAGGATCAACACTGCTTGTAGGAGTTTAATTTTTGTGAGGGATTTCTAAGTGGTTGCATTAAGTAATGAAACTTAAACTCACATATGAAGTGGGTGTTATCAATGTGGATGGTCTAGAATATTTGAAAAAAAACCCCAAACTTATTAATGAAGGAGTGAAAGGTGTTTGAGTCCTGATCACCAAAGTTTTTGGCTACTATTGTCTATTTCTATAGGGCAGAAAAATTAAATTGGTTTCATTAAGAGGTTTAAATGGAGTAAAGTGAGGTATTAATCCATAAATCAGTAATTATTTGCTTAATTATGTGAACGGATTTTACATGATAATGTCAAATAATCCAGTAATTATTGAGCTGTAATAAACCTAAGAATTTAGCTGACTTATCTCTGGCCTTTGACAAAGTTGTCTCATTTCTAGTAAGTGGAGTTTCTACCCTCACTATCCCATATTCATAATCTGCAGCAAAAGGAGGTCAGCATTCTCTTTTCTATAGAATTATTTTCACACATATGGATCTAGAATATGTATAGTGAGTCTTGAATTAGATATTTGTAATACTAGGAATGAAGGTCAAATCTGTGCTTGTTTTGAAGCAGTTTTTCTGGTTGGGTTCCCAAATTAGGTTTCGGGGATTTTGGATTTTCTTTTTATTTTTGGTATGGCCCTTGGCAGATGGAATTGTAAAACATTAAATCAAGAAGGATTTTACAATGAATACGTCAATCCTTGAATGAATACTAAAAGCCTTTGTGTCAGTTTTCTGAAAGGAACAAACATTCATCTGAAGCCCCATCAGAATGCAATTTAATTATCTCCATTTGTTTATTTATAACCTTTAATGCGGTTCAAGAGATTCAAAAATTGTTGTGTGCTGAAGTCTTACTAAACACATTCAGGAAGGCGACAGTGGAAGGAAAAACTATTTTGATTTCTGGAGATAGATCACCTAGTTTTGCATCTCATGTTCATTTGATATTGTAGCTGAAAAAAAAATTTTGACCTATTGACAAAGTCTGAAAACTAACTAACTAATTTTCAGCTATTTATGTTACTTATTCCTTAGATGTCTTTACTTTGTCTGAAATTTACTGTGTCTGAAATTTACAGTACACTTTAAGAAACACTAATAGTATTTCAAGTAGATATAGAAATGACAGCATTTGGATTTTGTATAGTTTTTTGTTCTCTTTTCTTTTCTATGCATTGTGCAAGTTTGGCAGACCACCTGAGGCACCTCAAATGGAGAACGCTTAAGTGTGAAACACTTAAAAGCTATCAGAAAGGAATAATGGCTTACAAACTTGACAAAGTATAACTGTGAGTAGACTTTGAAATAAAAAGAATGGAGCTCATTAACAAATAAATTATTTTAACATTATGATGCCAAAGGCAATAGAATTAACATTAGGATTCTTATAAATGTTAAGCATAAAGCATTTAGACAATGATTTTTAAAACATGGCTACAATATTTTGTTCAGGAGGAAAAAAGAAGTAGAAAAATTAATTCTAACTTTACTCCCTTCAAACTACCTAGTTGATCACTGTTAAAAGCTTCATGGAGGTGCTCTCCAAATGGTATTATATACTAAGTACTTTCTGAAAGCATGAATATAATTAAAAACCAAAAGCAACAATTACTAAAAAATTTAAAAGTCTTTATTAGGAACAACAAAGAGCTTTATAAACTAGATGCATTCATTAAGCCAACTTCAAAAAGACAAGCTTTAAAAAAATTATAATACTACACAACTGAATTCAGCTGAGACTTTAAGTAAGAGCAAGAAAAAACTCAAGAGATAAATTTATTCAGAAAATATAAAAGAATTTGCACAGTCATACTTCTGCAGTATGAGTGATAAAACTTTAATAAATTGAGAAGAGTTTTGATTTTTAATACTCCATCAAAACAAGATTTCCAAGACAGATCTGTAAATGCTGCAGGTATACTTCAAAACAACATACACTCCATATTAATATCTCCTTTTTGAGTTTGCATACTCATTTCTTCTTAGAAATTTCCTCATAGAACACATACGATACAATTTAGTCTTTAAGATCTGATAAGATGGTGTTATGAAGCATAGTCCATACTGGTGATTCAAGCAATACTTAAGGTTATGTTCCTTCTGTTTGTTTGCTCAGAGTACTACTATATGACCACTCTTTTTTTTCCCATTAGATATATATTATATTTATATTATACCCTTGGGGGTTCTATTTTAAGTTCATTATAAAAACCTTGAGGAAAAATGGCTCTAAAATGGAATCCCACCAGTGACAGGTCACCACTCTGATGTCACCCTATTCACTGTAACCCTTTGTGCCTGACCTATAAGCCAGCTGCTCCCCCATCACATGACATGTTTATCTATCTGTGTTCTTTTGTCCAGAAGGATCCAGTGAGAGACAGCACTGAAAGCTTTACTGAAATCCAAAAGGTTTTCATAAACTCACTTCCTTTGAGCAACAAGTTAGGTAAGCTTGTCATAGGAGGAAATCAGGTTTGATATGCAGTGCTTTCCTCTCATGAAACCGTGCTGGTTGTGCCTGATGACTGCCTTGCCCTTCAGATGTTTTTCAATACCTCCCAGAATAATCTTCTCCATAATTTTATCAGGCACTGAAGTGGCAGCCTGTCATTTCCAGGATCATCCCTCTTACCCTTCCTAAAAACTGGGACAATGTTAGCCAGCTTCCAGTAGAATGGGACCTCTCCGGATTTCCAAGACCATGCAAAAATCATTGAGAGAGGCCTCGGGATGATATCAGGATGATACCAACCTGAAGTCTTTGATTGTTCTCAGATGAGTCACATCAAGCTCCCTAGACTTATAGGGATGCAGCTGGAATACTAGATTGTCCACAAGTTCAAGGCTGATCTGGAATTTATCACTCTCATTTATCACAGACATGGTCCTCCAGCTCAGGACCCTAGTATCCCAGAGCCCATCATCAGTGCTGTAGAAGGAGGCAAATAAAGCATTAAACAACTCTCCCTTGCATATGTCCGTATTTGTGAGGTGACCATCCTCATGAGGTAATGGGCTGATTTTAATCTTTCATCATTTTTTACTATTAATAATTTTAAAAATCTCTTTTTATTGCTTCCCACACTACTGACCAGCTTCAGTTGGTCTTTGTTGGCACAAATTTTCTTTCTATAGTGACAAGCAGCCTCTCTGTGTTCTTCTTACATCACCTGACCTTGCTTCCACTAAGCATATACCTTATTTTTTTAATCTTATCTCCATTTTGGAATTGCCTACACCTTGGCCTTAGGAGATGCTGTTTAAAAAGTGAGCAAAATGTAAGAACCCCAGGAACTTCAAAAACATTTTCTCAGATGTCACTAACTAGTTACCTGAGCAGCCTGAATTCTGCCCTCCCTATATCCAGAGGTGAAATTTTGCTGGCACTTTTCGTCCTGTCCGCATAAATTTTTAGCTCCATGGCTTTTGTGCTTAGTGTGGCCAAGACAGCCGTCAATGACCACTTCACTCACAAGACACTGTTAACAAGCAGCAAATCAAGGAGAGCTTCTTGATTTTTTCCTGGTCAGCTCCCTCACTACCTTGTCCATAAAGTCATCATCTACATTTTTTTGGGAACTTCTGGACCTGTTTGTGCCAGCTGTGTGGTGTTCCCAGTTGGCATCCAGCAAGCTGAAGTTCCACATAAGGAAAAGTGCAGTTGATTTTTAGGTATCCCTTAGTTCCTTGAAGAATGATTCATTGCCACTATTGCTCTGACTAGGTGGTCAGACTCCCATGGTGACATCCACACTATTCATTTGTTCCTTAATCCTTAACCAGAGTCTCTCAACCAACTTGCCAGCTGCAAGCTCCAGACATTCCAGTTCTCCATTACATAAAATGCTACCTCCTCCACCTCACAGCCCTGCCTGACTCTCCCAAAAAACCTATAACCATCCATCACCCCCGGCAACGCCCCAGGTGTTCCTTCTTCTATCTCATCATTTTCCCAGTCCTGTTTCCAGACCCTCATACCTACTCCCTAGGGACACCTGGGAAGAGGAGCAGATTCACCTGGCACCCTGAGCAGGAACCAACCTCAATTCCGTCCCTGACTCACATCCCCTCCTACCTCTTGGGGAGACAGTAGAACATCTCCTACTTCCTGAGGTGCAGCTGATTCATATGCCTGCCTCAAAGCTGGTACAGATCCTCCACATATATCCTGACATTATTTAACCTTTCCAAGTCCTCTTTGAGTAGTACTACCAGTAGTATCAATTCACTTATTTGATTTCATGTTTGTCTTACCACAACTTGCAAATTGATTTTTTTTTTTCCCAAAATAAATTATTTCACTTAGGTAAACATAAATTTATTTAAATATCTAAAACCTTAATCTTAACTCTTGATTGGCTTTATTGATTGCCCAACTGTTGTTTTTGGCTTTTGCTGGCTATCAGATGCCCACCAAACTGTGCTCTCATGGTCTCTTCTCAGCAAGAGCAATGGGAAAAGAAACCAAGATGAAAAAAAACATTGGTAAAAAAATTACAGGAAATTTACTTATAAAGCAAAACAAAAGAAAAAAAACACAAAACAAAAACAAAAATTCAACGGAGCTGTCCGTGTGCCGGGTGGACCCCCACGGCACCCGCCGGGGGTCTTGAGGGGGCCGGACTGTGCGAGGGCCCCATGCCCCGGGCGAGAAAACAGCCCTGACACCCCCGGGACGGTCCCACAGGAGAGCCAAAAACCCTACTGGTAATTGGCTAGTGCCCAGGGCGTGGCGTGTGGGCACGAAATTGCTGGAAGGCCAGAAGGCCGGTCATGAGCTGTGACCCAAGAGGCTGCTGGGTCTTGGAGCGAGCCACTCCCACGAGGGCACTGGTTATCATCAGCCCAGGTCCCAGCTTAGCCCCTTATGACACGCACAAGGATGCGCTCATCTCACAGGGCTTGCTGTCCTGACCAACTCACCAAGCCAGGCGAGGCTTCCCTCAATATGACCCAGCCAGACAGTAACAAAGACAGTCGTCGCTGTAAATTGGCCAGCAAAGAATTCTCTGTTCGTCCGTGGCTTAACAAGGACGGGTCCACTGTGGCTGTCGGTGGGATGAGAGCGCAGGTTCTGCAGCCTGCGGAGCTGCTGGGACCTCTGGGTGTGGGGAGTCTTGCAGGCAACGGAACTGGCCTGGTTTTGCTTGGCTCAGTTTGGTCTGTCGTCCCGCCTCAAACTGCGACTCTTATTCATCAATCATTGTTGGGTTTCCTGTTGAGAAGCTTTACTGGTGTGAGTCTCATTCCGAGCCAAGTTCCAGAGTGTCCAGCACAGCCGATCTCATTTGGCTCTGAGGATGATTTGACATCCACTGGACCAAATCTGGGCCCAATTGAGATGGTGGTTACGGCCTCTGTGATAGATACATAGTTATAATCAAAATAAATTACATATGACTTAAAAGTGAGTACGATTCTTTCCATCTCGAGTTTCAATAGGCAATGTGTATTTTTAGCGGCTTAATTATTAGGTGTCTAGACGAGACTTAGTGACATGTTTGCTCTAGAGAAGTGTAAGTGTGGGCTGTGCCTGCAAGGAACTATTTTATGAAGGGATATGTAGAAGCACCAATAAATTGAGGTCAGTGTACAAAGAAGACAGAGTAAAGGAGGAGGGAGGTCTAAGAAGGTTCTCTGTCTAGCCGATTCACACTGTCTGTAACGATCTAGACTGAATGCATTTCCTCTATATGTCAGAGCTGTCATGGTGATGACCATGGTGGAGCAGATCAGCTAACGCTTCACCGCTCTCTCACCGACAGAATGAGAACCTATCGTGTAGCGAGCCAAGGCTGATCACCTAATACAAAGTCATTCACATGAAGGTGAGCCATGCACTTCTAGAAAACTACAGGATTGGTCCACCATGCAGCCCATGGTGACCTTGCAGTGAAGCAGCAGCTCATGGCTCAACCCCTAGTCAAGAGAGCCGTTTATTGGCTCGACCTGGGCTATAGAAGGTTTCGCTAAGGGAAGGATTCGCCTCTTCATATTTCGGCACCAAATTAAGATTGGTATTGTTACCCTAAGCTCGAATGAGTTGTGCAGTATATCCTATTCGCGAAAAGACCCAAAAGAATTCAGAGATAGTGTGCAAGTGGATCAGGGTTCCCAGCTACCAGGGACAAGAGGACAGTGTAGAGTGAAAATGAGGTGCAATTGATATATGGGGCTTGTGTCCAGAGGAGACCCATGGAGAGAGAGGCTTTGCTCCGAGATGGAACACCGGGCCTTGGAACTGCATCCAGTGCGACGAGGGACCCACGGCTGCAGCAGTTTTGGGATGGACGTCTGCCCGTGGGGGACTCACGCTGCAGCAGAGTGTGTGGCTGGCTGCTCGTCGAGAGTGGAACCACTTCGGAGAGTTCACGAGAACTGTCTCCTGTTGGAGGGACCCCACAGCATGCAAAGGGGAGGACTCCTCTCCTCAGCGCCACAGTTTGATCCGGGGGTGATGACGGACCCAACCCCACACCCTGTCAGGCAAAGGAGGAGGGGTGGGAGAAGATCGTGTCTTTGGAGGGTTTTATTTTATCTCCATTCTCCTCCTCTGACTTCGTTAGTATAAATTCACTCTTAACTTAAAATGACTGGAGATCCTTTATTCCTTCAATAGGTTAAAATTAGCTCCCTATAATACCGTCCCGTAACTTTAACAGCGTGTACAATCATATACTACAGTGAGAATATACGCTGCGATGGATCTGTACCTGCTTGAGCGCAGCATAGAACAAGGCTTGTCAATCCATGGAGAAGTAGGAAGATGTCTACTGTCTCCCCAAGATTCGTGTTTTCAGCTTCACTGGTGATCTCGTGACGTCAGGACGGAAGTTGGAGGTTGGTTTCTGGTGTGGCTGCAGAGATAGATGGGTGAGCAGGTGTTGTCCAGTGGTGAATCGGCTCCTTCCCAGGGTCCCCTAGGGAGTAAGGTATGAGGGTCGAAAACAGGACTGGGAAAATGATTGAGATAGTAAGAAGAACACATTGAGGCGTTTGCCGGGGAGGATGGTTAGAAGCGTTTTTTGGAAGTAGGCAGGTCGCCTTGTGGCATCATCGAGC